>RJWM01000185.1:36247-267769 GCA_004363535.1 Dasyprocta punctata | reverse complement strand
TTAATTTAGAGTGCTCATCTTCAGGGGCTTGGGTTATGCTTTTTCAGAGGATGAGGAGGGGAGAAGAGGGACAGAGAAAACAAAGAACAAGTGTAATTTGAAAAGGTATGTTTGATGTTTTCAGAATGGAGGGTGTATATGTTGCTTTCCTAGTACAAACTAAAGAAATTAGTGTATAACAAAATCTACTTGTCTTGTGTTCAAGTGAGGTTTTGGCCACAAGAAGTCTACCTTTTCAAGGCATGGTGACTCCTTCACTTTATTCCTTTCCATTTTCCACAGGTCCGGCCATCAGCTCAGCTTTCACCAATATGCTACCTGGGCTGAGTTCAGTTCAGATTTGAGAAGATGGGGAAAGATAAATGATTTCTGAAAAAAACCTAGTTTTCTGTCTCAGCCTCTTGTCTACGCTTAGGCTCTCTATCTGCCAAAAGTTCATAGTGAGAGGTTTTTTATCTTGACCTTGTTCATGGACAAGCCCCAAGGAATAGAGAGAGAGCCCCTTTGCGGGAGTTCTCTTCTCTTTGAGGTTATGTTATCAAGGACCAATGCCTATGGCAAACTCCTGCTATGGAGGTGGGCAGTTAGGGTACTGAAGAACTGACCTTGTCAGACCAGCTCCTTTGGTCATCTGTTGTTCAATGAAGTATACTCTATGCTACTTTTAAAAACCTAACATTTATAATCCAGGTATTTCCAAATGCTTTACATATGCTATTTTATTTAAACCATCAAAATTATGAGGCAAGTATTACTCTAAATTACAGATGAGGAAAACAAAGCACAGGGAGATTAATTAGTCCAAAGCCACATAAGTGGGCTGGTAAGTGGGCAAGCTGGGTTTCAACACAATTTACTCACTTTTCCCCTCCTCCCCAACTTTCTTTTTTGAGATAGGGTCCTGCTACGTAGCTGAGCCTGGCCTTGAACTCACTATGTAGCTCATGACAATCCTCCTGCCAAGTGCTGGGATTACAAGCATGAACCACCACATCTGGCTCCAATTTACTCTTAACCCCCTTCACCAATTGGCCCCATTATCTATTTTCCCCCATGTCCTGATCTATTGTGTAAATAACCAGATCTATAGGATCACAGTGTGTCTCTACCTTAGTTTTAAAGAATCACAAGATGACACCCGAGACTTTTCCATGTTTTCAGATCTCTACTAGAGTATAAAATGCTGCACTATTCCCATTGTTTCCTTGAGAAAACTGGTCAATCAAAAGGAGAAATGGGCACTGTTTTACCTAAATTTGAGCAGTTCCCAGGACTCTCCTTACCCTTGCTGAGAGAGTACCAGGAAGCCCCATTGGTGATGCCATCAGGAAAGTAATCCCCACAGTTCCAACCTTGGTGCATCCAGCCATGCGCATAGGAGTAGACCTTGGCCAGCTAGAAGGAAAACAGGCAGAAAATGAGCTTGAATATTCCCAACTCAAATGGCAGTGCTTACACTTAAAGAGTATAATACAAGAAGCTCCACTAGAGATAAGCAATGGATTATACACTTTAGTGGAAGGTAATATGATCAGGTATAGAGAGATGGTACATGCATATGTGTGTAAGGGCATGTATGTGGGTTAGTGTGTGTGCGAATAGAGTAAGCCTGTTGTTGTGTATATATATAAGGGTGTGTATGTGGACTGGAGTTAGGAGACCTGCATTCTGATTTTTCCACTTACTCAGGGCTGTTTCCTCATGTGCAAAGTGAGGATGCACTAGATGATATAGTGCCTTCTAACTGTACCATTTTCTAGCTGAATTTTATATAAGAAATCAAGGAGCAAGTGTTGGCTGGCAAGAGATACATGTTGGAAGAACATGTTAAGATTCTCTCTATAATTTTCTTTGATTATTTATTTTGCTTTGTTTTGTTTTTTGTGACAAGGTCTCACTAAGGAGTCCATGCTTCACTTGCACTTGCTATGCAGCTTAGACTGGTCTTCATCTGGGTATGCTCCTGCCTCAGCCTCCTGAAAGCTAGGATTACAGGTGTGTGTCACCATACCCAGATTCATTACTTTTTTATAATAGTGGATGAAATGAGATTACTGGAGCAAAAATATAATATACTTGCTTAGTAAAATAATTGGTATTATTCTCTGTATAATCATTCATTAATGACTATCAATATTCATTATATAACAATATATCAGTATCTTATATGTATCAGTACATAGGTATTCATATATCAATATGTAATTATGTATTAATATATTCACATGTGATTTATAATTTTATAATTTAGTTGATGCATTTTATTATAAAATAATAAATTTCTTATATTGTTAAATATTTAATACATTGTGGATATAAAAATTAGTATGCATATTAATATTGTATTGCTTCAAATTATTATTGAAATCTTTTTCATGTACATGGTCTCTTTTTCATTAATATAGGCATATTAATATAAAATTATAAATCAGATCCCCCAAAATTCACATTTAGAAGTCATTAGCTTACCAATAGCACTATTAATCTTTTGGCATATTTCATGTTTGCCACTAGTTTAAGTATTTTTTACATTGTTGTAATTATAGTAGAAAGCTTTCCTTTTAATTTACTTTTTCATGAATTTATAGCTTTTTACTTAGAGAAAAATGTAATTTATGAGCGTGTAAGACTCCAACAAGCAGGAGTATTTTATACTATTTTTGGGGTCTTGTTTCTAAGGGGGTCCTGTGTACTGAGGTGAAGCCTGTCCCATGAGCTCCGAGTTCCCCAGCAGGACGAACTGCCGCTCTGCATACCTTCTGGAAAAGTTTGTCATCAGGCGTCGGGGTGGCGGTTGGGCGGTGAGAACTTCGGAGCCGATGTCTGAGAGATTTGTCATACGGGTAATTGGCCACCACTGCTCCACCGTGGAGATTGGCTGAGAGAACGAAGTTGATGGATTGCATCCACCGGATCACGGCCCGGGTCTCAGGCTCCACCTGTGACAAGAGGAGAAACCGGCGAGGAAGCTGCTACGGGAGCTGCCCCATGGCTGCTGGGATAATTCTGTCGGGAAGAGGAGGCAGAAACGACAAGAGGCCTACAGGTAGGAGAAGTGTGGCTGAGGAATTTTGATCTTTGGAATGCTGGTTACAAAAATTAAGTTCATAGAACTCTATTGCAGAAAGAAACTTTTTGTGCAATGACAATGTACTAAGTAGTTATTCTAAAGAAAGCCCTGAATCCACTTGCGCTTGCAGTATGTATAATTTACAGTCCTCGTCATTTTTTTCTCCTTTCAGGATGGACATTCAGAGATGATGTGATGTTAATGTGTTAATTGCTCCTCCTGGACCCGGGGTCAGCTCTGAATGTCCCATCTTGCTATCGTGAAGGAGACTGCAGGGACAGTGTTGAAAGTGTCAAGGGTCACAGCTGGGGAAGAGGAAAAACTGTAAGGGAAAAAAAAAAAAACCCATAAGGATTAGACTTCCTGAACCTCTTTCTAGAGCTAATTGTCTGTAGACATACGAAATTTACCATATGTACGAGAAACTTCTCTATAGATGCTTGAGTTCTCTGTCAACAGTTTAGTGTAGTGGAAAGGATGTTAGATTAAGATTTGAAAGGGCACGTGTGCTAGCAATGCCAGCACTCAAGAGGCTGAGGCAAGAGGATAGCTGTGAGTTCAAGACCAGCCTCGGCTATATAAGTGAGTTCAAGGCCAGCCCTGCAATACATAGCAAGATCCAAAAAACCCAACCAACAAAATAAAAGCACCCAAACAGTCAGAAGGCTTGGATTTTAATCCCGATTCCATCAATTATTAGCTATGTGGATTTAAATTACAGTGGTGCCTCAGTTCACAAACAATTTGCTTCTCAAACAAAGGCATTTGAAAACATTTTACTTTCACTCACAAACTCCATATCAGTAACAAACTGAACCACGGTCATCTTCCCCACACAAACAGAACTGCCACCTTCTCCCCCAAAATCATAAAGCAAATTAAGTTCATGAATGGAGGAACCACTGTATTTTATCTATAAATGTAATATTAATAAAGTAAAGATAGACAGCACTAATTGATGCATTTGCCACAGTGATTATCTACTGAAATGCCAGCCATAAAAAAACTTCATGCAGCAGGCATGGTGGTGCACACCTGTAATCTCAGCACTCTGGGAGGCTAAGGCAGGAAGATCACAAGTATGAACCTAGTTTGGACAACTTAGTGAGACCCTTTCTCAAAAAAAAAAATAAAATTGGGAAGGACTGGGGACGTAGCTCAGTGTGAAGGTCTTGAGTTCAATAAGTAACAACTCGGAGGGGGGGGGACTTGGTGAAATTGCTAAGTACTATGTAACTATATGGTATTGTTTTCACTTCCTTCACCACCATCACCACTAATATCAAACATTTAGTGATCATGAGCAGGTGATTCCTGGAGGGCTCTACACTGGAGGAGGGAATAAATGCAAAACAGCATAAGATACTCTTGTGGCTTGGATCTAGTTGTCCCCTTAAAGCCTCATGTAGTCATAGGTGGGAGTTCAAATGTAGCTGGATTAAAAGTGTGACACTGGGATTATGGGTGTGGATAATGGAAGCCCCACCCTGAGTGTGGGTGACACCAATCAATAGGCTTATAGCCTAGATGGAATACAAAGGGACACGAAGGAGGTATGCTGCTGCTGTGGCTGCTGCTGCTGCTCCTTATTGTCTTCCTCCTCCTCCTCCTGCTGCTGCTCCTCCTCCTCCTTCTCTTTCTCCTGCTGCTGCTGCAGCGCCTGCTGTTGTTGTTGTTACTGCTGCTTGCTATTTGCTACTCCTGCTGCTTGCTGCTGCGGTCTTCTGTCTGCTCTGCCATGAACTGTTTCTCCTCTGTGATGCCCTTCTGCCATGCCACCCTGCCTTGGAACCAGCTGACTATGGACTGAAACCTCTACAAACTGTGAACCAAAATAAACCTTTTCTCCTTAAACTTCCTGTGTTGGGTATCTTGTCTCAGCAACAAAAAAATGACTAAGACAGACACAATTATTATTGTTCTAGAAAAATTCACAGAGTTGAGTTACTGTTCAATTTTCTTGCTTGATTACTTAATGTGAAGAGTATTTAGCAATCTTTCTGCAAGAATTTTTTGATGCTAGTTTACTTGCTTCTGTTTGCAAATTTTAACCTCCTACCTGGCTTTTCCAGTTGTCTGGAAGAGGCAAGTGATGGTTGGGGCCTCCGTACTTCTCATTATAGTAGAAATAGGTATTAAGGTCAGGGAAGTTTCGGTTTAGGTCCACTCCATTTGCATTATTCCTACCAATCATATATCCAGATGCGTTTGGGCCCTAGGAAAAAGTTGAAGAGATGAAAAATGAAGGTTTTAGACTGAATCTTACATTCAAAGAACACTGTATAGCTCTTTTTAGATATTTGTTTAATCTATCAAATGAAGTAGCATTTTCTTCTTTAATTTATCTAAAGATCCAGTGCTGTGCTTCAAATTTTCCTGAATTCCAGATGCTGGAGGTAGAGATCCTAGGAAAAGCTCTAACAAGTGTGGGGTGTTTCAAGATCATGGAACCTTTGTTTGTTTGTTTTTTTTTTTTTTTTTTTTGACAGACTCTCGCTATGTAGTTCTGGCTGATCTTGAACTCATTATGTAGCCCAGGCTGACCTCCAACTCCCAGTGATCTCCCTGTCTCAGCCTCAGCTGGGATTACAGGCATGCTTCACCACACCTGGCTGAAACCTTTGTTTTTAAAAAATAACTTTATGGAACCAGGCGTGGTGGTGCACACCTTTAATCCCAGCACTCAGGAGGCTGAGGCAGGAGGATCGTTGTGAATTCGAGACCAGCCTGGGCTACAAAGTGAGTTCAAGACCAGCCTGAACTGGCATAATGAGACCCTGTCTCAAAAAATATGGCCAGGGATTTAGCTCAGTGGCATAAGCACCTGCCTGGCAGGTGTGAGGTGGTGAGTTCAATTCCCAGTACCAAAAATTAAAAAATAAAAATAATAACTTTATGGAGAGATAATTTACATACCATACAATTCACTTGTTTTTAATGTACAATTCAACAGATTTTAATATGCTTACAGAGTTGTATGACCATAATTGTAATCTAATTTAAAAAATTTTTACCACCCTAAAAAGACATCTTACTTCTATTTAGTCACTCCTCAATTTCACCCCAGCCCTAGGTTATCATTTTCTGTCTCAATAGATTTTTCTCCTCTGGACATGTCACATAAGTGGGATTATCCATCATGTATTCTCCCCACCCCTCCCACTGTGCCTAAAGTTTTTGAAATTTGGCCATGCTCTGGCATGTGTTAACATTCATTCCTTTTGTTGCTAAATAGTTCCATTATAGAATTTGTCACATTTTATTTATCCATTCACTAGGTGACAGGCTATATTAGTTTTCTAGGGGTGTTGTAGCAAATTACTACCAAGTAGGAGCCTCTAAAAATAGACGTTTGTCCTCTCACAGCTCTAGAGGTTTAGAATTCAGGTGTTAGCAGGGTGACGCTTTTGGAAGCCTCCCTCTTTGTGTCTTCTTGTTTCTGGTGATTCCAGAAAATCTCTGGTATTCCTTGGCTTGCACATACATTCCTTAATTTCTGTTCCCATCTTTACCTGGCCTTCTTCCCAGTGTTTCTGTGTCTGTCTTTATAAGCTTCTTTCTTATCAAGTCATCTAAATATTCGATTTAGAGTTCACCCCAATCCATTATGACTTCAACTGATGATATCTACAAAGGCTCTATTTCCAAATAAGATCAGTCACAGGTTCCAGATGAGCAGGAATGGCATGGGGGAGGAGAGTTAACTATTCAGTCCAGTACAAGGGCATTTGGGTTGTTTTCACTTTTTTGGCTAATGTGAACAATGCTGCCATGAGCATTCATGTACATGTCTTTGGGTGGATTTGTTTTTTTCCCCTTGGGAACATATGTAGGAGAACTCCTGGGACATGAGTCTATGTTAAGTATTTAAAAAAAAAAACTGCTGAGTTTTCAAAAGTGATTGTACCATAGTAACCCACTCTCCTTTTTAAAGAATGTAGACTCTTTACATTTATTCTGAGAGGCATCAACTTTCTGGATCCCTTAATTTCTCTGCTCATACATCAGATTTTATCCTTATTTATTCACGTATTTTTTTCACTTGTTCAGTCAGTCATTTCATCAACCAACGTTTACTTAAGTCTTTCTCAATTCAAAACTAGCTAGTAACCATTAGGGAAAGAACTAAATGGGACATTATTTTAGCTTTCTAGGCATTCACAGTATACATGGGGAGATAAATATAGATGTAAATAATTAAATATAGAAAGTGGTAGAAAAATTGAAATGCCATTTAATGTTTTGTGTGGCACTGGAGAAGGGCACTAGAGTCCACTGTATCCCTGTGACCTGAGAGGGTAGAGCTCAAATTGTTGGCTGTTCCTGCAAAGGTGAATGAATTGATGCTGGGCAGTGGAAAATGCAGATGTAGTACTACTCAGATTTTCTTTAAGAAATCTCTATTGTTCAGAGTTTTCTTTTTATCATGCATCCTACTTGTATTTTATTCTAGATCACACTGAGAATGTAACTTTTTAAAAAGTTCCTTTAAACTTCCTACATCCATTCTTTCCCATTGGAACCATTTATCTGACTTTTAAGTTTGGCATACACTTCTATGACATAATGATTTTCTTTATGCTTCCAGGAGTTTTCACTGCTTGCCCATTCTTAGCAATGCAGCTCTTAACTGTCCACACTAACAGCTATGGACTTTATCAGCTGATTTGTCACACACACTGGTCTTCAGATTGGCAAGGGGCTCCCTGGACTGGAGGTGTAGGTCAGTGATAGAACACTTACCTAGCATGTGTAAGGTTCTGAATTCCATTCTCAGCACTGCCAATGTGGAGAGGGATTCCCCTAAAGCAAGTTTCCCATGACACAAGTTTTCCATATGCAGGGAGGGTGATGTAATGGTTTCTTATTACTGCTGTAACAAATTACCACAAATTTAGTGGCTTTGAACAGCACAAAAATATTATCTTTATGGTTTGGAGATCAGAAGAGTGAAATGGAACTCACAGGACTAAAAGCAAGGTGTTAGTAGGGCTGTGTTCCTTCTGAGGGCTCTATGAGAATCTGTATCTTGACATTTCCAGTTTCTAGAGGCCGTCTACATTCCTGGGTTTGTGATCACTTCTTCCATCCTCAAAACTAGCAACATAGTATCCTCAAATCTCCCTCTGCTTCTGACCACCAGCTTCCTTCTTCCACATGTAAAGCACCTTTGATTATATTGCGTCCACTCATATAATCTAGGATATTTTAAGTCAAATGATTAGCAACCCTAGTTTCCTCTGAAACCTTAATTTCTCTTGCCAAGTAACATAAAAATTTCATACGTTCTGTGGATTAGGATGCAGACATCTTGGAGGGGGACTTATTCTGCTTTTATACTTAGGACTTTAAAGTTTGGTAGCTAGTGAGGCAGGAGTATTGTTGTGAGTTCGAGATCAGCCTGGGCTACAAAGTGAGCTCAAGGCTGGCCTGAACTACATAGTGAGACCCTGTCTCAAAAAATAGGGCTGGGGATTTAGCGCAGCAGCCTAAGCGCCTGTCTGGCAGGCATGAGGTTCAAAGTTTGACCCCCGGCACATACACACGCAAAAATTTGGTAGCTAGGAAAATCTCACCTGTATAATCATGCAGACAGGATGTTGGGTCAAGGAGGATCCAACCAGAAGACAACTAGCCAGCCTTCCTGGTGAGTGGTGCGAGTGGCGTGGACTCCAGGAAGAGACAGATCCACACCTCTCAAGAACCTGCCATGTTGGGTCAGGGAGGATCCAACCAGAAGACAACTAGCCTGCCTTACTGGTGAGTGGCATGAGCAGTGCAGACTCCAGGAAGAGAAAGATCTGCACCTCCCATGTGCCTACATGTGTGTGGGCTGAGAATCAAGACCCCCACCACCACCACTGTAAGCAATAGCTAAGTTGATAACAACTAAGGTACATAAAGCAACTAAGTGCTTGTATTGTTTGATTTTGCAGGCCTGGGGCCAGCAGTCTGAGCATCTCTTGGGAGAATGACGGTAAGCAATGTAGCAAATATGGGGGATTCCCTTCTGTTTCATCTTTGAGGCCCAGTACTGTTCTCATTGTTTTGCTTTATTCTGATTAATTTTTTTGTTTTATTTCATATCCTGTTTTGATTGGTTTTATTCTGTTTCATTTTTGGTTTGCCTTTACTATACCTGATGAAATGGTCAACTATTGTGAAGATAACAAGATACACTATAGTAGCTATTGTTTTCCTAGTATCTTGCTTTGAAGTTCTGTACTAGTTCTACTGCTTTGTTTTGATTGACTTTGTTCTGTTATGTTTTGTTGGATCTTATTATCTTTAAAATAAAATTTTAAAAAATCATGCAGACAGGTTTCCTATGAGCATACCAGGCAGCAGTGGTGTCTGAAAATCTGATGGGTCTTCTCAGGTTTAATTTCAAGGTGCACTCCCTCTGAACAAGAACATGCCAGGAGGGCAGAGAAGACTGGCTTCCAGGCATGGCTCTAGGATATGGTGGACTGGCAGGGAGCTTCCCCACTTTTTCCTACTCTTTGTATTGCAAAGGATGTGGACAAGGATGAGTTGGTTTTCCAGTTTCCTCACTACAATACAGGGAGAGCTAATGAAAGAAAACAGCTGGGCTGAGGTCCTCTCCTGCATTCCTCTCCAATTTCCTGATCTTTGGAAAACTCAAGAATTAAGGCATGTTAGTGAGCACTTCTCTGATTTCCAGGGTGGGTAGCGTTCTCTTTTTTCATTTGTTGAGTCATTTTAGCAGGAAATTGTGAGCTTACAAGAGTCAAATTTGTGTTTGAGTCAACATCTTAGCTCTATTTCTGTATCTGCCTCTACTCATCCACAGCCATATTCTCAAGTAACTTTAAAATACACTTTAGTTTAATCCTCTCTAGTTCCCCCTCCCTTATTTAAACATAGATTTTGAAAGAAGCCTATCTATTGTGCAAGGCAGATAAATGCCTGGCTTTGCCCTTGAGTAGGTCTAGGGCAGGAGCTGGGAATCTGTATTTCAAAAATCTTCACATATTATTTTGATGCATAACCACAAAGGAAATTCATTGATTTAAAGTAAGAAACAGTGACATTTTGAATTTATGTTAGGAAACAAGTAAAAAAAAAATAGACATTTTTCCTTGTCTGTCTTACTGTAGATACAACTCCAAAATAAAAAAATTGAAAAGCTTATTACATTAGTAGAGGAACAGAACCTCCAGAAATATAATAGGAAAATTGACGATTAAGTCCTCATCCTCAAATCTGGGGAAAGTGTGCTCTCCTTGGTAATTTCCCCACGTACACAAATGGACAGGTACTGTGGGAAGAAGGGTATCTAGGGTTTAAGTGTAAAAGTTCAGGAAAGGATATATTTTGCAATATCCTTTCACATCTGGAGAGTATCTTCCATTTATGAAGTGTTGTCATGTGTCTTGGCTCACTGATCCTCACAATAAAACCCTGAGATCAGGCAGCATAGAACTGAGGCTCGGATCAGCCCACAGCTATTGCCTAAGGTGCTACAGGAAGGAGCCAAATTCTTCATCCTTCTTTATGTTTCTGTTGGTTCCACCCCCGCCGCCCCTAACATTTTACTTTTGAGTGTCATTTACAGTGTGATAGGGAGCATGCTGTATACTGGGGCTTACTTTCCTTTCATGGGATGAGTTTAGTCTTTCCCATACCTGGGCAGCAGCCTTCTCGTAGCCATCTGGGTTCATGGATGGCAGGATGTGAATGCGCGTGCTCTGGATGAGCTGCATGATGCGCTGGTTCCGGTTCCGGAACTCCTCACACAGGAACTGCGACAGCTGCAACAGTAGCTCTCGACCCAGCACCTCATCGCCATGCATGTTCCCTATATACTTGACTTCCGGCTCCACTGCAAGTGAAGAAATGCACGGTCAGAAAAAAGAAAAGATGGGGACAGTTTGGGTGTGCCATTGACTCCTGACCTTGCAAAAGGATCTTTTCAGATCCATTCAGTAATGAGCGAAGGAAAATCTCAGGCTTTAATTGGGTCTTTGCCAATAGTTCTTGAGCCCTTCCTAACCAGTTGCAATTGCCAAAGCTCCAAGAATTCATGCCAGGGTTCATAATGACTATCACTAATTCAACCTCCATCATGCATTGACGTTTATTATTGCTAATCTTCAGAGAAAACCTGGAAAGTCGGCACTTTTAACCTCAGAGTGAAGAAAAGTTAGGGATAGAAGAGGTTAAGTAATAGAACTGAGAACTTCTAGCTAATGAATGTAATAGAAGTCAAAGCCCAGCTAGCATTTGCTGTGCCATTTACCTTAGCACACTGCTTCTCAGAGACAAATCCTTCAGAATGTGGATGGTATTTTCACAGCACCTCTCTCATAAAGTAATGTCGGTGATAACATAACAACTGCTGATCATTCCAGTTAAAAACTTAATTTTCCTGGCATGTAGGAAACTAAAATCCCTCCTTCATATCTGAGAAGGTCATGTCTTGAGGCACAGAATAAGAGGGTTTATTTTTGTCACAATACTTACTCTCCTCTTAAATCATTTTACCTGAGAGATCATTCTTGCTCCCTTATGTTTTCATTTATTTATTTTACTTACTTATTTAAAAAAATGTGTTTTTTTTTTGGAGACGAGGTCTCATTATGTAGTGCAGGCTGACCTGGAACCACTGTGTAACCAAGGCTGGCCACAAACTTGTGTCGATCCTCCTGCTCCAGCCTACTGAGTGCTGTGATTACAGGTATGTGGCACCACATACAGATTTCTTACTCCCTTTTAAAAGGAAGGAGGAAAGCTCTTGCCACGTGACTTTTTTCCCACCCAGTGCTTTTCTGCCTCCGTATCTTTTTTGATTCTATACTCTTCATCTCATTTTCAAATCCTCCTTCTTATCCTTGTAGGCCCAATTCAAATGTTTCTTACTCCGTGACATCATCTTGGGCTCTCCTTGGTGGGAGTGAGCTCTCTGTGCACTTCCCTTTTATGGAATTTACCACTTTCTGCTCTTGGTTTTAATTATTTTTTTAAAACTATTTTTGACATGCCTTAGTTCCTTTACTGGACCTGGCCTTAGAAATGTATATATTTATTAATTTTCTTTAGAACACAGTCTACTATTATGTATCTTAGTATTCTCACAGCAATCTTTTTCAAAGAAATGCTTGGAATGCTAAGAAGGGTCATCTAGTAGATTTTCCACAATGTGTATTCTTTAATCTTAGGGTATGTCTTTAATCTTAGATTATATCGGTGATGGTGAGCCTTTCAGAGCTTTCAGTGATAACAAATAGCTGGCTGTGGCATGCACGTCATAGGTTCACCACTGCTGGATTATGTCTTACTTATTTTTTTTTATTTTTTATTTTTATTTTTTGGTACCGGGGATCAAACTCACAACCTTGTGCCTGCAGGTAGATGCTTATACCACTGAGCTAAATCCCCTGGCCTATCTTACTGATTTTTCTTGGTGTTAAAATGTCTTCCTTTTAGGAAAGGTTGGTGATAGTAGATGACCGATAGTTTTCTTCATATCCTTATTCAGTAAAATAAAATGTGGAAAAACTATTTTAGATTCCTTCAATTTGTTAATTTAAAAGTATATTTTATTAGCACATGTTTGCAGTACATAATTATTACATTTATTTATTTATTTATTTATTTTGCAGCACCAGGGATTGAACTCACAACCTTACACCTGCCAGGGCAGATGCTTAAGCCACTGAACCAAACTCCCAGCCCTGGTATTTTGGGGCAGGGTCGTACTATGTAGCTCAGGCTGGCCTTGCGCTCTGGCGTTGTAGCCCAAGCCGGCCTTGAACTCACAACGCTCCTCCTACCTCAGCCTCCTGAGTGCTGGGATTAAAGGCGTGCACCACCAGGCCCGGCTAATTATTACATTTATACATAACAACTACCCCTCTACTCTCTCCTTGCTCCTTCCTGGTCTTGGTACTCTTCCCATTTCAAAAGGTCTATCTCCATTTTTTCCAATTATTATTTTTTTCTAACATCCGCTTTCTATCTCCTCTCTTCCCTTCCTTTGATCTCTTGTTCCCCTCTCCATCTGAAAAAGGTCTCCTATTTCCTGTTATCTATCTTTTATTTATATTTTGGGTTTTTCATGTAAGAGAAGCTATGCAAACTTTAAACTTATGTGTCTAACATCATAGTTTCAAGGTTCGTCCATTTCCCTACAAATGCCTCAAGTTTATCTACCTTTATGGCAGAGTATCCATTGTGTGTCAGCACCACATTTACTTTATCCATTCATCTGTTGATGCATGTTTTGGTTCAAGTCCCTTCCCCCCATCCCTGAATCATGGTAACAAATCTCCTACTTGGTCTCCCTGCGCCTGCCAAGCCCTATCAGTCTATTCTCTTGAGTCAAGAGTTTATAAATTTTTTCTGTAAAGGATCAGATAGTAATCCTTTAGGCTTTGTGAGCAATATTGCTTTTCAACTCTTTCAGTAGAAGCAGCCACAGACAATACAAACACAAACAGATGTGTATTGCAATAAAACAATCACCAAAGCAAGTGACTGGCCTTGGGCTGCAGTTTGTTGATCTCTGTTCAAAGTGATCTTCTAAAAATTTCAGTCAGATCATATAATTCTCTTGCTTCAAACTCTCAGTGAGTTCTCATTTTACTCAAATAAAAGTCAAAATCTTTACAAAGTTACATAGGCCCTGCCTGAGCTCCTGCTGCCTGGTGTCCCCAGCCACCTGACTCTGACTTCTTCCCTTGTTCTCCCCTGGCCACTCTGCTCGAGACACAGTGTCCCCCTCAGTGGCCCTCCTGTGTGCGGAGCAGGCTCTGGCTCCTGGAGGGCTGCATTTGCTCTTCCTGCTGTCTGCCACGCCCCTCACTCCCACTTCGTGTGGTGCGCTCCTGTCAGAGCTGCTGAAAACCGCCTTGAGGCAGAAGTCTTTCCTGAGCCTCTGCCCCATTCCCAGCTCCTCCTCATAGTCCACGGCACCCCTGTCTTTCCTGATTTAGTGTTTTGCTGTAGCATTTACTTCCATTTGATGTAACATGTGTTTAATTACCCATTTATTGCAATTTTAGTCTTCAGAATTCAGGCTTATAAGGTAAGGGTCTTTGTATTATGCTTGGCTGTACTTAGGGCGTCTACAAAAGTTCTTGTGTATATTCGGTGATTGGTAAATATTTGTAGAACGACTGAAAGGAATGAATGAATGAAGAGCAAAAGTTACAGGACTTCAGAGAAAAGAGGAGTCGATGAGGGATAGTGTATGAAAAAGCACCAGGGAAGGCCTTGAATGCTAGAAAGTACAAAGGCAACAGAAAGAGGCTATGAAGAGGTGGACTAAGCCCACGTTCATTTACAGCCACAATGAACGTGCGATCTGAGTAAAAGCAGGTGCCTGCTCTGTAAGTGCAGCTTCAAAACAAGGCTCTTATTCTCATGTAGCAACATGACACTCCCTAGCCTTCCCTCTGTAGTATTTTGAAGCTCTCATGGCCAGAATACACAACACTGAGTTTTTAAAGCAGCGTGAGAACACTGTATCTATATGTAGGGAAATTATCCTGGCATCTGTGTGCCAAATAGATGGTTCAGAGGGTGGCAGCAGTTAGGAGTTAGGAGATGCTTTAGGAGTTTAGTGCAGTAATTTAGGCACACTGTGATGAAGACTGGGCTAGGGCTGGGCTGTAGAAGTGGAAAGGAAAGAGCAATTTGGGGTTGATCATTTGAAGGAGAAATTGATACAACTTGAATGTCACAAATACTCTAGGTAAAGCAGTGAGAAATTTGAAACAGATGATCATCAATACAAACAGTTAATACAGCCATGAAATAGAATGTTATGCAGCCAAAAAATGACATTGGGTCCAAGTTTATAGACATTGGTGTTATCCACAACAGACTATGAAATGAGAAAAGCAATTATAGTGTGATTCTGTTTTTATTTTTAAAAAGAGTGCCTATGAGAGAAGTAGGTTTAAGTATGCATTTTAAAAGTCTGGAAGAACATAATTCAATATGTCAATGGTTACCTATGAGTGGTGAGATTATAGGTGAATTTTTTCCTTGCCTGATTTCTAATTTTTAATCCAAACATGAACTGTTTTGATAATAGAAGTAAACTAACAACAACAGTAACAATAACAAAAAGAATCCAATAACTATAGCTAATCCCCATCTCTCAAGTTTTCTCTAGGATATCACACTTTCTCATGCTTCCATCCCCAGGAGAGCTATTCTTGAACCCTTCTTTTCTGGCAGAACTAGAAGAGTTAATGATTTCTCCTATGCTTCAGAGCCATTGGATAATGAAAGATGACTAACAAGAAAAAAAAAATAAGGGGAATGAGAGGGAGGGAGTTGGGAAGGGGGCAAGAAAGAAGATCTGCTTTTCACCATTTAGGTATTAAGGAAACAGAACCCAAGAAACAGGGAAAGACATCACAAATAAAGGAAGAAGTCATATTTTAAATATGGAGGGTCCCATAAACTTTCCTAGAAACAATTTTAGTTATTGGATTTGTAAGGGAAATGGTCCTGCTCCAGACACTCTGAGAACTGCTCAGGACTTACAGAGCTCGTGAGTCCCAGGATAATCACTGAATTCCAGCACGTAGAGGTGTCTCCCCTTCACGCTGCGCCCGATACTGTAGATCCGCGTGATGTGGGGGCATTGGTTGTGCACCTTGTACAGGGTCCTCACAAGGTCATCATACCGGTGGTGACGA
This sequence comes from Dasyprocta punctata, assembly GCA_004363535.1. Taxonomy (NCBI): domain Eukaryota; kingdom Metazoa; phylum Chordata; class Mammalia; order Rodentia; family Dasyproctidae; genus Dasyprocta; species Dasyprocta punctata. Next base: position 252,022 of record RJWM01000185.1, on the reverse strand, counting down.
AAGGTCATAGGGGCAACCAGCTTGAAGAGAAGAAGAAAGTGCAGGAAGACTGAGAGAAGGTCTGACATCTTGCTGGGTTTCTTTAAAGAGAGCAACAGACATGTGCCCCCTACTATCCAAATTAGCCTCTTTACGGGTCAGAAACTAAGGGGCCAAGAGCTAGTTCTGCCTAGTTTCCCTCCAGCAAGCAGAGTGGGACAGCACCTGAAAGGAGATTCAGGATTGTCACTCTCAATGCTGAAAATTAGTTATGTAGCTCTTGAATAGCCACTCAGCTCTTCACTCTCATTTCTCCTCCTCTCCAAATCCTGGAAACCGTCTCGAAAGGTTTACTGATTAACTGGACTGTAAACAGACTTCAATAAAGAGCTGTTATAACCCTTTGATTCCCAGAGGATTTTAAGAAACCTGTTCCCTTTGTTACAACTGACAAAAAGAGCTCTCTGTCCCCTTTGATCTACCCCATTACTCCTGCCTTACATCTCGCTGAAGCACAGCTTTTTCTTGTCCCTTTTTCCCCTCAAAAATCTTTCAACAGATATCATTGAGAAAATGAAAATATAAGCTACCAACTGGAAGCAAACAACTGCAAATCACGTATCTGATAATATATCTATAATATATAAAGAACTCTCAACACACTAATAGGAAGATAACAACTCAATTAACAATTAGCAAAAACTTTGGATACGGTACTTCACACAAGTAAAATACAAATGACTAATAAGAATATTTAAAGATGTTCCACATTACGAGTTATTAAGTGCAAATTAAAACGATGTCAGATTCTCTTCATCTTGACTAGAATGGCTATAATAAAAAAGAAAACAGTAATTTTTTGGAGGAAACATGAAGACAATAGAACCCTCATGTATTGTTGATGAGAATGTAAAGTAGTGCAGCTTTGGAAAAGTTTTCAGGTTCTTTAAAGATGAAATATATTTTTACTATATAACTCAGAAACTTCACTTCTAAGCAGCAAACCAAGAGAAATGAGAATATGAATTCATACAAAAAATTACACATGAATATCCACAGCAGTATTATTCATAATACGTAAAAGTAGAAACAACTCAATTTACATTTACTGCTGAGTGGATAAACAAAATGCAATAGAATATTACTTGACCATAAAAAGAAGTGAATTGCTAAACATTGTACAACAGGGTTCAACCTTTTTTTTTTTTTTTTTTGGTACTGGAGATTGAACTTACTACCTTGCACTTACCAGGCAAGTGCTTGAGCCACTGAGCTAAATCCCTGGCCCACACTGCCAGGGTGGGGACAGCCAGACCCAAGCCTCTCTCTGTGAGTCAGCACCATTCATGGAATGCAGAGGGAGAGAACCAGGGCTTACCAGGAAGTGATTCCTGCCTGGAAACCATATCATTTTCATTGTTTTGTTGGGTTGGATTTTATTCTCTTTTATTTTGTTTGGTTATGTTAAATCCAATGGCAGGAGAAGCTATTTCAATGATAGCAAGATATATTATGGTAGCAATTTTGGATTTACTACTGGCTTGTTTTGAAGTCCTTGATTGCATTCATTGTTTTGTTTTTATTGTTTCTATTCTATTCTGTCCTGTTTGATTTTTATTGTGTCTGAAGGTATCTGCAGCTATTTTGAAGACAACAAAAGGCATTATGGTAACTATTGTTGATTTTGTAAGGTTTTGAAGTCCTGTATCACTTATACTGGTTTATTTTGATTGGTTTTATTCTGTTTTATTTTCCTTGATTTTATCCACTTTAAAATAAAATAAACAAAAAATTTTTAAACTTTTAAAAATTTAAAAAATTCCCAGCCCAGGGGTAAATCTTAAATAAATTTATGTCCACTAAAAGAAGCCAGACACATTGGACTACATTTTGTATGATTCATTTCATATAAAATGTTTAGAAAGGCAAATATACAGAGAATAAGTGTAGATTAGAAGTTGCCCAAGGCTAGAAGTGGGTATATGGAGCAATCATAAAGCGACACAAGATTTCTTTTCAGGGTGATAGAAATGTTCTAAAATTAGATTGGAGTTGTACCAATTGTTGTACAGATCTGAAAATATTCTAAAAGTCATTGAGTTATACACATAAAATATCAATTTTGTAAAATGCAAATTATATTTCAGCAGAGTCATTTTGAAAAGGAAAACAAGTACAGTGCTCAGATAACCTTACTGTGAAACCCAACATTCTATTTCTAGATACCTACTTGAGAAAAAAAAAGACTTGTATACTAGAGTGTTCATGGCAGCATCATTTATTTTCAAGTTTTATTTTTCATTAGTACGTGTTTGCAGTACATAATGATTGCATTCCTCATGGGGAGTTAGTACATGAATATAACACATCTCAATTCTTTTTTCATCCTTTTCCCCTGTCCTCTCCCTCCATCTCTTAGTCCCTTTCCCATTCACAGAAGATCTCCCTATTTCCTATTATATATCTTTTCTTTTGTTCTTTATTTATAGTTTGTGCTTCTCATATAAGAGAAACTGTGTGATATTTAAGCTTGTGTCTGATTTACTGCACTTACCACTATAGTGTCAAAGTGCACTCGTTTTTCTACAGATGCCTCATTTATCCTTTATGGCAGAGTAATACTCTATTGTGTGTCAGCAGCACATTTTCTTTTTCCATTCATCTGTTGATGGACATATAGGCTGCTTTCAAGATTTAGCTTTTCTGAATTATGCGATTATAAACATGGGCATGCATACATGGCATCACTATAATATGATGTCTTTAACTTTTTCAGGAAGATACCTAGAAGGAAAATGGCTGGGAAGTGGAATTTGTAGTTCTAGTTGTAGTTTTTTGAGGAATTCTTATATTGATTTCCATAATGATTGTACTAGTTTACATTTCCACTTACAATGTAGAAGGGTTTCTCTTTTTTTCTGCACCCTCACTAGCATTTGTTATTATTTGATTTCTTGATGATAGACATTCTTCATAGAGTAAGGTGGAACCTCAGTGTCATTTTCATTCACATTTCTCTAATAGTCAGAAATGTTGAACATTTTTTCATGTATTTACTGGTCATTTGTACTCCTTCTGAGAAGTATCTATTCATTTCTCTTGCCCCTTTTTTGACTAGGTCTTTTATTTTGGAGGGATCTAGTTGTTTTGAGTTCTTCATATATTCTAGATAGTAGTCCTCTGTCCAAGGAATGGTGGGAAAATTTTTTCCCATTCTGTAGGTTGTCTCTTCACTCTACTAAATGATTCCTTTGTTGTGCAGAAGATTTTTAATTTAATATTTCCATTTGTTGATACTTGCACATTGGGATTCTGTCCAGAAAGTCCTTGCCTACAACTATGCCTTCAAGGGTTTTACCTATTTTATCTTCTAGCAGATTGTTTCTGTTTTAGCACTTAGATCTTTGATCCATTTTGATTTTATTTTAGTACATGGTGAGAGATAGGAGTCTAGACTCACTTTTGTGTATGTGGATAACTAGTTTTTCCAGCACCATTTATTAAGGCAGCTATCTTTCCTCCAGTGTGTGCTTTGGCGCTTTTGTCAAAGATCAAGTAGCTGAACGTGCCTGTGGTTGTTTCTACAACCTTTATTCTCCCATTGATCTGCTTCTCTGTTTTGTGCCAGTACCATCCTGTTTTTATCACTGTGGTTTTGTAATATAATTTTAAATCTCATCTTGTGGTGCCTCCCATTGCAGCATTATTCATAAATTCTAAGTGGAAACTACTCAGATGTACTAATTGGAAAATCAAAAAGTACAATGTGGCATATTCATACAATTGAACACTATTCATCAATAAAAAGAATGAAATACGAATACCATACTACAACATGGAGGGACTTAAAAAACATTGTTAATTGAAAAAGCCAGAAACAATAAATCACATATTGTATGATCACCTTTATATGAAATGTTCTGCAAAGGTAAACTAGTAGAAGTGGAAAATAAAATGATTTGCTTGTGGGGGGAGATGGGAATGGGGTTTAGTCATAAGTGGCCAGGAGGGATCTTAACTAGTGTGAGGGTAATGTTCTAAACTGGATAATGGCGATGGTTGCATAATCTGGTAAATTTACTAAAAATCACTTAACTGTACTTTAAAAGTGTGAATTTTGTGGTATGTAAATTATACCTCAGTAAATTAAAAAAAAAAGTCAATGGATCTTGATGCACTATCGTGTAAAATCCATATTCAAAGCCCGGCTTTCCAAGTCCTTCCTACTAGATCCATTTATGCCTTATCATCCTCTCCCTCACTCCAGTCACTCTGCTTACTGTTTTCTGTGCATGCTTTCATTGCAGACTTTCCTGTTGTCATGCATTCTGTTTCCCTAAGGAACTAATGCAGTTTTGAATCCCGAGTCTTTCCTCCCTTTGCAACTGCTGCTATAGTCTTCGTTTCTCCAAGGCTATGGTTTTGCCTGTTTCGCATTTAACTCACCACCCTTGTCTGATATTATGGCAGAGTGTAGCCCTACTGAGCCACTGTTTCTTCCCTGAAGCCTGATCATCAGCTTCTAGTTAGGACCTGGTGCAGGTGTCAATGTTTGTTGAGTGAATAAATAGCCAAAGACATTACTGACTTTTCCCCTTTGCATCCAATTGTTCTGTCTTTAGTTAATTTTCCCAAGGAAAGCCTATGCTTTTAAAATTGATCGGTAAAAGCAGCTAATTCTTCTTGCATATTTTGGGTGAACATACAATATATCCCACCCAGTGTAGCTCATATTTGGTCCAGAGGGTCAGCCCAAGATTAATACTAAATTCCAGTACCAGAACGTTGGTGCCTTACCCACACTGCTAAAGTGCCATAGTTTTCTCATGAGATCTTGTCACCTTTAGGTGGTGAAGGTAGGGATAAAGAGAGAAGGCTGAGGGGGCATCACTGAGTTCTTGATCTAAGTAGAATAAAAACTACTGTCAATATTGAGGACTTGGCTTAATGGCCCCTATATCACCCCAGATGGTTCCTCTCTGGGAATAACTGCCCTGTCTCTGGTAAATAGGTGTATAGTTTTTCACCAAGACCCTGCCCATACTAAATAAATGACTCCTATTCTCTAGTAGTAGAAGCACCTCCCTGCCTGTTCATACTGTGGGTTGTTGTACTGTTATCGGGGCTGAGATTGGGATATATTCTCTGGAGTTTCACATAGAGTACCAGAGTGTGTGCCCTGAAGTCAGAGGGCCTTTAACACCTTTCAAAGAAATTGGAAATAAAGGAAGCATGGACTTGGGTATCAGAAGGACATGATTTTACATCCAAGTTCAACCTCATCTTAGGCCATTTAATTTTGGTAAAATGACTTCTCTAAGCCTCAGGGTGTTGTTTTGTTTTGTTTTTGGTATAAGGATAGGGAAATACATCTCTTCCCTCATGGGTTATTGTGTGGATCAAATAAGATGATGTGTGTAAGGTCCTTTATAGGCCTGTCACATAGTAAGAGCTCCATAATAGTAGTAATAATAGTAATAGCCATATAATCATTTACTTAAGTGTCTACCTTGCTAGATAATGGAGTAATTCACAATTAAGTCATTCAACAAATACATATATATGAAAACTTTACTACTAAAAGCTAAAGCTTTTACAAATAATATAATTTTCAGTCTAGAAAAAACCAACAAAGACCTGGCCCATGAAGACACAGACACAACCAAGAGTGGAAAAGTCAGTGTCACTCCTCCTAGACAAAGAAAGAGGGTGCAACCCAGGTGAACAGTGTGGAAGGCGGCCCCTCTCATCACCATCTTTGCAGCTGCAACTCAGGTGAACCGCACCTGAAGGCCCAGAGAATAGCCCCTCCCCTCACTGCTGTCACAACTGAGGTGAACCACTCTGGAAGGACCAGAGAAAAAGGGAATGCCAGTGACGCAGTAGGGTATCAACCAGGGTGCACAGGACAGACAGGCAGGACTAGTGGCATGAAAAGTCCAAAGCAACAATAATAGTATGAGACAACAGGTGTTAAGTGAACCAGCACTGTGTTTGGGGGCAAAGACACACATATATATATGCACAGAATGGGAAAAAATTTTAGTTAACTGTCCCTCACACAAAAAACTTTTATCTAGAACATATAAAGAATTGAAAAAAAATCAGGTCCCCAAATTCAAAGACCCAATCCAAAATGGGGCATCTGAGATGAATATGCACCTCTCAGATGAAGAAATACAAATGGCAAATAAATATAGGAAAAAATGTTCAACATCATTAGTCATTTGAGAAATGCAAACTAAAACAACACTGAGATTCCATCTCACCCCAGAAAGAATGACAATCATTAAGAAACCAACCAATAATGAATGCTGGTGGAAAAAGGAACCCTTCTCCACTATTGGTGGGAGTGTAGACTGGTACAACCACTGTGGAAATCAGTGTGAAAATTTCTTAAAGAACTAGGATTAGAGGTCCCATTTGACCCAGCTATTTCCCTTCTGGGTATTTTCCCAGTAGAATTAAAAACATCATACCACAGCAATATATGTGCACTCGTGTTTATAGCAACGAATTTATAATTGCTAAATCTTGTAAACAACCCAAATGCCCATCAGCTGAGGAATAGATAAAAAAGATGTGGTATTTTTGTACAATAGAGTACTACTCAGCTCATAAAGAAAGAAAATCTCAAGGCTTTCATAGGTAAATGGGTGCAAGTTGAGACCATATTCATAAATGAAATAAATCAGACTTGCATGTGTAAATACTGTATTGTTTTCCTAGTATAAAAACTGAAAAAGTAAATAATATCCAAAATGTACAATAGATATTGTGAAAGGAGAAGAAATTGCTCAAAATGAAAGAAAAACTGGGATGGGAAAAGGAGACAAGAAGAAAGGGAAAAGAATGCACATATCTAGATCTAGATCTAGATATAATAGCTAAGATAATTATATTATTGACTTCTATTCATTGAAAACAATGGTTTGTGCTTATGTAGTTTGATCAGTTTTTCATGCCTGTATCTTGTAATCTGAGCAACTATTTTGAAGATAACAACAGGCAATATATTAACCATTGTTAATCTCCTATTATCTTGTTTTGAAATTCTCTTTAAAATTGAAAAAAAAATTAGAAAAAAGAGAGGCATAATGCTGAGGCAGGTGAGAGATCTGACCACGTGGGATTATTAAGCAGGTTCACCTCACCTGGTTTCTTTTAGGGGTGGGGAATTCAGGGAGGACTTGCTGAAGGGTATGAGGGAAGTGAGCTTGTCTAGGCTCCTACCTCTCCCCAAATCTCCATGTCCTCATTTCAGGAATATTATGTTATATTAGAAGGGGGAACAAGGTTTGCAAATGAAATTAAGATTACTAATCAGCTGTTATGAGATGGGGAGTGTATCCAGGTGGGCCCTGTGTAACTGCAAGTGTCCTTTTAAGTGGAAGAGGGAGGTAGGAAAGGCAGAGTCAGAGTGATGAGACGTGAGACTCATTTGGCTGCTTGTAGGCTTTGAAGATGGAGAAAAGGGCCCATGAACCAAGGAATGTGAATATCCTCTAAAAACTATAAAAGGAAAGACTCTTTCCTAGAGACTCCAGAAAGGAACACACATTAATTTTAGTTTGGTGACTCAATTCAGACTTCTGATCCCTACAAATGTAAGGTGATATTTGTGTTGTTTTAAGCCACTACCTTTGTGGTCATTTTTTACCAAAGCAATAGGCAATTATATATCCCCCAACTAACTTAAATCCTGGGACAGAACTTGGGCTCATGAAGGGAAAGCTTAATCATCTGACATCTCCTTAGGATCTTGACTCAAACCTTGGGGAACCAGCCCTAGAGATGGCTGTGTAGGCCCAGACCAAATGGCATCTTTAGAGTTTTCTGTTTCTTCTCCCTTTAGTCATTTCCTCTTTTCTGGGTTCACATTGTTCTCAAAACTGTCTCTATGTGGACCATCAGGTCTCCAGTCTGCTACTAGGCACATGTTAATAATGCTTCATAATTCTACATTACCACACAGGCTACCAACTACTTCCTTATCCGTTATTCACAAGAACCTGGAAAGGAGGATACTCTAATCTCATTTTAAGGGAGAAAATTTCCCAAAGTCACATAACAAAGGCAGTGGAGCTGGGCCTGGCTTCCCCATTGGCGTAGTTGGCCCAGTATTCTACTCAGCTCACTTCAGTGAACACAGCTCTGGAGCATGAGTGGAAATCCACAAGAGGAATGTGAACAGAGAAGGCTACATTAAAACTGGGAAGGGTTGGGAGGAGATAGAAGGATACTTACCTACAAGAGAGGGCCTCTTCTCTCATCCTTCTCTGGTGCCTAGACAAAGGATAGAGAAAGTAGTGGAAGGAGGAGAGTGACGGGGTGAACAAGACAGCAAGAGCAGGAAAGAGAGAGCTAACTTTGGGTAAGCAAATGAACCAATGTCCCCAATCCAGACTCCAGTTATCTTAGTTATTAATTTTTTTCTTTGTATCCTCTGGCAGTTACTTGCAGAGCAGTCTTGATATAACTTAACCCTGCTTGATAAATGTGAGTTGAACAGACTTACAAATGAATTGGGAGTCCAGCTTGATTTTACATCACCATGCACTGTTTGAAAAATCTTTGGGTTTCAAGTGCTATGAGACAGAGTAAAGGGAACCCAGCTGACTCTAGGGAGTTAATGAAGGTCGGTCCCTAAAACAAACGAAGCCCTTTCCAAATCTCTTGCCTGGAAAGTTCCTCCCCCATTTCAATTTCCTACTTCTGATATTAGCACAGTGGTCAGTTATACAGTGAAAACTTTTCTTACTCTCTAGAGAGAACCCCAGGTGATGCTCAGTTTATCATCCTGGTTTTCTCTGTCAGTGTTTGGCTTCTCAGTCTGTAATTACCTTCTTTATGTGTTTACTTACCTAGTTGCTTGTTGGCTGTCTCTCTGCCAGTGAAAAGTAACCTTAATGAAGACCAAGACTAATTTATCCATTTATTCACCAAACAACCCTAGTACAATGTGCTGAATTTTAAAGCAAATGAAGTTATGTATGACCTGAGATCTGAAGTTATGTATGAAATGAGTAGATGTTATCCAGGTAAAAGAGATAGAGAAATTTGGGGTGGAATGGGGAGAATTTCCGAGATGAGAGTTTGTTGGTTCCTCTTTCTCACCTTGACCTTAATTTTTTTTTTATTTTAAAAGAGCAAAACAGAAAAAAAAAAGGTAGAAGTAACACAGAATTTCAAAAAAATCAATACTAGTCAATATACTACATATTATTATCTAGTTGTTCAAGTTATGAGACCTAGGCATAAAAAATGATCAGACAATCAAACAATGACAACACAAACTATTTTTTCTGATGAACTAACAGAGAATCAATACTATAGTTACCTATCTTGCATACTTATACATGTGTACAGTTATATGTGTATATCTACAAACATAAAAGCTTTTTTCTTTTCTTGTATCCAGTCCCAGATGGTCTATCTACAAATCCCACTGTAAGCTGGTAACTCTCCAATTTGTCTCTCTTGCTTTTACTTGTCTGAACTCCAAATTGCATTTCCAACTGCCTACCTCACACCTCCAGTAGGATTTCTGATAGGCACCCATGCCTAATGCCCACTGCTGCAGTCTCTGGAGTCAGAACAGAGTCATACAGATGCAAACTGTGCCACTGTATCAATAGATCATTATATCCTATTTACATGAGAGAACTGCTAAAATGTAAATAGTTTATTTACAACACATTATTAATTTTTGAAAAATCTGGAGATGAGTTGACTTTCTGATTCCAATTAATCTTGTATTCCTAAATACAAGAACTTTCTACAGTACCATAATGCATCCACCTCAGCCTAAATACATTTAGCAAACTACCTCCAATCTGGTGACTATTCTTTAGGCCACCTGAAAAATAATTATTTTTCAAAAAATGACTTCACATGCTTATGTAAAAATGAAATGTCCTAACACAGGAAAGTACAAAGACAAAAATAAAAAGTTACCCTAAAACTGTCATCCAGGGATTGCTACTGTTATCAATTGGTAAATATTAATTTTATAAGGATTACCTTTCCTCTACTTTCTTAGTTTGGTAGACATAACCATGATTAACCCAATTGTTAGACAAATACTTAGCACTCATCCATAATTCCTCTCTTTATCTCACTCTCCATATCCACAAGTTATACTGATTCTGCTTGGAAATGTGTCAGAATTTGACAACTTCTCCTGCCTTGATCACTGTCATTATAGGTCAGGTCACCATGTATTTCCTGCTTAGATAATGATAACAGTTCCCTGAGTATTCGCCCTACTTCCATTTTGATCAGCCAGTTTATTTTCTACCCAATTGCAAGAGTGTTGTAAAAAAAACCCATAAAATTCAGTTACTTTTTCACACAAAATATTTCAGTGGTCCATAAAAGTCCAGTAAATGGCAGCTGAATTGTCCTTCTATTCCTTGAACACACAAAACTCATTTCTGTCCCAGGGCACTTATGCATGCTATTTTCCCTACCAGGTGTGCTCTTCTGAATTTTTCATAGCTTTTCCTTTCCCATTATTTAAATCCATTCTCCTTTAGAAGAGCTTTTCCTGACCTCCTTATTCCAAAATTTGTCCCCAACTGCCTTCCCTTATTCTCTACCCCTTGATCTGATACTTCATGCAGCATATGCATCAGTATCTGAAAATCTCTCTATATTTGTTTCTTATTAATTTTTTGTTTATATCCTCCATTAAAATATAGATTGAATGACAGCAAAAATTACTGTCAGTTTTTTTTTTCACCACTTTGTCCTCAGTGCTTAGAACAATGGGTCCATACTAGCTGTTTAGTGAATGTTCATTGAATGAATGACTTATCACTTCTCTCAGGACTAGAGGTCTCGTGAGTGTGGGAATGTTGAGACTAAGGAGGCCACGTGCAAGAGGGGAACAGAGAGATGAACACACCTCATTCTCTTGGCAAGGAATTCAGATTTTGTCCCAGGAGTCATTCATGAGAAGCCATTAGGAGCTTGTATCAGTCAGGGTTTACTAGAGAAACAGGAGAAGGCACAAATCTTTCTTTTTGATAAACTGACAGAATTAGTAGTATAATTAGCTATCTTGTATATACACATATATATAATCTTTTCCCTTCTTTCTTTTCTCCTTTCCCCTACCCCAGTTATTTTTTCTTTTCAAGCAGTTTCTTTCCCTTTCCCTTTCACAATATCTATTGTACATTTTGGATCATATTTACTCCGTCAGTTTTTACACTGGGCGTGGGGGGGGGCAATACGATATTTACACATGCAAGTCGGATTTATTTCACTTACGACTATGGTCTCAAATTGCATCCATTTACCTATAAAGCCTCAAATTTATCCTTCTTTATAGCTGAGTAGTCTTCCATTGTATAAAAATACTCCATTGTTTTTGCAACTTTCTGAAGCAGTTCTGGAAGTTCTCTTTTATAAGTGTTTTTCATTGTGCTATTATGACTGCCTCGATATCCTGAATCAATTAAAATACTTAATTTTCATGATAATTTTGACTTTTGAGAAGAGCCAGAAGTCATATGGTGCCAGGTGCGGTGAACAGGTGGATAAGGACACAGTGAATGTTTTTAGCGACTGCCTGCTTGGCAGCAGTATTCACTGTACTTTTACTCATACCTCATAAAAACATGCACAAAAGACAACAGATTCAGACAGTGGCTAAAGCCAGGCATGGTGGCACATGCGTGTAATCCCCACACTCAGGAAGGGAAAGGCAGAAAGGTCACCACGATTTTCAGGCTAGCCTAAACTACAGAGTGAGTTCAAGGCCAGCTTGAACTACACACCGAGACCTCATTTCAACCTCCCCCACCAAAACAAAGTGGCAAGAGTGATGGAATAAGTGTGTCTTAGGCACGGGAAAGTGTTGTTTTAAGGAAGACTAATGGCAAAGTGTGGTACCTTAATACATTTTGGTGTGAATATTTGCTTTAAATACTTTGATCACACTTCATGTGTGGAACCTAAAAAAAGTTGAACTCATGGAAACAAAGAGTGAAAGGATGGTTCCCAAAGGATTGAGGTGGCAGATGGAAAAGGGCGATGTTTGTCAAAGGGTACAAAGTTTCAGCTAGATAGGAGATTATGTTTTAATGATCAGCCTGGTGTTTTAGTTACCAATAACATACTGTGTGTTTCAACATTACTAAAAGAGTAGATTTTAAATATTTTCACCACAAAAAATGATGACTAGGTAAAGTGATGAGTATTATTTTACTTGGTTCAACCATCCCACAATGTAAACATGCATCAAAACATCACGTGGTACCGTATATTGTTTTTCTAGAATAATTTCTCTTCTGATGTACTTTTTTCTTCTAACAATCTCCACATGCATCCCTTTCTAATTATTCCTCATCTTTCAGTGAATTTTTCTGTTCAGATCATGATGTTGAGTGACAGGGTAGAGAGGGCTCAGGAATGTGAGAAGGGATGTCTCCAACATCAGTTCAGGGCTGTTATCTCAAAACACCTCTCACCAAATGTCTTATGCCGTGTGTTGTTAAATCTTCTCTCAGTGATTAGAGTTCAGGACTATGGTGCAACTCAAAACAATATACTTTACTCAGCTGCTCTGTGGAAATCTGGTGAGCCTACATGCCTCCTTTCCATCCTACTTCACAAAGAGAGAAGTTTCAGAAAGATAATAAAATGATGTGTCACTCTGGCTCTTCTTTAATCACCTCCCAGTTGGTTCTGCTTTCCTGAATGTTTTTCCACATGCTATTTTATTTTCCAGGAGGTGTTCCTAGCCTCCCACAACCTATACTTATTAGGATTAGATTCAGGTGCAAATGATAGAAAGTTCTAAATAACTGCAGCTTTCTGTCTTTCTCACATAAATGAAGTTTGGAAGCAAGTAGTTCATGACCATTGTTTCTTAACCTATCCCAACATACATTTTTTCCTGTCCAACACAGTTTCAGGCTCTTGTATGTTCACATTCTACCACCAGAAAGGAGCATACCTTCTCTCTTTAAAAGCTAAACTCCCACTCTTTAAAAATATGAAATGGTATATGTCTTAGTTACTTTTCTCATTACTAAGACAAAATACCCAACACCCAAAGTTGAAAGAGGAAAGGTTTATTCTGACTTATAGTTTGTAGAGGTTTCAGTCCATAGTCAGCTGGCTCCAAGGCAGGGTGGTGTGGCAGGAGAGCATCGCAGAGGAGAAGCAGACCATGGCAGAGCAGGTGGGAGATGGTAAAGCAGCAAGTCTCCCTTCTCTTTTATTCCATCCATGCCCACACAAAGACTCGTACACCTATGTGTATAGCAGCATGATTCACAATAGCTAACACTTGGAAACAAGCAAAATATCCATCAGTTGATGAATGGATAAACAAAATGTGATATCTCTAAAAAATAGAATGTAGTTCAACAATCAAAAGAAATAAAAAAAAAGAAATGAAGTGCTGATACATGCAATGTGAATGAATCTTGAAAATATGCTCAGTGAAGGAAGCCAGACACAGATCATTTAGCATATTTTATTTACATGAAATGTTCAACATAAGCAAATATGTTATGCCAGAAAGTAGACTAGTCTAGTGGTTATGTGATTATCTAAGGCTCAGAGCAGTGTGTGTGTGTGTGTGTGTGTGTGTGTGTGTGTGTAGGTGATGGATAAAGGGCATAGTTTCTCTTTGGAGTGATAAGAATTATCCACAATTATGGAGATATTTGCATAACTTTAATATACTAAAAGTGCACTTTAAATGAGTTAATTGTATGGTATGTGAATTATATCGCAATAAAATGGTTCAAAAAGAGCAAACTTCCTAGTTTCACAGAGCACCTATAACCCATAGGCTAGAACTTAGTCATACTTACATGCAATGAAAGCAGACCAATATAGCCTGTGTGCCAGAAAACTATGTGCCCAGCTAAAATCCAGAGGTTCTATTACTTAGAAAGAACTGACATTGCATAAGATTAGCCACCTCTGCCATGTTCTTCGTTAGACGTCTCACCTTATGACTACCGTGAGAGGATCTCAGGAAGATGACATTTAATTTTAGAAAAGTTTATCTTTCCCAGAGTCTGTAAAGCAATGTGTTAGCTCTGTATTATCATGCATTTTGGATCAAATTTTACTTTGTTTGGTATTCTTCATAGTTTTATTGTTTTAGAACAGTTTTTCTTGTTTTATCAAAGGTGAAAGTTTTAAAATTTTGCTTTTTTATTTTCAGTTGATATCAAGAGTTGGAAGTGAATTCAAAGTGCCCCTCCTCTTTTTTGTTATTTTTAACTCAAAGTTTCTGGAATACTGTTGAACACATTTTCTTCCAGATGCAGTCCTATGAAATCTTCCTGGGTTTCTTTACTTTTTATATCTAGCCCAACCTCTGTGCTGGATTTTACAACATTCTCTATGAATATCTTATTCCTTCTCTCCAGAAAATCCACCCCCTAAACCAACGATCCCCACTGTCTGCTGTACTCATGTGTTGTATTTCAGTAAAATTTCCGTATGAACTATAAAATGGTATGTATATGTAATTGTATTTCTTAGTATATTGCCTGGGTTAGGATGCTTTTCCCTTTTCACCTGTTTCTCAGGGACTTCATCTGCAACCTGTTGAATCTAAACTCAGCATCCCTTCCCCTATAAACTGCTCCTCTGGGGAAATGGCACCACCTATTGCCCAAGGTAAAAATGGGGGAACAATTGTATATTTTTCTCACTCACTTCCCACATTTATCCATTCCCTAAGCCCTTCTGATATTTCTATTTGGAGATCCTCAATACTGCCATTTGCTTTTTCCCTCTGCTACTACTGTCTTAGTATATTTATTTGTCTTTGCCTAAATCATGACAGCATCCTCCCACCTATCTTCCTATCTTCCTGCCTGGGATTCTACAGCTTTCCACTGCACACATCCCTCCACGATCTTTCTTCTCTGCAACAGTCTCATCTCTTGCTTTTTCCTCCCTTCTGTTCAGATCCTTTATTGATTCTCCATTCTCCCCAGTTAAGTCCAAATTTCTTTGCTTAGCAGAGTCCCTCCGTGACCGTGGTTCACTGCCTTTCCAGTATCAGAGCCCGTGTTTCCTCCCAGCACCCCTTCTTCCTCTTCACCATGCCTTGCATCTTGAAATTTTTCAAAAACCTCTGAGTTTTTTAGTCTGTTTTCTCCCTCCATTTGGAGGATTGCTGACATCTATTTGTGTTTCAAAAATAAATTCAAGCGTTATTCTCTAAACCTTGCTTATCACCTGCACTGGTCTGACTTCAGTGTCCTTAAAGACTTTTACAAACATTACATTATGCTATGACTGTTTAATTATTTGTCTTCTATGATTAAAATAATAGGTCCTCAAAGAAAGGGACTATATCTTACTTGTTTCTAGGCTCCCAGTTCCTAGCCTATAGCTGGAATATAACAGAGAGTCATGTTGAAAAGCAATAATAATGAACTATCTCTGCATTTACATTTGTTGACTTTAGAGTGGGAAATGATTACATGGAATTCCAGAAACCTGGGCTTTTCCATATGCCCCACTAATCCTGCTTCCAACAGAGCAATCATTGGTTCATGTTGACTCAGATTGCCCTCTGACTAATGGAAAGCATGCATAGCATGGACTCTGGATCCATTCTGTGTACCCGTGTTGCCCAATTTGTAAATAGTCTATACCTGTGTAATCCGCCTCATTGGAAGTAAAGTGATTCTGAGTTTGAAAAAACTAGTACATTTACTCATCTTCCATCAATGAGGGTATGAGAGTATCGGACATGTTTATTAGGAAAAAGGTGCATGGCTATAAATGATTTGGTCATTTGGGAAAGAGAGGCTACCATCTGTCAGACTTCAGAGAGTAGTCATACTAATCAGACTAGTCAAAATAGGCCAACATGTAATATATCTCATTGATTCTAAATTGCTCTTTTTCACACCTATGTCTCTGAAACTGGAATGTGTCCTAAAATAGTTGGCATTTTAAATTCAGAGAAATACATTATTATAATAAAATTTAAGATTGAGGACCAAAATTATCTAGAAGCTTATACATGATTTAGGGTTTGGAACAGAATAGGGAGATATGTAGGTGATTTCTAGCTATACTAGGTGAATTTTGGAAATTTCTTAAAGTGTTGTTACCTCTGGTGGCAGGAACACTCTCTACTGCCATGCAAGTCTCAGTTTCCAAGTGATTGGGTCAAAGATTTAGATTCAGAAGATTGGAATTCCAAGAAAACAAAAGAGTTCAGGAGTAGGACTAGCAGCACCAAGTCTCCAAACTCCGTAGAGACCAAGTCCTGGAAGAACCAGTGTCTCCTGTTTTAAATGACAACATTTCAGGAACTGAACTAGGGAAATTACTTTGGGCTAAAGTCCTGTTGGTTTTACAGTTGAACCACTATACTCTCAAGTGGGCTCTATAGCAAAGTGTCTTAAGTGCATGAACTTTGCTACCAGAAACTGAGATTTAAATCTGAGTTTTACTCTTTTTATCCAAGTAAACTCAAATCAAATTTCTCAACCTCTGATCATCAGTCTTGGTATCTGTATATGTCTCATACCACCGGTAGGGAAATTAGTACAAGGTAAAATCAGTGTCTGGCTTAATGTCTAGAAGATATTATTTTCAGTAGACCCCTGAACTTCTCTGAGGTAAAATCACCTGTGTCATACTGGCATCATAAGTCATATAAAATAACTACATATAATTTTATAATTATTCCCATTTTATAAATGGAGGCTCTGTTGCTTGCACTGTTCTGCTATTAGGCCTTTGTTCTGTTGTGATATTATTCATGAATAATTAGGATAAATGTCAATGCAAAAAACTAAACTGATCTAAAAAAATGAAAGGGGGAAAGAGAAGAGGGAGGAGGAGAGGAAAGTCAGCTTAGTGATAGGGAACTGGTGGAAAAGGATTTTGAATTAGAAAAAGAGAAGCGGGAACTTCAGATTGATTCTGGGAGAAGGTGAAGTAGAGAGATGTTTGCAGAAATTTTACAGGGAGTTTTGCTTTGTGGTGTATAGGGCTATCTTCTTCCACATGCTCAGAGATTTTTCACCAAATATTTATACCTTCAGTACTTTTAAGTAGGTTGTGAGCTTTTATTAAAAAAAGATATAGCAAAACATCATGTGTATACTATAAGCATGCAAAATTTTTATTTGTTGATTTAAAAATTAACCAAAAAAAAAGAAAGAAAGAAAAGAAAAAATATTAGTGGATATATAGAGGTGCTGAGATGAAATAAAAGCAAGAGGAAACTGGCTAAGGTTTTCATCTCAGGGAACCTAGTTGGCAAATTCAAAACTTTCAAACGTGTGGAAAAAACTGAGTGGCAAAAGAAAAAACTTCCTTTGGCTGGAAAGGAGGAAGAGGGTGGGAGGAAGACAGGGAAAATTTAGATGTTAGCAAGTCATATTAGCATTTAGATCCAAAACTTGCTATCTCAAAATTCCCAGCTCTCTATAAGTCAAATACTTCAACTCTGATTTGTGTGTAATGTAAAATATGCATAATATTTACTACTTTAACCATTTTTAAGTTACCCAATTCTGTGACATTAAACAATCACATTGTTGTGCAACCATCATGTACTGCTATCTCTAGAACTTTAAAAATCGTCTTCAACCGAAACTTGATACTCATTAAATACCCTCATTCCCCTCTTTCCTCCTGGTAACCATTATTATATGTTGCCTTTGTGAATTTGACTATTTTAAGTACTTCATGTAAGTGGAATTATATAGTGTTTGTCCTTTTGTGCCTGGAATATTTCCCCTAGTATAATGTGTTTAAGGTTTATCCATGTTGTAGTACGTGTCAGAATGTTCTCTTTTTAAGGCTGAAGCATATTTCATTTTATGTAGAGACAACATTGTTTATCCACTTATCTAAAATGGACATTTGGACTGTTTCTACCTTTTGGCTGTTGTGAACAATGCTGCTACAAGTGTACAAGTATCTGTTTGGCTCCCTGATTTTAATTATTTTGCTATATAAGTAGGAACTTGGCTCTGCCTTTTAAAAAATGTTATGAAGGAGTCCAATATTATTTTATGTCTTAAAAGACTTAAATATTAGTGTTTTAGAGTCATAGCAAAATTGAGCAGAATGTACTGTAGAGATTTCTCATATATACTCCCTGCTCCTGTGTAGCACCTTCCCCACTATTAACATCCCACACTAAGGTGGTACATTTGTTATAAATGATGAGCCTACACCCAAAGTTCATGGGTTTCATTAGGGTTTACTTTTGGTGTTGTACTCTCCATGGAACAAATATATAGTGACATGTATTCATCCTTATAGTACTATACAGGGAATTTTCACTGCCCTAAACATCCTCTGTGTTCTGCATGTTCATTTCTTCCTCTTCCTATAACCACTGATCTTTTTTATTATCTCCAAAGTTTTGTCTTTTCAGAATGTCATGTAGTTGGGATCATACAGTACTTGTCCTTTTCAGATTGGCTTCTTTCACTTAGTAGTAATAAGCTTCACTTAAATTTCCTCTAGGTGTTTTCACAGCTTGATTGCTCATTCATTTTTAACACTGTATCAAGTTGTGTCACAGTTTATTTGTCCATTCACTTACTGAAAAACAGCTTGATTCATTTCAAGTTTGGGCAATTATAAAGTTGCTATAAAGATGTATATGCAGGCTATGTGGACATACATTTTTACCTCCTTTGGGTAAATAGTAAGGAAACTGACATTGAATTGTATGGTGAGATTAGGCTTAGTTTTAGAAGAAATTGTGAAACTATCTTCCAAAATGGCTGTACCGTACCATTTTATATCCATACCAGCAATGAACAGCGGTGCCTTTTATTCCACATCCTTGTCTGCATTTGGTATTTATCAGTCTTCTGGATTTTAACAATTCTCAAGGTGTGTAGCAGCAACTCTTTTATTTGAACCTATACATCTCTGTTGACACATCATGTGCAGAATATTTTCATATGCTAATTTGCCAACTGTGTATCTTCTGTGGTGAGATCTGTTCAGATCTTCAGTTCAGTTTTTAACTGAGATGTTAATGTTCTCATTGTGGAATTTTAAGAGTTCTTTTTATAGTTTGGTTAACAGTCCTTTATCGGATATGGTTCTTTGCAAATATTTACTCCAGTCTGTGACTTGGCTCCTATTCTCTTTCCTTAGCTCTACTTTTATAGCCTCTCTTCCTTCTCGTGTGTAGGCTGGCTCCTGGCATTTGAGTTGGTGGGAGCTGGTGCTCATTTCACTCCTCTGGGCCACCATGGGGCAGCCGCTGATGCTGTTCTCTTCTGGGCCACTATTCTCTTGGCAATGCACAGCTATTTCTTGCAACTTGTCTCCCTGCTTTTTAGTCTCCAGTCCTGTCCTTCAGCACTTGATAAGAGGACACAGCCACGCACATCTGAATCTTACCACTGGACATGGTTTGGTTCCTTCCCCAAGAAAGCTTCTTGGGCTACATTTGAGTCATAGTTGCAATGGCATAGAGTAGAGAAAGGAGAGATTTGTAATAGGTGTTATCATTGAATTTTACTCATTTATCATATCCTGTTAGACTGCCTATAGCACAAGAAGAGGGATTTTTGAGACTTGAAATAAAATCACGTATAGAAAGAAAATGTATTACAATAGTAAGGATTTATTTTTATGAATCTGACAAAAATCATGTAAGCACTTTAAAATGGAAATAGGTGCACATAGTTCACTGTATTAATCTACTTCAAAAAAATGACAGATAATTACTTTATTTCCAAAGCCACTAAAAGAGTGAAGTCTCCATTTGTTGATGATCACTGATAAAAGCTTTCTGAGGGCCTGGTCTTGGTTCCACTGGAGCATGGTTTATGAAGTAGTTTACAGGTTATAAAAATAATAGTTTTCCCCTTGGAGTTTTCAAGATCCAGCCCTTTTTGTTAACAAGTAATTTGTAGATTGAAACAAATATCCATCTAGTTTTACTGAGCAGGGTTTCTGTTCTAGGCAGTATTTAAAATGGAGAATTAGATTATATCTAGGGGAAAGGGAAAACAGTTACTTTGATTGGAATGGTTAAAAGAAATAAATTCTTCTTTTATCTAGGTATAAGACACAGCTTATAGGGTGGCGGGATATTGATAAGCCCAGTAGTAATGGGTTTGGTATCTATTTCCTTTGGCTCCACCAAGGACTTCAGGGAAAAGTTTTGTAGAATGCTGGTGATAAACAGGAACAACTGCATACGGGCCAAACTCTCTCCAACACAGGCCCGTTTTCCTAGAAGGAGGAAACACTGGCATTAGCTCTTCTTGCCCAAAAGTCATTGAGAACACTGAGCAGAAGGGGAACACTTAATAAACTGCTTGTAGATAAATTGGTACTCTGTTTTGAAAGGATTGTCAATACATATCAAAATGCTCTACAGAAATTCTCACTGTTCAGTAATTCTGGGAATTTATCTGTGGGAACTAGAGGTCCCCTATGAGGATATCAGTTGCATCATTATTTGTGATGCTATGACCTGGATAAAACCTAGGCATCTATCTATAATAGACTGGTGAAAGAAATCATTGTTCATCTATCATGCAATGCAACCTGGCTTCACACATGAAAGTTTACCTAATACTGTAAAACAGTGATGGTGAATTTTTTAGAGCTCTCAGTAATATAAACAGGCCGGTGTGGCCCTGATTCATCACCACTGCTATAGGCTATCTTCTATCACAATATACTAAGTGAAAGTTGGTTATTAAACAGATTGTACAGAAAGAACCAACTTTTATTTTAAAAATATACATTATATATACACAGACACTTAAATATATTTAATAAAATATTAAATGATACCTCCACAATGTGAAATTACAATTATTTATTTTCCTGTTTTTTGCTCTTCTACATTGTCCATTTTTATGTTGAACACTTTTTATCAATTTTGTTAGAAATAAAATATTTCATTTTACTTTTGAAAATACTATGAAGGATTGTATAGGATAACAAGGAGAAAAGAACACATGATGATCATTCCTAACTTGTCTTTATGGCCTTCTGGGGGACAGTAATTGAGACTTAGGCAAGAATATGTAGGGTTTCAAGTTTTGGAGAAGGAAGATACAGGTGATCACAATTCTTTGATGGACTCTGCTTCTAAGAACCAGAAAATCAGTAACAATTAACAGCTAAAAACAAAGAAAAAATAATCTGTACTTTTTGTTTTGGAAAAGTCAGTATTAAAGGGAGAAATCAGCAGAGAAAAGTTTCCAAAAGCATGTTCCTTTGTCATAAGTAATGCATTCATGACATCTGAACTTGATTAACTTGCTTTGACTTTTTAAAAAATTGGCATTACCAAGCAACAAAATAGTCCCCAAATTACTTGCCTGATCCTTTTTGGTGTACAGATTGTAATGGCTTCATCTAGATTTGGAAGGTTATAACAGTTTGATTGACTTTGCTATCATCAGAGGATTACTTACTTATGCTATAAATTCAATGAAAGCTAAACATTGCCAAGAATGTGCTTGCATGTTGTTCAGATAGAATAATTTGTATTTACCCAAGGAAAAAGGCACAAAGTAGTCTGTTTTCTTGAAATAACCATTTTCATCCAGAAAGTGTCCTGGGTCAAATTTCTCTGGATTGGGAAACTCCTGGCAATCCAACAAGAGTGACGACAACAATGGTAATACAGTAGTGCCCTGGAACCAAGAAATGAAGAGTTTTTGTCTTTATCGTCTTTAATTGTCTTTAATTAATAACAACTTAAATACTCTTAATTTTAGTAGATTCAGCATCTTAATGCTTGCCTGGTGAGTGATTATCTCAAGGATAGCTATTTTACATATACAACCATACAATAGCTTTCACCCAATAATAAGTTTCTCTGGTAGAAAAGCAATATTATGGCCAATGTGAATAATAAATTGTTGAAAAACTGAAGTTTGCAACCCATATTGTCTAATCATGGATGTTACTTGAGTTGCTGCCTCAAATGAGGAGAGATTACATTTTTACTATTTTGTTTTTGTTCTGGATTTATGTGTGAGTAGAAGAAAATGAGATCTTGAGTTTCAGATCTATTGAATAAAAACCTACTTTTCTCAATTGTACAATGGAGTCACAACAATAGGTTTTACTCCTTACCTCACAAGAGTTTTGTGAGCTTTAGATGACAAAAGAATAACGGTAACTGCTCTTTATATTGGATGCTTCAGATTTGCCTGACACTGCTTAGTTGTTTATAAATTTCATTTAATCCTCTTATCAGCTATATCCAGTAGATAGTCTTTTATTGTATAAATTAAGAAATTGAAGTTGATGAGAGAAATAAACTTTCCTTCACATTGCACTTTTGGCTAGTGATATAGTTATAATTTGAATCAAGTTCTATCTAATCATAAAACACTCCTATTTAAGTGAAAACTTCCTTTTCCCATTTTTTACTTGGTATTGTATTTCCTCAAACTTTATTTGTACAATTATTGGGACCAGAAATACATGCACATGGTATACAATACCAAAAAATGTACAAAATGGTATAAACTGAAGAAGCGTCCCTCCTTTTCCTATACTGACTTGTTACTGGGTTTTCCATTCGATGTAATCACTCTTATTAGTTTATGACATAGCTTCTGAGAGATACCATATGGATTAAAAAAAGAGGACAAAACAGACCCACTGTTTTCACAAAAATGGTAGCATACTATAGTGTTCTACAGCTTGCTTAGTATCCGATTTTAAAATAGCTCTTTTAAATGGACATGTTTTAAAATGAAGATTTTTCTAGTCTTCAAATATGAAAAATATTGCCACAATGAATATCCTTATTTTGGAGAAAATATACAAAAAGGGTGACTTCCTCATAGTAAAACTACTCTTCAAGTTGTATGTTTTGAATTTTGATATACTGTCCCATTGCTTTCTGCAGAGGTTATACCAATTAACACTATAATAAAGAATAATTTTTACAAGTATTCTCCGAACACACAGGTAAAAACATGCACTTTAAAAATTATTTCCAATATTTTATTTTATTTTATGAGTACATATGTACACATTTAAAAAGTTGTAATTATGTTTATTCAGAGTTTAAGTTTGTTTCCTTCACACTACACCTGTTTGTTTGGAGATTTGTTCATATTTACTATAGGAGTTCATTTTCTTTGTTTGGTATTAATCATTTGTTCTCATGTATTATGTAAAATTTCTTCTCAGTTTGCCTTCAGTGTGTGTGTGTGTGTGTGTGTGTGTGTGTGTGTGTATGATACTGAGGGTGGGACCCAGGCCCTCACTCATATGAGGCAAACACTGTACTACTCAACTACATCCTCAGGTTTGCTATTTGTGTTTTGACTTTTTTTTCTAGGCAGATTTTTTGTGTATCATCAAATCTATCAATTTTTAAATTTATGGTCCTCTTGGTCCCTTTCTTTTGGTCAATGCTAGGAAGTCTTTTATCACTGACTGATTTTACAGTTTAGTATTCTGTACCTGTCTTTAAGCCATCAAGAATAAATTTTCACATAAGATGCAAGATAGGAATTTATAATTTTTTCAACTCCCTTGAGAGTTTTTCTCTATGGAATAATCTATATTTTTCCTCAAGGTTAAAAGCAAAAAGGAGAGCTGGATGTGGTGGTGTGGAGCCTGTAATTCCAGCACTCAGGAGGCTAAGGCAGGAGGATTGTTGCAAGTTTGAGGCCAGACTGGGCTACAAAGTGAGCTCAAGGCCAGCCTGAACTGTGTAGTAGGACCCTGTCTCAAAAAGACAAAAAAAAAAAAAAAAAAAAAAAGGACTTTAAAACCAGTACTAAGTTTCCTTATATAAATTTGTGTGAATGTGACTTTTCTGTTCATTTCTTTAATTTTCCATTTAATATTTTCAGATCATAATTGACCATGGGTAACTGAAACCAATGGAAAATTAAACTATGGATAAGGTGGACTACTGCAATTAGGTTCATTTCTAGACTTTATTCATTTAATCTGACCACCTATTCAAGAAGCTGCATTATACTACATTAAAAGCTGTGCCTTTATATTATGTTTTAATATTGGTAGGACTTATCCCTGACTGGTCTTTACTTTTCACATATCAAAATTTGTATCTGTTTCTAGTTACAGACTAACTCTTTTGATTCATTTTTTAAAAAGTTACAGCTTTCATTAAAATGTTAAAATTTTCTTTCTAAACCGGGTGTGATGGCTCATGCCTCTAATCCCAGCACTCGGGAGGCTGAGGTAGGCGGAGCGTTGTGAGTTTGAGGCCGATTTGGGCTACAAGGGGAGCGCAAGGCCGGCCTGAGCTACATAGTGCAACCCTGCCCACAAAAAACCGGGGCCAGGAGTTTGGCTCAGTGGCTTAAGCGCCTGTCTGGCAGGCGCAAACTTGTGAGTTCAATCCCTAGTGCCACAAAATAAATAAAGTTTTCTTTCTTAATCCTTTTTTTAAAAAATTTTTTGAGAGACAGGTTCTCGCCGTATAGTTCACGCTGTCCTTGAGTTCACTCTGTAGCCCAGGCTGGCCTTGAAGTGCAGTGATCCTCCTGCCTCAACCTCCTGAGTGCTGGGATTACAGGTGTGCACCACCACACCTGACTAAAGCTTTCTTTATACCTTTAAAATTTTTGAATTTTACTCTTTTTATACTTTAAAATCTTGCATATTTCTTGTTTATTCTTAAGTGTTTTACCCATGTCACTTTTACTAATAAAAATTTCTTTCAGTATGTTTTTAAAAATAGTTTTCATTTTATATACAGTAGTGATTGATTTTTTTAAATAATAACTTGTATCCAACCATTGTATATTTCTTCTATTTTGCAATGGCACTGCAGTTATTTTTTGTTTTCTAGGTTAATTACATAAAAATACAAATTTCAACTTCATTTTTTAAAATGAAGTATCTCTTGCTATTTTTTTTTCCAATTCTAGTTGAATAACATGGGCAATGTGTATAGCCTCATCTTACTCCTGATATTAATAGCAAGGCTTTCAGTTTTATATCAATAAACATGACTTGGGAGATACAATTTCTCTAGTTAAGAAGGTATTCATCTATTCCTATTTTACTAAGAATTCAAAAAGCCAAGAATGGATGTTAAATATTATTGGGAGGATATTCTGAGATTATAACATAATCTCTTTCACAAATTCTATTTATATGGTGAATTTTCTTAAGATGTATTTCCTAGTGTTAGACTATTTCTATATTCCTGATTATATTCTCATGTTAGTGGTGTAGTATTTTTAATATTATGCTACACTTACCTGTTAATAGACTTTGCACTGATATTTGTAAGTAAGATTGGCAGCTGTTTCTATTTTTGCAGTAATTTGGTCATGTTTGCATCTTTTCTTCCTCTTCTATTCTCTAGAACTGTTTTTATATAAATCCCAAACACTTAATCACTGTGGCTGACTGACAACGTTCCCAGTATGCATGTAAACATTTTGCTAAATGCTAAGTGCTTTACAAGTATTAACTGTCAAGGGAAGCAATTTCCCAAATGTTTGGGTACATGAGATCCTGGAAGGAGAAAATTAGGACTAAAGGCAACAAGACATGGCTTCATTAAACATCTCCAACTCAACCTGGCATAGTGGCGCACGCCTTTAATCCCAGCACTTGGAAGGCTGAGGTAGGTGGAGCACTGTGAGTTTGAGGCTGGCTTGGGCTACAGCATGAGCACAAGGCCGGCCTGAACTACGAAGTGTGACCCTGTCTCACAAAACTAGGGCTGGGAGTTTTGCTCAGGGTTGTAAGAGCCTGCCTGGCAGACGCGAGGTTGTGAGTTTGATTCCTGGTGCCACAAAAAAAAAAAAAAAAAAAAAAAAAAATTAAAAATAAACATCTCCAATTCTTCTTCCTCTTTGAAAAATTCATAATGAAAAACCGTATTTCTGTCCTCATGACATTCTTATTAGTGGAAACACTGCTCACTTAATACATTTGATCAGAGTAGGAAGGGACTTTGGGAGTTCTGGCTCAGCCTCCCCTATTTTAGGAAGGCAGAGAAAGGTCCTGGAGGCAATAGGAAGGACTGAGCTTGTACTGCATGGCAGCAACAGCTTTGAAACCCAGACTGTGTGACTACAGCTTGCCTCAGCAGTTAGAACTGAGAAGTCTCTTCCAGATCCTAGGAAAGTGCCACACTGCCCCTTTTATCCCAGTCAGTATTCCCAGATGCATCTAACCTTGGGGATAACATATTGTCTGAATTTCGTGTCCCGGGTTACAGCATGGGGTAGATTACAAGGAAAAAGGCTGATGTATCTTTGTATCTCATGCAGAACGGCCTCCGTGTAGGGCAGTTTCATCTTGTCTTTCATACTGGGGCTTTGGTTGCGTCCAATCACACGATCAATTTCTTCATGAACTTTGGCTGCAAGGACATGAATTGTGAATGTCACTCAGGGTTATGATTCCCGGAGACCTGGAAAAGCTTTTAAGGTATGATAGGAAGTGTCCTGGAAAAGGTCTCCAAGGTTAAAGATTTGTTGGTACGCAGCCCACTGCTCTGCTCCTGATGGAATTTCTACTCTATTCTGGGGCAAATTCCAAGATTTTGCTGCAGAAAACAAAGGATGGGTCAATCATGTCTTAGTGTCCTGTCTTACTTGGTTTGTTCTGTACTGGTGAGAAGACATATGTAGTAGGGATTATGGTTTATCTCACGATTCTTAGCAAAGCAGCTGGGGAGTGAAGATGCTTAATCCTCAATCTAGCAGAACCATCTTCTTTGTCAGCTTCACCCACTCTTATTTGTCTTTTGTGGGAATGGCAAACAACATTTTGTTGAGCATTGTAAACACTGGCTTCCTATAACCTGTGCTCTGAGAATAGGCTTGGGGTTATCTAGTTATGACAAAACCATTTTTGAATTTCACTTCAAAGTTTTATCAGAACAGAAAATCCCTTTTGGGGAATTTGAGCTTTGCACAGTGGGAAAATCAAAGTCTGCAACATTAAATAACTTGTTTGAGGTCAAACAGCCAGGCACTTGCAGGCCCACATGCAATGCCCTCATTTAATTAGGGCTTTAGCACTGCATGTCTCATTGATGAGATTTGGGATTTAGAAGCTCCTCTATTTTTAAGCTTAAACAAAAGTATCATTAGATATAATTCTGATCTACAAAAGCAAGAACACAGTGAATGGCCCTTTGCATTTGTGAGGGAGTTCAGGGAAAATGAAGCATCACAGACCTGCCCTCCCTCAAGGTCAAGATCCCATCCAGGACATTTGATGTACCTTCCACCTCTGGGTGTTTCATTAGAAGCAGCAACCCAAATCTTAGAGTGATACTGGTTGTTTCTGTTCCTGCTGTAAATAAATTAGATCCACAGACTGCCAAGTTCTCCAACTCGAATTCAGATTCCGGGTTATGTTTTTCCTGTAGATGTAAGTTATTGGCTACTTGAGTTAAAAAGACATCAATGGCTTATCATAGGATTATTACAGAGATTAAAAGGTTAATGGACAGGGAGCTCTGAGAACATGCTTCATATATATAAATATTCAGTGAATGATACATTCTTTTATTATTGCATTTTATGAAAAATACTAGATGATAAGCTCTATGCTAACACAATATAGGGAAACTCACTGGTTCATGACTCGTCTGCCTCCTTCTCCTACTCAGACTTAAGATGCTCCCAGATTCCCCTGCTCTCATACAATATTCAGTATTATTATTATTATTTTTTTTTTTTTTTTTTGCGGTACCAGGGTTTGAACTCATAGCCTCACGCCTGCCAACAGGTGCTTAAGCCACTGAGCCAAACTCCTGGCCCTATATTCAGTATTATTACTGACACTTCTAATATGAAGACTGTATTTATAAAACTGGACATTTTGATTCATAATGTTTTTACATGGTCTCTATCAGTTGCTTAGAAAACAAATTGATCCAGGACTCAAAAATAGTAAATGAAGATTTCCATTTTAAAATGACCTCATTAAAAATAAAACAAATGAGTTAAGTCTTTTTTGTTGTATCCTTAGCCTCAAGAACAGTACCTGACACTTAGAATTTGTGGACAAAATTAATGTTTAATGACATAGGACTAAACTAATAATAATTTTCATATTTACTATATTTAAGTTATTTTCATTGCTAGTTTTCTTGGTGAACTTTTAATATATTGGTTTTTGAATTTGCATAAAATAGTAGGATACTTGTTTAAAAATTACTCATTTCTAGAACTATGGCCATTTTCACTATGTTAGTTTTTCCTACCCATGAACAAGGGATATCTTTCCATTTTCTGATATGCTCTTGGATCTCCTTTTTCAAAGTACTGTAATTTTCAATTATAGATCTCTTACTTCCTTTGTTAGATTGATTCCTAAGTATTTCATTTTTTTGATGCTATTGTGAAAGCTGTTGTTTCTCTAATTTCTCTCTCAGTAGATTTACTGTTATTGTACAGAAATGTGATTGATTTTTGAATGCCAACTTTGTATCCAGCTATGCTACTGAATTTGGTTCTTCTACAAGTCTTTTGGTGGAGTTTTTGGGTACGTAGAGTACTATGATGTCCGCAAGTAATGATAATTTAACTTCTTCCTTTGCTATCCTTATTCCTTTTATTTCTTGTTCTTGTCTAATTGCTCTGGGTAATGTTTCCAGAACCATAGTGAATAGCAGTGGTGATAATGGACATCCTTATCTTGTTTCTGATTTTAGGATAAAAGTTTTCAGTTTTTGCCCATTTAGTATGATGTTGACTCTTGGGTTGTCAGACTGAGAAAAATGTTCAACATCACTGGTCATTCAAGAGATACACATGAAGACAACACTGAAATTCCATCTTACCCCAGAAAGAATGGCTATTATCAAGAAATCAACCAATAACAAATACTGGAGGGGCTGTGGAGAAAAAGGAATCCCTCTCCACTGTTGGTGGGAGTGTAGGCTGGTGCAACCACTGTGGAAACAAGTGTGGAGATTCCTCAAAAAACTAGGGTTAGAGGTCCCATTTGACCCAGCTATTCCCTTTCTGGGTATCTTCCTGAAAGAACTAAAAACATCATACCACATTGATATATGTGCACCCACATTTATAGCAGCACAGCTGCTAAATCTTGGAAATAACCCAAATGCTCATCAACTGAGGAATGGATAAAAACTATTTTTATACTACTACTGAGTACTGAAGTACTACTTGGCCACAAAGAAGGATAAACAAGACATTTTTAGGTAAATGGATGCACCTTGAGACCATACTCTTAAGTGAAACAAATCAGACACACGTGTATACATATCACATTTTTTCTCTGGTGTGAGGTACTGAATGTGTAAATAAGGACCAAAGTGTATAAAAGTTGTTGTGAAGTAGGAAGAAATTGTTCAAAAGGAAGGGGAACTAGGGAGGAGGGAGGGAGAAAGTAAAGGGAAAACAAACAAAAGAGTCCATGCTCTTAAGTGAAATAAATTGGACTCACATATTTAAATACCACATTGTTTCTCTTGTGTGAGAAACTGAAAGGATAAATAAGGACCAAAATGTATAATAGATACTGCAAAATGTGAAGAGGATACTCAAATGGGAAGGGGAACAAAAGATGGGGATGGAGGAAAGGTAGAAAGGAAAAAGAAAAACAGAATAGAAGGAACAAAATGGAAACACAGCTTATATAAATAAGAAGAGAAAGAGGGGTTGAAGGGAAAAGTGGAGGCTGGGGAAAAAAGAACCAAGATGTATCATGTATAGATGGTACAAGCTCCCTCTGATGAATGTGATCATTATGTATATCTAAAATGTACAAAAAGATTACTCAAAATTTAAAAAATTAAATACAAATTACTCATTTTGAAAGCTCCAAATCAATTTCCACTCAAGTTTCTTTTGTTGTTGTTATTTGTTTCCTTTAGTTTTCATTGAGACAGAGTCTGCCTTGATATGTAGCCCAGGCCAATCTTAAACATGCTACCGAGTTCAGGCTGGCCTCAGACTTGCAATCTTCCTGTGTACCACAATTCCTGGCTTGCACCCAGTTTTGTTATACCACATTCCTCTTATTCATATCAAAATGGGATTATTTCTGCACATGAAAGTCAAAATTTTTAGGCATGTTGTTACTTTCTACTTGGAGTGCCTACTGTCTTTAACCAGAGTGAAGAATATAGAAAATTGGAATAGATGGTCTTTTTCTCAATCTGATAAAAGCCATCTATGATAAACCAACAGCCAACATCATACTAAAAACTGAAGGTTTTTACTCTAAAATCAGGAACAAAATAAGGATGTCCACTGTCACTATTCTTTTTCAGGATAGTTCCGGAAACTTTAGCCAGAGCAATTAGACAAAAGAAAGAAATAAATGGAATAAGGACACGGAAGTTAAATTATTCGTATTTGTGGATAACATGATACTCTACATAGACCCAAAAACTGCACCAGAAGGGTTTTAGATTTAATAACTAAATTGAGTAGCATAGCTGGATATGAAGTCAACACTCAAAACTCAATAGTCTTCCTGTACACAAATAACAAATTCACTGAGAGAGAAATTAGGTAAACAACACTTCTCATAATAACATCCAAAAAATGAAATACCTAAGAATTGATCTAACAAAGGAAGTAAAATATCTCTACATTGAAAATTACAGTACTCTGAAAAAGGAGATCAAAGAGGATATCAGAAAATGGAAAGATATCCCTTGCTCTTGGGTAGAAAGAACCTATATAGTGAAAATGGCCAAACTTCAAAAATTGTTATACAAATTTAATATAATTACAATCAAACTTCAACAGCATATCACACAGAATTAGCAAAAAGAATTCTAAAATTCATTTGCAACCAGAAGAGACCTAGAATAGCAAAGGCAATTCTGAGCAACAAAGGCAAGGCAGGAGGTAGCACTATCCCAGACTTGAAATTGTACTACAAAGCCACTGTGATAAAAACAGCATAGTACTGGCAACAAAACAAACAAACAAAACAAAACAGACCTGAGGATCAATAGAACAGATTAGAAGATCCAGAAACAACTCCAAACATACTTAGCCAGCTTATCTTTGACAAAGGGGCCAAACATGTTCACTGGAAGAAAGCCTCTTTAATAAATGATTCTGGTTGTATAGTCAAAGGTGCTTGAGTTATTGGCATGTGAGAGAAATATACCTGCATGTTAGTCCAAGGTTCTGATAGAAATGACATGTAGTTATGCTGTCATTTTTTACTATCAGGATTTGACTGGTGTGTGGACACTTCTGTTAATGATGAAAATCTCTGCTACATTAATACATGCAAGTATGAAAATGTCTCATTTCCTAAAAAAATAAATAAAAGAAAAATATATGGTGCTGAATAAACTGGCTTTGCACACGCTGAAGATTCAAATTAGACTCACATCTTTCATGGTGCACTAAACTAAAGTCAAAATGGATCAAAGATCTAAATATTAAAACAGAAACATTAAATCTGCTGGAAGACAGAATAGGTAAAACTCTTGAAGATATTGGTGTACGCAAAGACTTTATGAAGAAAACCCCAATCACAGAGGAATCACAAAGAATCAACAACTGGGATTTCATCTTATTAAAACGTTTTTACACTGCAACAGAAACTACCAAGAGGGTGAAGAGACAACCCACAGTGTAGGAAAAATTTTTGGCAGTCTGTTCTTCAGACAAAGGATTACTATCAAAAATATATAAAGAACTCAAAAAAAAATACCCCCTATATTGGAAAGGCCCAACCTAAAAATGGGCATCTGAGATGAATACACAGTTCTCAGATGAAGAAATGCAAACAGCAAATAAATATATGAAAAAAATGTTCAACATCACTGGTCATTCGAGAGATGAAAAGTAAAACAACAGTGAAATTTCATCTTACTCCAGAAACAATGGCTATTATCAAAAAGTCAACCAATAAAAAATGCTGCAGGGGCTATGGAGAAAAAGGAACCCTTCTCCACTGTTGGTAGGAGTGTTGAGTGGTACAATCACTGTGGGTATTAGTGTGGGGATTCCTCAAAAAAGTAGGACTAGAGGTTCCATTTTACCCAATTATTCCTCTCTTTGCTATTTTCCCAAAAGAATTAAAAACATTATGCCATAGCAATAACAGCCTGAATGCCTATCAACTGATTAATGGAAAAAGAAGACGTGTTTTTTTTTATACAATGGAGTACTATTCTGTCATAAAGAAGGATATGCTTGAGACATTTCTAGGCAAATGGATGAACCTTGAGACCATACTCTTAAGTGAAATAAATTGGACACAAGTGTAAAATACCATACATTGTTTCTCTGATGTGAGGAAGTATAAAATAAGGACAAAAACGAATAACAGGTACTGTGAAATAGGAAGAAAATGTTCAAATGGGGAGGGGAGTAAATGAGGGAGGGGGAAATGAAAGAAGGGAAAAGTAAAAAAGAAAAATGAGAAAAGAAGGTAAAAATGGAAGCAAGCAAAGCTTTTGTAAGTGGGGAGGGGAGAAGAAGTTGAAGGGGGGTACTGGAATGGGAAAAAAGAATCAAGTTACATACACAGATATAAATTCTCTATGATGAATATGATCATTATGTATATATAAAATGTACCATTTCCGTTGTTTTGTTGGGTTGGGTTTTATTCTCTTTTGTTTTGCTTGATTATGTTAAATCCCATGGCAGGAGAAGCTATTTCAAGGATAGCAAGACATATTATGGTAGCCATTTTGGATTTACTATTGGCTTGTTTTGAAGTCCTTTATCACATTCATTGTTTTGTTTTTATTGTTTCTATTCTATTTTGTTCTGTCTGATTTATACTATGTCCAAAGTTATCTGTAGCTTTTTTGAAGACATCAAGGGGCATTATGGTAACTACTGTTGATTTCATAATGTTTAGAAGTACTGTATCTCTTACACTGTTTTTTTTTTGTGTGTGTGTGTGTGTGTGTGTGGCACCAGGGATAGAACTCACAGCCTTGTGCCTGCCATACAGGCCCTTAAGCTACTGAGCCAAAGTCCCTGCCCTCATTTTTTTGAGGCAGGGTCACACTATGTAGCTCAGGCTGGCCTTGTGCTCGGCGTTGTAGCCCAAGCCAAGCTCAAACTCACAACGCTCCTCCTACCTCATCCTCCCAAGTGCTGGGATTAAAGGCATGCACTTACACTGGTTTGTTTTGATTGGTTTTATTCTGTTATATACTCTTAAAAATAATAAATAAATAAATAAAATGTACCAATAAAATGTGATTGAAAAAATAATTTTTTTGAGACAGAGTCTCACCATGCAGTCCAAATTGGCCTTGAACTCACTTATGTAGCCCATGCTAGCCTCTAACTCATGGTGATCCTCCTGAATGCTGGGTTATAGGCCTGGTTAAAAATCTTTGATGGTAAAGAAAGTTGAAATGAAAACAGAAATATCGAAATGCATTTCATTGATGTTTTAGCTCTGTAATTTAACTGAGTAGGATAGACTTTCCCACTTTGTTTAATTCTTAACACAACCCAAATCTCTTAAGTATTAAAGTTATAGAGATTTAATATTAGAATGAAATAGAACAAAACTAGTAGGAAAGAGGAACACTTCAGAAGTTTCTATCCATCTTCTATGGATTGTTACGTTCCAGAAAAATAGAAATAGAGCAAAGGGGAGAAGAAGGAATGGTGTAAAGTCTAGACATTTTTTTAAGGTAGGGTCCCACTGGGTTGTCCAGGTGGCTTCAAATGCCTAGGCTCAAGGGATCCTCCTACCTCAGACTCCCAAGCAGCTAGGATTATAGGCATGTACAACACATCTGGCTTTGACATTCCTTTTAGTCTTTCTTCTAGCCTACTTCAATGGGTTTGAAGAGTTTGGCATGCACAGTGACAACTGTTAATGGTCTCTGTCAGGTGCCCCCTGAATTGGTGCCTGGCAGTGGGCTCTATTCACTTATGAGTGTAGGGGTCTATCACTTCATCTCTTTTTGATTTCCCAATTCGCCAGCAACACTGTTGGTATTACTAAAAGATTTTGCTTCCTTAATCTCTAAAATCTATTCATTTCTTGTTTTTTATTTTAAAGATAGTAAAATCCAGCAGGACATAACAGGACAAAGTCAATCAAAACAAAGCAGCAGAACTGGTATAGAACTTGGAAGAACAATACTATGAAAATAATAGCTACTATAGTATATCTTGTTATATTCAGAATAACTAACCATTCCAACAGTTATAGTAGAATTGAACCAAAAACAAAACAGAATAAAAACAGAATATAAAATAAAGCAAAAAAAAATCAGAGTAAAGCAAAACAATGAGAACCATACTGGGCCTCAAGACAAGACAGAAGAGAATCCCCCATATTTGCTACATTGCCTACTGTCATCTTCCAAAGAGATGCTCAGGTTTCTGGCCCCAGGCCTGCAAAATCAATGAAACAATACTAGCATTTAGTTGCTTAATGTTCCTTAGTTGCTATCAATTTAGCTAGACCTCTGAACCATCAGGTTGCTTGCAGGGGGTGGGGTGGGGTTAGTTTGTCCTTGATTCTAAGCTCGCACGCCTGTAGGCATATGGGAAGTGCATGTTTCTCTTCCTGGAGTCCGTGCTGGGTCACATAGTTCCCTGGAAGGCAGATTACTTGTCCTCTGGTTAGAGCCACTTGGACCCAGCGGGGTGGGTTCTCCAGGGGCCCATTCTTGTTCTCTTCCGGGAGTCCGTGCAGGTCGCACAGTCCCCCAGAAGGTAGATTACTTGTCCTCTGGTCGGAGCTGCTCAGACCCAGCAGGGTGGGTTCTCCAGGGGCCCATTCTTGTTCTCTTCTGGGAATCCACGCAGGTCACACAGTCCCCCAGAAGGCAGATTACTTGTCCTCTGGTCGGAGCTGCTTGGACCCAGCGGGGTGGGTCCTCCAGGGGCCCATTCTCATTCTCTTCTGGGAGTCCATGCAGGTTGCACAGTCCCCTGGAAGGCAGATTAGTTGTCCTCTGGTCAGAGCCGCTCAGACCAAACGGTGTGGGTTCTTGAGGGACCCATTCTCGTTCTATTCATTTCTCTTAATTTTCACTATCAGCTGACTTCCTGCTGCTTTGGCCTTTCTCCCACCATTCTCCCTTTATAGTCACATGGGCTTTTTTTCTTCCCCTCAAATTTCCACATTTCCTTCTGCTGCAGGACTTTTGTACATCTTATTTCTCTCTTTAATATATTTTTCTTTGGAACCTCCACATCTATACTTACCATTCACTCTTCAGTTCTTAGCTCCACTATTACATATGCAGAGAGGGGTCCAGCCAACCTTGGTTACAAGTGCTGCTCTGAATCCCAGGAGACTAGCACTGGCATTCTTGCCATATTCTTCCAGAGCAACTATTTCCCTTGTTAGTATTCCATTGTTAACTGCTTGTGGGTTTGGTCTTGATTTCTTCTCCAGGCTGGATCCAAACTCCTGGCCTCAAGCAATTCTGCCTCAGGCTCAAGCGTAGCTGGGACTAAGGTATGTGCCACTGTACACAAGTTGGTATTGCTTGTTACAAACTTGTTACTGCTTGTTTTGGGGATCTTTGCATGAGATGTAAGCTTTATTAAGACACAGGACAGGGGCCAGGGATATAGCTGTCTTGGTTACTTTTTTCTCACTGTTGAGACAAAATACCTGACACCCAACATGAATGAAGGAAAGGTTTATTTCTTACAGTTCTTGCGGGTTTCAGTCCATATGCAGCTGGCTGCAAGGCAGGGTGGCATGACTGAAGGCTGGCTGTTCATGGTGGCTACAAACAGCAAGGTGTGAACCAGCAAGAGAGAGTGGATACACCTTCTTCCGACCCTTACACTGCATGTTGGCTCCACCCTGGGCAGGTGCCACACTCACACCACCATCCCAGTGCCAGACAATGAACCAATCACAAACACTAGACTCAGCTGCATCCAAATCATGATTACATGAGACTTGGTTGGGCCATAGGTATATAAACCATAACAACAACTAAGCAGCACAGTGCCTGCCTGGGAAGTGTGAGGTCCTGAGTTTGATCCCCAGTATTGAGAGAGAGATAGACAGACAGACAGACACACAGACAGAGGACATACCACTACTACTTAACTAGTGAGTTTATTTGAAGATTCTTTGTAGTATTCCAAACAATCATGCTAGTTGCTTGTGATCTAAAGCATTGAAAATCAACACCACCCCAGTTCTTTTATGCCAGCAGCAACTACAAAAGTAAAATAAATATTTCACTAAATAGTTGAAATGCTTTGAAAGAAGACTGCAGGGTATATGATTTGATTTATTGTTTTATTTCCTTTATCAAGCAAATCTGATAGAAGAGTCAGCAATCATTTTGAATGACTGGATCAATGACCTACCTATTTTTTTTTTTTTGTTTCCCAGAGAGATACCTGGTTCTTTGAACATCCAATTAGAATAAATAGATTGTTTCAATGGATGTCCTCACAAAGTAGAATGAGTTCAAATGGTTCGACTAATTCTAGGGAAGTATGTGAAAAGTTAAACAGACATCAACATATTTTCCTTCGACTTGTTTTCCAGGAAACCAGCTCTCCTAGAGGTTAATATCACAGGTTATTATTGTTTGTTATACTTTGCACACTTATGATACTGCTGAATGGTATTTATATTTCATTTGTACATATTTTGGGTCCTTTCCATGAATGCTGATAATATTATAGGGTTCAAAGCATAATTTTCAGATTTTTAGTTGTAATATGTGCTTATACATTTAAATATGCTTTTCTTCTGTCATGCTAAAGCTTTATGTTCAGTGGCATTCTGTGAATGGGTTGCTCTACTATAGTTGTTATTCTCTATGTTTAATACTACTCACAATATATTTGTAGTGGATTTACTTTAGAATTATTCATCCAGAACAATTTCAAATAACAAAATTATTTCTATGTATAAGGTAATTTTTATTTATGGTCACCAAACCAACACTATGAAGAATACTTAAAGACACTCTAGAAAGAGAAAAAGATAGCTATAATCTAAAGAACAACAACAAAAGGAAACCACTAAGTAGGGCAAATAATTAAACAGAAAATGTAGAAAACCAACAACAGAAAGATATCATGACAGAGATGAGTCAGTACATATCAGTTATATCAATCAATGTAAATGGTCTCAACTCACCAATAAAAAGAAACAGACTGGCAGAGTGGGTTAAGAAACAAAATCCAAAAATATGCTGTGTACAAGAAACACATTTCACTCAAAAGGAAATTCACAGACTAAAAATCAAAGGCTGGAAAACAATACTCCATGCAACAGGAACCCAGAAAAAAGCAGGGGTAGCAATTATGTTTGCAGACAATGTGAACTTCAAACCAAAAATGATAAAAAGAAATAAAGAAGGTCACTACATACTTGTTAGGGGAAAACTCCAAGAGGAAGAGATTACAATCATAAATATATATGCACCGAATATAGGAGCACCCAACTATGTAAGACAATTCTTAATAGACATGAAAAGCCAAATAAATAATAATACAGTTGTAACAGGGGACCTTAACGCCCCACTGTCACAGGGAGATCAACCAAACAAAAAAATCAGCAAAGAAATAACAGAACTGAGTCAAACTTATGAATAAATGGACCTAGTAGATGTATACCGAGTATTCCACCCATCGATATCAGAATACACATCCTTCTCAGCTGCACATGGGTCATTCTCTAAAATAGATCATATACTGGTCCACAAAACAAGCTTAAGTAAATGCAAAGAAACTGAAATAATTCCATGCATATTATCTGACCATAGCGCAGTAAAATTGGAAATGAATGACAAAAAACCCCACAAGAACCCCATAAACACATGGAAATTAAATAATACTCTCCTAAACAATCAATGGGTCACAGAAGAAATTAAAAAAGAAATTAAACAATATGTACAATTGAATGAAAATACAAATACAAATTACCAGAACCTGTGGGACACAACGAAAGCAGCCCTCAGAGGGAAACTGATAGCACTAAACTGCCACATCAGAAAAATGGAAAGAGCACACATAAAAAACCTAATGCTGCACCTCAAACTTCTAGAAAAAGAAGAGCAAGTCAAGTCCAAAGCGCAAAGAAGGGAGGAAATTATCAAGAGCAGAGCAGAAATTAATGCAATTGAAACTAAGAAAACAATACCAAGAATTAATGAATCAAAGAGTTGGTTCTTTGAAAGAGTCAATAAAATTGATAAACCCCTAGCCAACCTTATCAAAAAGAGGAAAGAAAAAACTCAGATTCATGCAATAAGAAATGAAAAGGGTGAAATCACTACAGACCCTGTGGAAATACAGAAGATCATCAACACCTACTTCGAAAACATTTACTCACATAGATTCGATAACACAGAAGAAATGGACAGATTCCTAGAAAGCTATAAATTACCAAAGCTGAAACAAGAAGATGTAAAACTGCTGAATAACTGAATTTCAGCTAGTGAAATTGAAAATGTAATTAGAACCTTACCAACAAAGAAAAGCCCAGGTCCTGATGGATTCACTGTTGAATTCTACAAGAAATTTAGGGAAGACTTAATGCCAACACTCCTCAAACTCTTCAGTGAAATTGAAAGGGAAGTAAGTCTCCCTAACTCATCCCTGGAAACAAGTATTACCCTAATACCAAAACCAGAGAAAGACTCAACCAAAAAAGAAAATTACACGCCAATCTCTCTAATGAACATATATGCAAAAATCCTCAATAAAATACTGGCAAATAGAATACAGCAAGTTATCAGGAAGATTTTATGCCATGATCAAGTGGGATTCATCCCAGAAATGCAGGGATGGTTCAACATATGCAAATCAATACATGTAATACACCATATCAACAGGGCCAAGGACAAGAACCACATGATCATCTCAATAGATGCAGAAAAAGCTTTTGACAAAATCCAACACCCATTCATGATAAAAACCCTACAGAAAATCAGAATAGATGGTCTCTACCTCTACCTGATAAAAGCCATATCATAAACCAACAGCCAACATCTTACTAAATGGACAAAAACTGAAACCTTTCAACCTAAAATCAGGAACAAGACAAGGATGTCCATTATCACCACTCCTATTCAATATACTTCTGGAAATATTAACCAGAGCAATTAGACAAGAGAAAGAAACAAAGGGAAGAAGGATAGGAAAGGAAGAAGTAAAATTATCATTATTTGCAGATGATATGATACTCTGCATAGAAGATCCTCAAAAATCCATTGAAAGACTTCTAGATGTAATAACCAAATTCAGTAATGTTGCTGGATACAAGGTCAACACTCAAAAAATTAATAGCATTCCTGGACACAAACAACAAAGTCACTGAGAGAGAAATAAGGGAAACCACACCCTTCACTACAACATCCAAAAAAATGAAATACTCAGGAATCAATCTAACAAAGGAAGTAAAAGATCTATACAGTGAAAATCACATTACTCTGAAAAAGGAAATCGAAGAAGATTTCAGAAAATGGAAAGATATTCTCTGTTCATGGATAGGAAGAACAAACATCGTGAAAATGGCCATTCTCCCAAAATTATTATACAGATTTAATGCAATCCCAATCAAAATACCACTTGCCTACTTCACAGAACTAGAGAAAGCATTCCTGAAATTCGTCTGGAACCAGAAGAGACCTAGAATAGCAAAGACAATTCTGGGCAACAAAGGGAAGGCAGGAGGCATCACAATCCCCAACTTGAAATTATACTACAAAGCTACTGTGATAAAATCAGCATGGCACTGGAATCAAAACAGACCTGAAGATGAAGATCAGTGGAATAGATTAGAAGATACAGCCACAACTACAAACACACTTAGCCACCTCATCTTTGACAAAGAGGCCAAGCATGTACGCTGGAAGAAAGATAGCCTGTTTAACAATGGTGCTGGAAAAGCTGACTTTCTATATGCTGTAAACTAAAACTAGGTCCATGTCTATCACCATGTACTAAAATAAAGTCAAAATGGGTGAAAGATCTGAATATTAAAACAGAGACACTAAACTTGCTAGAAGACAAAGTAGGTAAAAATCTTGATGACATAGGAGTGGGCAGAGAGTTCATGAACAAAAATCAAATTGCACAGGAAACACTTCCCAGAATCAACAACTGGGATCTCATCTTACTACAAAGTTTTTGCATGTCAAAGGAAATCTCCAACAGAGTGAAAAAAATACCCACGAACTGGGAAAATATCTTAACCAATTGACCATCAGACAAAGAACTTCTATCTAAAACATATAAAGAATTAAAAGAAATCAGGCCCCTAAAATTCAAGGACCCAATCCAAAAATGGGCATCTGAGATGAATACACACTTCTCAGAGAAAGAAATACGAATGGCAAATAAATATATGGAAAAATGTTCAACATCAATGGTCATTTGGGAAATGCAAATTAAAACAACACTGAGATTCCATCTCACTCCAGGAAGAATGACCAAGATTAAAAAGTCAACCAACAACAAATGCTGGAGGGGCTGTGGGGAAAAGGGAACTCTTCTCCACTGTTGGTGGGAGTGTAGACTGGTGCACCACTGTGGAAATCAGTGTGGAGATTCCTCAAGAAGCTAGGATTAGAGATCCCATTTGACCCTGCTATCCCGCTTCTGGGCATTTTCCGAGAAGAATTGAAAACATCATAACACAGTGATAGAAACCTATGTTTATAGCAACCCACTTTGTAATAGCCAAATCTTGGAAACAACTCAAGTGCCCATTAATCAAGGAATGGATAAAAAGGATGTGGTATTTTATACAATGGAGTACTACTCAGCTATTAAGAAAGATTGCATTGAGACTTTTGTAAGTAAATGGACACAACTTGAAACCATACTCGTAAGTGAGATAAATCAAACCCACATGTGTAAATACCATATTGTCTCCCTAGTGTAAGAAACTGAAAAAGTATATATGATCCAAAATCTACAAAAAATACTGTGTAAGGGTAAAAAAGTGCTCAAAGAGCAAAAGTAATTGGGAAAGGGGAAAAGAGGAAAAAAGGAAGGGAAAAGGAAAAAGACATAAATCTGTATATATGTATATGTAAGATAACTAAAATGACTATAGTGCTGAATGTATTAGTTATTGAGAAAGACCAGTTAATACTCATGATTAGATCAATTTTGCATGTCTATATTTGTTAATGTAAACAACCGTGTTGAAGGTAACGATACGCAATATTGCAACCATTGTCAAGTTCCTATCATCTTGTTTTGTAAACCTATAATTTTACTGTTGTGGATTCGCTATTGTTGTTTGTTTGTCTCTTTTGCTTTTTGTCTTTCTCATATGTGTCTTTTTTTCTCTTAAATAAAAAATATATATGGTAATTTTTAAATTAAAAATATTTATTACAGTAAAAACACATTGCTATTAATTCCCATCAAAATACTTCTTCTTTCAATCACTCTTGTCTCATCATTCTTGCCACATTATGAAGCAGTTCTGGTAGTCCTCTTTTGTGAGTGTCTTTACAAGACAGAATGAAAAAATATGATGAATGCTCCTGCCACATTGGAAGACTCTAAAAATATTATGGTGTATGTTATGGTTTGTGTCTAGATGTCCCACCAAAGCCTCATGTGGTCTGTGAAGGCACTGTAGCAAAAATGGCTATGTCAGTGTAAATAATACGTAGAAAAAATTTATGTATTTTATTTACTCAAGGGAATTATGTATTTAGAAATTGCAAAATAAATATAGCCATGTATTGAGAACATTTAAACATCAATGTCCAAGTGTAGGAAGTAATAGAAATACAAAGGAAAAATAAGATCATTAGACTTTTCCATTTTTAAGGATAATAGTATATTCTGTGGCAATAAACTACCAAACTATCAATGATTACCTACATAGGATGATTATACTTTTTTGCATTTTCATAGAGTGATAGGATATAGTATCAGGGAGAGAGGTCACCTGCTCCATCTTGGCAAGGAAACAGTCGATATAGTCACGGGGGTTATCAGGATCCAGGGACTCCTGATGCTCCTTCACCTTTTCCAGAATGAAATTTTTAACATCATAAAGCCTTTTCGAGAATTCTTTGTGTTTTCCAGGGAGATACTTTATGAGTACTGGCCAAAGATTGTACATCTAAAAATGAAAACAAACAAATAAGCAACCCCCCCCCACTTCCGCAAACACCAGGAACTTGGATTGTGAGGAGAGAGAAGCTTCTGAGTGGTCTGATTAGCAAACAGAACAGAAGATGACCACCATGCACAGAAAAGCATCCCTGTCCCATATCCTTGCTCATCCCACCTTTGTCAACTTCAGGGTCAGAGAAGGTGGAAGATGTAATGAGGGTTAGAAAACAGACAACTGGAAAGGCTCTATGCTCTATTTTTTGAGGTGCTAGGAATCAAATCTAGAACCTCACACTTGCTAGGAAAGTGCTTTGCCACTGAGCTACACACCTAGGCCACTCCACTTTCTTCAGGGAAAACAGGGGGCAAACTTCCCTAGGATCTGGGTTGGGTGCCAGTGCACTTGTTCATTTAACACATGTCAAAGGAAGAGCACAGTTCTCATGTTGGCAATTTGCTCATGGACAGCTTGAGAACCTTACAGTCCTTTATTCTGCATCAGGCAGCAAGAGACCAATGAGAACAGCCATAAACATAGATGCAGACTTGGCCTTACCTGGCACCATCGAGAGTTTACTTGCTTAAAATTTTCATTTAACAGACCCATCAGGGTGAGGAGTTTCTCATCCTGGTACTGGAAATGCTCATTGAAGAGGATGGAACAGATCACATTGCAGGGAGCACAGGAAAGGATGAAGGTGGGGTCAAAGGGCTGACCTGATATGAGGAAAGTACAACAATAAGAGTGAGAATTTTAATCATCCTGCATTAGAATTTCAAGAACCAGGCTTTCCTCTTTTCAGACATATACATGCAGTTTATTTTCCTTTAGATTTCCTTAAAACAGAATGTAAGCATCTTGTAATAATATTAATATTAATTATATATATATTAGTATTTATAATATATATACTATTGGTATACATAGTGTTTTTATAGCAAGTGATACTATACTATAAAATACTATACTGATAGCGTTATTATAGAATACTGTACCATAAAAGTAACAATAACAACAACAATTTAGACCATTTACATAATGTTGGATACTGT
The DNA here is from genome assembly GCA_004363535.1 of Dasyprocta punctata. Taxonomy (NCBI): domain Eukaryota; kingdom Metazoa; phylum Chordata; class Mammalia; order Rodentia; family Dasyproctidae; genus Dasyprocta; species Dasyprocta punctata. The sequence goes on along the minus strand of RJWM01000185.1, from coordinate 209,009 downwards.
GTAAATGTTTCACATATTGTATTATTTCATCTTTATTCTGCATTTGGTTTTTAGCCCAATTTTTCAGTTGAACAAAATATGTTATAAAAAGTTAAGTAATTTGTCCAAATCTACACATCTAGTAAGTGTGAAGGTTGGAAAATGAATCCAGACGGAAGTATTCCAGAGCTCTAATAGCTTTGGAAATAATTTTCCTCCCTGCTTTGCTCCTACCTAACTCCCTGATGAAGAGTGACTCTCAGAGGAGCATGGATTGGGAGCAATGTGCATAGAAAGTACCCTCAAGCCCACGCGGACAGCTAATAGAGTTCACCTTCTGTTTTCCTCAACTCCTTCACTAGGCATTGGGCTTCCTCCTGCACTCTCTCCTCAATGCTTCTTTTCCCCATCCCAAAGTTCCTCAGAGTCATGAGGGAGAAGCGTCGCATGATCTTCCATCTCTCTCCATGACTGAAAATGAGTCCTAGGAAAAGAAACAAAGATCAGAAAAGTATTTTGTACCCAGAGTCCAAATTTTTCTAAAGCTATTTTCTTTTGTGTACCCTGAATCATTTCCAGGGCCCCTTATCTGGGATTAAGAGTACATGTTCTATAGTTCAACTGAAATGTCTGCCATAAAAAATACTCAAGCATTGATCAACAGGTGGGAAAAATGGCAGAACTGGACAGGGGGGTTGTTTGTAAGTAGAGAATATTCCTGAGTAGGGAAGGGAACTCTGTCTGGTTTTGTTAAAAAATAAAAACTATTGTGTGATCTCACACATTTCTGTTTTGATACCTAATCTCTCTCTAACTTGTGTGTTAGTTCTATAGGTGATTTTTCTCTACCAGAGGATAAATGACTTCTAATCAGATCAGTTCAGGATTTGTTTCTATTCTCCATAGAATTTACTAGAGCTAATTAGTTTAATCTGAATAAGAGAAAACAAAGGAACAAAAGGACATAGCATGTTCCCTATCAGTGAGTTCTTAAAATGTCTTCCTCTGGACAAAGCTTGCTATGTATCCTTAAGTTCTCTCAATACACCACCATTTTCTCTTGCTTTTGCTCTTAAATTCAATTCTCATGCTGGGTGTGGTGGCATAAACCTGCAATCCCAGCACTTGGGAGGCTGAGGCAGGATGATCACTGAGAGTCCGAGGCCAGCCTGAACTACATAATGAGACCCTGGCTCAAGAAAACCAAAATAAATAAATAAATAAATAAAATTCTCAGGGATATCATCACATCATTCCTACCCTTTACCCTACATACCTGCATTTGATAAGCTCTGTTGATTCTGTCTCCAAAATGTCCTTATCTTTCCCTTGTTGACAATTTATATTACAATACCACTCTACAGGTTCTAATATTCTTAAAAATCTAAAAAACTACACTGGGTTGGGAATGTAACTCAGTGGGATAGTACTTATGTAGCATGTGAAAGGCTTTGGTTCAATCCCCAGAACTGCCAAAAAAAATTATACTTAATCTTTGTATTTGTATACTTACTGTTACTATAATGAAATACCTGAGGAGTAGATGCTTGGTAAAGAAATGAGGTTTATTTAGCTTATAGTTCTAGAGGTTCAAGGGCATATCACCACCTCAGCACTGGTGAAGGCCTAAAGGCCAACTTACGGCAGTAGCACTTTGGAGAGGGAGAGATAACATTACTAGACATGACAACCAAAGAGAGAGATTGAATTCCCATAACCCCTTCTTAGGGCACACCCTCAAATGATTTAGGGACCTCTCACTTGGCCCTACCTCCTAAAAACTGTATACCACGTCCCAACAATGAACCTCTAGGGATGCACTTTCCAACACATGAACCCTTGAGAATAAATCACATCTAAACTATAACAACCTTCAAAGTACTGTCCTCTCATTTTTATAAATTCACGGAGTTGCCAGATTATTCAAACTCTAATTATAAAGATAATATCAACAACATTAAAATCTCAATCTTTCCATCATAATCTTCCTTGACTCTAAACTCTGTGAGATATAGATAAATCATAGCCATTCACTAAACTTGCCTACAATGCTTTTCATCCTCATTTTGCTCATTCTCTCCCTTCTGCTTGTAATATATTGTTGGTGTATTTGAGTTTCTAGCTAACACTTAAAAGCATCTCAAAAATCTTCTCTTTGAACCTGTAATCCCAGCACTTGGGAGGCTGAGGCAGGAGACTCACCATGAGTTCGAGGTCAGCTTAGGCTACATAGTGAGTTCAAAGCAAGCCTGAACTACAGAGCAAGACTCTGTCTCAAACAAACAAACAAAAACCCTGCTCTTTGAGGTTTTCCCTATACTCTTCTGTGACAGATTTCTTCTTTCTCTAATTTTAATTGGCCTTTATAATACACTATAGAATTTATTTTTCTGTCTTGCAGTACAAAAATTTATTTGATTATATTATTCCCCCATACAAGGCTTTGGTTTCCTATAGTTCTGACTGGTTCACACTCATCCAAATGTTTCCTATAACCTGTCATAACAGTTCTTACCTTGCACATATAAGATGTTCAATTCACAATTATTTAAATGTTCATTTCACATCTACCAAATTAAAAAGCATTTAAAGATTATAATAACTAGATGCATTTTGCTCGGTTATTTAGCATTTTGTGGCATATTTTAGAAATTAAAGCAATACAACAAAATCATTTAAATTGTCTTTTGATCAGACCCCTATACTGAAAACTATAGTACTCTGAAAAAGGAGATTGAAGAGGATATTGGAAGATGGAGAGATATCACATGCTCTTGGGTAGGAAGAATCAATACAGTCAAAATGGCCATACTTCCAAAACTGTTATACAGATTCAATGCAATCCCAATAAAAATACCAATAACATATCTTACAGAATTAGAGAAAACAATCCTAAAATTCATCTGGAATAAGAAGAGACCTAGAATAGCAAAGGCAATTCTGGGGAACAAAAACAAGACAGGGGGCATCACAATTCCTGGCCTGAAATTATACTATAAAGCTACTGTGATAAAAACAGTCATTATATTCTGAAAAGTATACCTGTCCCCAAATCTATCTTTTTTAAAATTTCAAACAAAAGGAAAATAACAAACCAAAGCAAAACAATTTCACCCTGGAGACTTTTATATGTAAATGGGTACAACTCAAAACTATACTTATAAGTGAAATAAATCAGACTCATGTGTAAACATCGTTTGTCTCACTAGTGTGAAAAACAGAATGAGTAAATAATATCCAAAATGTACAACAGATATTGTGAACTGGGAAGAAACTGTTCAAACAAAAAGACAAACTGAGATGGAGGAAAGGGGAAAGGTAGAAAAGGAAAAAGAAAAAAAGTATAGATATACACAAGATAGTTAAGATAGTTACACAGCTGGTTTCTCTTAGTTCATTGAAAAGAAAGGTTTGTGCTAATATTTTTTGGACAAGATATCATGCCTAAGCCGGGCATGGTGGCACATGCCTTTAATCCCAGCACTCAGGAGGCTGAGGTAGGAGGAGCACTGTGAGTTCGAGGCTGGCTTGGGCTACAACGCGAGCACAAGGCCGGCCTGAGCTACATAGTGCGACCCTGCCTCAAAAAACTAGGGCCGGGAGTTTGGCTCAGTGACTTAAGCTCCTGTCTAACAGGTGCGAGGTTGTGAATTCAATCCCTGGTGCTGCAAAAAAAAAAAAAAAGAAAAGAAAAGATATCATGCCTATATTGTGTACTCTGAATAACTACTACAAAGACAACATTATGCAATGTATTAACTGTTGTAACTGTCCTACTAACATTTTTAAAAAATCTGTTTGCTATTTTTATTTTTTTCTCTTTAAAATTAAAAAAAAAAAAAGAGTGAAATTACTCCACTTCCCTGAAAATAAGACTTACCCAGAAAACAAGTTCTGGTATAATTTTAGAAGAGACATCCCATGAAAACAAGCTCTGCTGAACTGCAATAAAATCATGCTAGTACTTGTTTTCTAGGTAGGTCTTATTTTCATGGAACTAGGTATGTCAACGGGAGATGATCATGTTAGACAAAATAAGCCAGATTCGGAAAAGCAAATATTTTATATTTTCCCTAATTTGGGTAACCTAAAAATATAAAATAGAAGTATAAGGGAGATTATTACTGGACAAGAGGAGAATAAGGGGGAGAGGAAGGGAGGTGTAAGGGAGGGCAGTAGGGGGATGGGGAAAAAAGAGTTATGAATTATATCATCAAGAGATTATGATGGAGAAATTCTAGGCATGCATAATCCTATACATGTACATTTATCCTTTCTGTATTAGAAGAAAACATAAAACAAAATAAAAAATACAAGAAAAACAAAAAACAAAAGAGACAAATAAATAACAATAACAGAAAATTTCTCCTAAAGAGTTTACAAGAATCGATTTTATTATGTGTGATGATATGGACAGCTATTTTGAAGAAAATGAGACATTACGGTAGCCATTGCTGATTTCCTATCATCTTGTTTTGAAGTCCTATAATGCTTTTATTCTTTGTTTTGATTGTTTTTAGTCTGTTTTCTATTATTTGATTTCAATATGTGTGAGAGTATGGACAGCTATTTTGAAGAGGACAACAGACATTATGGTAGCCATTGTTGATTTCCTATTGTCTGGTTTTGAAGGCCTATAATGCTTTCATTCTTTTGTTTTGATTGGTTTTATACTATTTTGTTTTGTTTGAAATTACAGTGTGTGAAGGTATGGACAACTATTTCAAAGAAAACAAGAGATATTATGGTAGCCACTGGTGATTTCCTGTTGTCTTGTTTTGAAGTCCTGTACTGTTTGCATTGCTCTGATCTGCTTTGTTCTCTTTGGTTTGGTTTGGTTTTATTCTCTTTAAAATAAAATAAAATAAAATAAAATAAATGATTATGTTGATATGAGTTTACTGAGGTGAAAAGGTATCCACTAAGTGAAGCAGCAGATTATAAAATAACACATACAGCATTGCCAATTTTTTTATTTTCAAAAATACATCAATATATAGAGATCTATTGAATCATCTGGAAGAATAATGTTGACTGTTTTAATCTATCTCTAGGAGTGAGACAGTGAGAACCTTGTTCATTGTTTAACAGTATTTGTTGGCTTGTGCTATTATGAAATGTTTCTAGGTGGAGGAAATTAAGAATTGCTATAAGTATGTGAGGTGATGAATATGTCAATTAACTTGATGATAGTAATCATTTCACAGTGTATATGTATCTCAAAATATGATAGTATATACTTTAGGTATGTATGATAAAAAATAAGGAAAAAAGATAACTAGAAGGCTCTGCTGTGTTTTCTTACTTGGTTTAGAAAATACACTTGTGAATATATATAATATATATTTATTTATGTAATATATTAGCACAATATCTATATTTAATCACATAGTTATATAATTTTGGGTGTAACATAAACATATTTATATATCATAAACTACAATATAAGCTATGACATACATTATATATCTATATGAATACATATTTTAAGTATATTTATTTCTCTCTACCACACCTATAACCCAATAAGTCTGCAGTTCTTCCTCCAAGGAAGTTATGCCTTCTCGCAGCCTAATCTGTCTGTGTAAGTGTGTGGATGGATTATAGAATTGAATAAGAGGTTGTTCCTATTTAGGTAAACTAGATTCACCAAAGAGTCTCTATCATTTATATGTCAATACTTCTTACCATCCCAAGTCAAAAATGACAGGCTGTTTATCTATACCTCTAAGAATATTGTAAGCTATTTTAAACTTTGTATTTTAGTGAGTGAACAATGGTACCTACCATAATACTGGTACGTGGATCAAATAAATAAAATAAGGATTGTTATCGATGTAACACATGTTTAAAGATTAGGGAACTAATCAAAATATTGAGTAAATAGGTAGCAGGGAATGTTTCAACAACTTGATTAGTCAGATATTGCAGGAATCTACAGTAGTATATTATAGTTTTCAAATATGTTAGAAAGTAATTTGGTATTTCAGCAAATATTTCATTTATCAAGGTGTTATTCATTGAATTCCCCCTGTTTCTCCACAAATATGCTGGTTTCCTAACCTCCAGTTTCTGTGAATGTAAACTTACTTGGAAATAAGGTCTTTAAAGAAGTTATCAAGTTGAAATGAGATCACAGGGTAGGCAATTTCAACGTATTATTACTGTCCTCATAAAATAGAGAAATTTAGACAAAGAGATCTACACACATGTAGGGATAGTGTCAGAGGTTATGCACCTACAAGCTGAAGAACATCAACGATTGCCAGAAAATCACCAGAAACAAGGAGAGGGGGATAAAACAGATTCTCCTTCACAGAAGGAATCAATCTTCTACTGTGAAATAATAAAGTTCTTTTGTTTTTTCTTTCTTTTTTTTTTTTTTGTCTTTTTTTTAATTGTCTTTTTGAGACAGTGTTTCACTATGCAGTTCAGTTCAGGTTGGCCTTGAACTCACTTTTTAGCCCAGACTGGCCTTGAACTCCCAGTGATCCTCTTGCCTCAGCCTCCTGAGTGCTGGGATTACACATATGCACCACCACTCCTGCCTAGCCAAATTTCTTGTATTCTGAGCCACCCAAATTTTGATATTTTGTTTCAGGAGTAATTGGCAACTGACAAAGAACAAATACTAAAATATGGATGAATGGTTCTCTTTGTTATTTTCCAGAATGGAGAAGTTAGAGGAAGGAAGAACTGAATGCTTCCATTATGTATAAATAAGGAGGAATGACAGGAGTTTTACAGGATACTTGGAACCCAATTTTTGCCAGTTATAAAAACCTATGTTTAAAACCAATAATTTTCTCCTCTTCAGTTCAAAGCATCCCAGCAGTTCCATTTTCAGTTAAAAATTAATTGAAAAGGGCACACACAGCCAATGTAATCAATTTGTTTGGAAGGTAGTGAAAGGAAGGTTTGGTTGCTTCTTTAGTAAAAAAAAATATACCTTAATTTTAAGAGAGAGAGGTCAAAGTTTGTTCCACTTACACAATTTAGCACACTGTAGTATATTTAATTAATGATTCATAAGTATGCTTTGAAAAGAGCATGTTTCTGTTTCTCTGGGACTTGTAATTTTATATGATTTGAAGAAAACTTTCAGCTGTCCTAAATTTTTTGTTGTGATATATATATATACATACATACATATATATATATATATATATATATATAAATACATGTAACACATGTGTAAGTTTTGAAATATCAAAACAATTACCTGTGAACCAGCTCTTTGTGAAGAACTAGAACATGTCTAGTACCATGGTAGCTCCCTGTGGGTTATCTCCCTCCTCATTCCTCCACCAAACAAGCTATCATTGAAAACAGTAATTTTCACCGGGTGTGGTGGCACATGCCTTTAATTCCAGCACTTGGGAGGCTGAGGTAGGAGGAGCATTGTGAGTTCGAGGCCAGCTTGGGCTACAACATGAGTGCAAGGCTGGCCTGAGCTACATAGTATGACCCTGTCTCAAAACACTAGGGCTGGGAGTTTGGCTCAGTGGCTTAAGCACCCGAGTTTTGAGTTCAATCCCCGGTGCCACCAAAAAACAAACAAACAAACAGTAATTTTCATCTAGTCATTTATTTGCTGTTGCTGCCACTATGCTATTACATCCTTTGCACCCTGTGAAACTATAACCCGACCATGGCTTCTCCAACTCCTTAACATAAAACACTGTATTTTACCAATCATTGGCATTTGGTAACAACTCTTACTACAAAAGGTCCTCAGATTGTTTTTGACTCAGTTATGCTCACAGAATTAAGCTACAGGGACTTGGAGTCTGATTTTGATGTTCATCTTAATGGAACTATAGAGCCTCTTTTGTATAATAGAATTTTTTCTGATCTTTGTCCCTTGTTTGTGGGTGCTTCTAAACCCTTAGGATTTTCCAAGTATTAGAAGTGCCTTTGTTATTCATGGGGGATCCCTGGAACATGCTGCGTTTATGCTAAGGAGATGATTCGTGGTAAACCCCTTAATAGTTTCAAGACGAGGGCTGGCCATGCCAGAAAGAGCAACCAGCTAGGTTTAGAGAGTTGAGCTAGTGATATCAACCTGAACTCCTAACCTCCAGAAAGCAGGGGTACTGGCCAGTGATAAAAATAATCATGCCTATCTAATGAAATCACAGGAAAAACTCTGGACATCAAGGCTTAGGTGAGCTTCCTGGCCTGTAAACATACCAATATGCAAAGAGGGTAATGCATTCTTGGTCTTGGGGACAGGATTTAGAAGCTTTGTATTTGTAATCTCTGCCCAGTCTTTGGTCTATGTGTTTCTTCATTTGTGTCCTTTATATAATGAAGCTGTAATTCTAAGTATAGTGCCTTCCCGAGTTCTGTGATTCATTCTCCAAATTATTGAACCTGAGGTAGTTGGTCAGAAGTGTGAGTGACCTGCGGACCCTTAAACTTGCAGCTGGCATCTGAGGGCATCCTGTTGTGTCTATAGCTTTACCCTATGGAGCCTGTGCTAACTCTGGGTAGTTAGCATCAGAATTGCACTGCAGTACTGCAGGCATCTGCTTAGTTGCTTAGTATAGAACAGAAAACTCATTAAATTAGTTAATTAGATATTTTTCCTAAATATCTAAAAGAAATTAAACTGTGCCAAAAAAACCCCAAACTATTTTGATATGAAACACACCGTATCCTTTCTGAGCTTCATCAACGATTGGAAAACGTCCTCTGCCATGAAATTCATCACCCTGATTGATCAGAGCTTCTTTTACCGCATCGTATCCATATAAGACCACAGTGCGCCAGGGGCCAAGGTACAGGGTATAAACAGGTCCATACTCTTCAGCCAGCTGGAAAGAGATGTAAGCACTTGTGTAAGCGATATTGTGAAATTTCTCCGTTGGAGGTCTGGGTAGAAATTAAGTAATAATTTTACATGTGGTTTAACCTTTGCTCTATCAGGTCCATTTTAGAAATTTAATCAGTGGCAGTCATCGATCCATTATTTTTCCTTTATTTATACATGCAACCATTCAGTAAACACTTATTAATCATCTATAATATGTCAGATACAGTATGTAGCCTAGCCACCCTTGTAGAACTTAAAGTCTAATGTAAATAACCAGAAAGAATGTATTATATTGGATGATAAGAGAATAACTTAATAAAATAGGTCAGAAAAGGCACCTGGGAAGAGATAACATTTAAGTTAAAACTAAAGATAAAGAGGAAGCAGCCAGTATAAGGGTTCAGGGGAGAGTTCACTATGCAGATATAAACCATATTTTTATGGATGCAGTATACCAGGAAGAAAAATGCAGTGCTAAAACAGTCAACAAGTAGGGGTTAATTTTCAAGTTTATTTTACTTCCATGTAATTGCATTCAAAGTAGCCACTTGAAATTGGTTATAGGAGGGCATGGCAAGGTGTAGGAACATGCTCCAGTTTTAAATAAATTATTTTTAAAATTACATTTAAAATCTATTTGTACATTATAAATCTTCAAACAGAATCTCCATATACATCTACCTCAGCATCTACTCATTTACCTACATCTGTGCCTTGGTACATAGTTTTTTAACATGACTGGTGAGTCTCCTCAAAAAAAGGGTGGGAACAATTAACCAACTTTTACACTGGTTCTATTCCTTCCAAGCTATGGGGACATGGCACACTTTTCATAGCAAAACTCTGAAAAACTTGTCTCTACCTTCTCTCTGCAAATTTTCTCCTCCATTCTTTTTTGAAACCACATTAGTCCAGTTTTTGAGGACATTACTCTGCTGAACACTGCTTTTATGTGAATCTCTGAAAATCTTTCTCCACTTTGTTAAATCTCATTTTATTTTACCAATCACTGGCATTTGACTCAATTAAAATATTTTTTGAACTATATCCTTCTTTTGGATTCCAGGACATTTCAACTCTCCTGAGACTCCACCTGCCTTCATGGCTGCTCAACCTTGGTTCTCTTGGGGACTTTCTCTTTATCTCATTGACCTGTAATTATTGGAGTGCCACTGGGCTCATGACCCAGTCTACCCATTCTCTGCATGATCCCACCCAGTCTCATGGCTTTAAATCCATCTTTTTTTTTTAAATCAGACTTTATTGGTATGTTTCAGGTATATACAACAATCACATTCATCATAGAGAATTTGTACCTGTACATGATATAACTTGTTTCTTTTTTTCTCCATTCACATGCCCTCCCTTCAGCCTCTTTTCTTTTCCCATTTACAAATCCTTTGTTTCTCTTTTTTCCTTCTTTACTCATTTTGCTTTGTTTTTCCCTTCTTTCCCCTCTCCCTCCCTTTTCCCCTCTCCATTTGAACATCTTCTTATTTCACAATACCTATAATACATTTTGGTTCTTCTTTACACTTTTGGTTTCTCACACCAGGGAAACTATGCAATATTTACACATGTGTGTCTGATTTATTTCACTTAAAAGTATGATCTCAAGGAGCATCCATTTACCTAGAAATGTCTCAAGACAAAGCATTGTTTTGTTATATATATATAATATTATATTATATATAATATATAATTATATATATAATTATATATTATATATATAACATATATATATATATATACATATAATTTTAAAGGGAATAAAACAAACAAACCAAATTTACATATATAGTTGGACCCAACCTCCGTATTGCAGCCTCATGTATCTAACTGCCTATTCACATGTCCATTCAGTAGATTTTGAAACTATGTAGGATTTTGAAATAATGTATTTAAAATTGAGATTTCCATATCTTTTTTTGTCTATCTCTCCTACATCAAACAAATAGAAAACCTGCTTCCTCTGACAATCTCTCTCATCTTATTTATAGTGGCCCAGGCTCAGCCAAAGACTTAGGGACCATTTTTGAGTCTTTTTAATCTTATACCCCATATTCAACTCATCAACAAATGCTCTTAGAGCCGGGCGTGGTGGCGCACGCCTTTAATCCCAGCACTTGGGAGGCTGAGGTAGGCGGAGAGTTGTGAGTTCGAGGCCGGCTTGGGCTACAACACGAGTGCAAGGCCGGCCTGAGCTACATAGTGCCACCCTGCCTCAAAAAACCAGGGCCGGGTGTTTGGCTCAGTGCCTTAAGTGCCTGCCCTGGCAGGCGCGAGGTTGTGACTTCAATCCCCGGTGCCGCAAAAAAAAAAAAAAAACAAAAACAAAAACAAAAAAAAACAAATGCTCTTAGATCTACCTTTTAATATAGTATATCTAGAATCTTACCACTTTTATCTACCTTGGTTCTTATACTGGTCCATGTCACCATTATCTCTCCTGGATTATTGTGCACGTGGGCTGCTATTTCAGCATCTGTATAATCTACCCTTCAATAAGTCTCCAGAGTCACGTGGTGAAACTGTAAATCCTGTCATGTCACTCCAATTGAAAACTCTTCAGTGATTTTCCATCTCTCTTGGAATACAAGATATAATTCTTATAATATCCAGAAAGTACTATGAGATTGGATCTTTTGAACTTTAACATTATGTCCTACTTCCTCCCCTTCTTGGAACTCTCTTATCTGAACTGATCTTGCTATTCGTTGAGTATACCGGGCACTTTCTGTCACAGAATTTTGGACCTTGTTCCCTTTTTCATTGTATACATTTTTCTTATGTCTTAACTTTGTGGCTTACCTTATTCTTAAATGTTACTTTTTTGATGGAGCTTTCCTTGGGAACCCTATTTAAAATGTAAATCTCTTGACTTCCGGTTTGTGGCTTGCCATGTAGGGAGCTTGGACATTGTTATTCTCTCTCTCTCTCTCTCTCTTTCTCTCATTTGCTTGTTTTTGAGACACAGTCTTGATATGTAGGTTAGGCTGGTCCTGAACTCACAATGTAGCCCAGGCTGGCCTTGAACTCATGGCAATCCTCCTGACTCTGCCTCCTGAGTGCTGGAATTATAGGTGGGCACCACCACATTGATCTTGGACACTGTTATTCTTAATAACATGTTTTTTTTTAAATAACAAACTTAAAAATCAATATTTTCTTCAACTTATCAGAGAAGTAAGACTCCAAGGCAAATCTCTGCCCCTCACCCCGCAAACAGAAAGACAAGGAAATACAGAATCATAAGTAATGAAAGCAGAAACCTCCACAGGGAAATCAGTACCAGGGTCGGAATGAATCATAATTGCCAAATTGCTAGATGTTTTGTGTGGATAAGTTCAAGTGTTAAAAACTCTAGGAAGGGCTTGGTCTTGTTGGGGAGGAGGCTTTGGACACTTCTGTTTTACTACCAGGAACTCTGCCAGGTTCTCGCAGTGAATACTGGAGAAAAATCTCCTTGTTTTTCTGGAAGGAGGAGGGGAAAGCTAATCATTTTGAAATACATACACCAAAGCATCTTGGTTTTATTAAAAATGCCTGCCCTTAAGATAAAATATTTTACTGGAACCTAACCTACTGATATTTTATGAGAGCTCAACCAACTAGGGGAAGGGAAATACAGTAAGACTTTTGTAAGCATATTTTATTGTAGAAATATGCTTTTAATCCAAAGCACTTGTATATCAAAGCAAATTTTCCCATAAGGAATAGTGGAAACTCAGATGATTTGTTCTACAACCCAAAAATATTCATATAAAAATGATTACAATACTATAATATAATATAAAATATAAAGAAAAATTAACCTGCATTTACCTTTGAAAACCTTTGTAGATGGTATGAGGGAGATGAGACAGGAGGGTTATTGTATAGGATGTCTTTAACTACTACTGGCTCAGTGGAATCTTTTTTTTACACACAAGTTTAATAATGAATCTACCCAATGATACTTGGTTTAGCCTCCTTTTGAGAATTTTGCTGAAATGTGACATAGCACACAATCCTATAGCAAGAGAGAGAAGAAACACAGGCTTGGTTGTGATCACGTGACATTTAGTGTCATGTAGTACTCATATTGCAAGACACTGCTTGTTTATCAAGTTAAAATTTATTAGAAATGTTTGCTCATTTTGCAGAATACTTGCAGAACAAGTTACTTGCAATCCAAGTTTTTACTGTATTTAACTTCTGATCCCTTTAGCCTTCCACATGGGGAAGGGGAAAAATGAATTTCACACTCCTCCAGCCTCCTTGTCCCATCTAAAAGGATAAGGCATGAATGAGCTCTGCACAGCTGAGCTCTGAGAATGATCACAGCCCGTTCTTACATGCTGGAGCCCTCCACCTAAGCCTGGGAACAATGGCCACTCTGCTCAGATGTGACACAGCTGCCCTACCTCTTAGGTCACAGCAACCATTGCTGTGGCCACATACTCAGCCATTTTTCCTCCCCCAGTATCAGTCCTCCTCCTCGTGTCACCCCACCTAAGCTTATCTGACTAACCTCCTACCATATCCATTAAAAGATGCAGCTCATTAAAATTTACTTGGACTCTTCTTTTGAGTTACTCCAGGAGGTCCCACCCAGAACCCCCAAATTCAGGTTGGCTGTATTATTATTATTATTTTTTTTTTTGGTACTGGGAATCAAACTCATGACCTCATGCTTGCCAGGCAGGTAATGTGCCACTGAGCTATATCCCCAGCCCTGGCTGTGTTCTTTACTGGGTTGTCACTGTTTTGTTAACGGCTTACCAATGACATTATTGTCTATACAGAAAATCAGAAAAAAAATCATCATCAACAACAAAAACTCCTGGAAGTAATAAGTAATTATGGCAAGACTGGAAGATATAAAGTTAACAGGTAAAAGTCAATCACTATGTACCTAAAGTCAATTCCTACGTACCAGCAATGAACAGTGGGTTTGAAATTAAAAGCAATACACTGGTGCCCCCAAAATGATATACAGGAAGAAAAATGACAAAATATGTACAGATATAGACAAGGAAAATGCTAATGAAAGAAATCAAAGAAAAGCTAAATAAATTGAGAAATATCCCATGTTCATAGGTAAGAAGACAATATTTTCAAGAGTTGGTTCTACTCAAGTTGCTCTATAAATTCAAACTAATCCTAATAAGAAATAATCCTAGCAAGTTACTTTATAAATATTAAGAAACTGATTTTAAAAGTTTATATGGACAAACAAAAGATCCAGAATAGTGAACATAATACTGAAGGAGAACAAAGATAGAGGGCCAATACTACCTTTCTTCAACTTCCTAGGGAAGTACAAGAGTTTGAGGCCTCTTTTCCTATGGGAGTAGGGAGCCTTTTCTCCTTAGTCAGGCCTGGAGGCCAAGATCAGCCTTTGACAATCACTGCCAGACTGCTACAGATGGGCAGCGCTGTCTTCCTAACTCAGACATTTGTAGGAAAAACAAGTGGCACTGGTAAGAGAATAGAGAGATAAATACAACAGAGCTCCCAAACAGACTCATATAAATATAATCAATTAATCTTTGACAAAGGATCAGAAGGCAATGCAACGGAGAGTTTTTCAACAAATTATGGTAGAACAACTGGACATCCACATGTCCCAACCCCTAAAATCTACACACTAACTTCATATAAACTTCATAAATCTTAACTCAAAATGGATCATAGACTTAATTGTAAAGTGCAAACTTTACATTTAGAACATTTATATTTGATAAATATTTAATGAGTCCCTTCTTCAGGAAAAATATATTTTAGAGTATGGGAATACTGCAATGAATAAGAGAGGGAAAAAAGCCCTGTCCTTTTAAAGAGCAGAGTAGTTAGATAAAAACTAAAACATATCAGTAATATATACATATATCATATACTATATGTCATGCCTTAGTAATATAAATGTTATGAGAAAAATAACTCAAGGAAAGGCAAAAGAAGGACATTTTCTAAAAAGACCTTACTTTTTAGAGTATTTATTTTCACAACAAAATTGAGCAGAAAATTCAGAAAATTGTGATATAACCTTTACCTCTACTCATGCATAGTATATCCCACCAGAGTGGAGTCTTTGTTACAATCTTTATATTTAAAAACTCCTAGAAAACAGTGAGAGAAATCTGGATCCCCCTGTATATGGCATAACTTTTTATAAATATGAAAAGCATAAGCCACAAAAGAAAAAAAAGCTAAATTTCATTAAACTTAAAAAATTTCTGAGCCAGGTATAGTGGTTTACACCTATAATCTCAGCACTTGGGAGGCTGAGGCAGGATGATCATCACAAATTTGAGTATAGCCTGGGTCGTGTAGTACGTTCTAGGCCAGTCTGGGCTATAGATAGACGCTGTCTGAAAAAACAAAACGAAAATAAAATTCTGCTATGTAAAAGACACTGTCAATCTGGCACATGGTTGCAATTCCAGCACTCAGGAGGCTGAGGCAAGAAGATTGCTAAGAGTTTGAGGCCAACCTGTGCTACATAATGAGTTCAAGGCCAGCCTGAACTAGTTAGACCCTGTCTCAAGAAACAAAAATAAATAAATAAATAGACACTGTCAAGAGAATGAGAGGACAAGCCATGAGCTGGGAGAAAATATTTGTGAAAGACATATCTGATAAAGAACTATGATTCAAAATACGTTTAAAAAACTTGATAAGAAAATAAACAACCTGATTTAAAAATGAGCCAAAAACATCTAAAGAGACATCTTGCCAAAAGAAATACATAGATGGTAAGTAAAGATGAAAATGTTCTGTACTTCATGTACGATTAGGGAATTAATGATACTTAAAAAAATAAAATACAACTTTATAAGAATGGTTATGTTGAACCAAAAACAAAACAGAATAAAACCAATAATTGTACTATACCTGTTGGAATGGTCAGCTATTCTGAAGATAACAAGATATACTATAGTAGCTATTGTTTTCATAGTATCTTTCTTCAATGTTCTGTACCAGTTCTGCTGCTTTGTTTTGATTGACTTTGTTCTGCTACATTCTGTTGGATTTTACTATCTTTAAAATTAAAAATAAATAAATAAATAAATAAAAGAATGGTTATATTGGTGAGGATGTGGGGCAAAAGAACCTTTCATTCACTTTTGGTAGGAATGCAAAAAACAGTACAGTAACTTTTGAAAACAGTTCATCAGTTTCTTACAAAACTAAGCATACTATAACCATACAATTCAATTTTTGTATTTGGTATCCTGAAAGAGTTGATAACTTACGGGTCCACACAAAAATCTGGACATGGATGTGTGTATTGGTTTTATCTATAGATGCTAAAGCTTGGAAGCAACCAAGACGTCCTTCAGTAGCCGAAAGGGATGAATTACCACATTCAAACAACAGAACAGTATTCGGTGTCAAAAAGAAATTATCTACCAAATCATAAAAGACACAGAGGAAACCTAAATGTTTATTAAGTAAAAGAAGCCAGTCTGAAAAAGTCAGACTATATGACATTCCACAGAAAGGTAAAACTATGGTGACAGAAAAGACTAGTGCTTGCCAAAGGTTGAGAAAAGGGAGTGATGAGTAGGCAAAGTACAGAGGATTTTAAAAGTTGTGAAATGATTCTGATATTTTAATGATGAATACACATCATTATACACTTGTCCAAATCCATAGAATGCATACCACCAAGAAAATATTCCAAGGACACTACAGAATCTAGGTGTCAATGATGTATCAATGTAGGTTCAACAATTGTAACAAATACTCCACTCCGGTGGAATGTTGTATGCATGCATGGGGTTAAGGGTTATATGACAATTCTCTGCATTTTCTGCTCAATTTTGTTGTGAAAATAAATGCTCTAAAAAGTAAAGCCTTTTTAGAAAATGTCCTTCTTTTTTTATTATTTTAAAGAGAATAAAACCAAACAAAATAAAACAGAATAAAGCCAATCAAAATAAAACTGCAAAAGTGATACGAGACTTCAAAATAAGGTGATAGGAAATCAACAATGGTTTCCATATTGCTCTTGTTATCTTCAAAATAGCTGCCCATACCATCAGACATAATAAAATCAAACAAAACAGAACAAAATAAAACCAATCAAAACAAAAACAATGAAAGTGATACTGGACTTCAAAACAAGATAACAGGAAATCAACAATGGCTACCACAGAAAATGTCCTTCTTTTGCCTTTCCTTGTATTATTTTTCCCATAGCATTTATAATGCTAAGGTATAACACAGTATATATGTGTATATTACTGGTTATTTTTGTTTTTTATCTGACTACCCTGCTCTTTGAAGGGCTGGGCTTTTTTCTTTTTTCATCCACTATAGTATTTCCAGACTCTAAAATATATTTTTCTTGAAGCATGGACTCATTAAATATTTATCAAATGAATTATTTAATGCTAAGATTTATAATCAGAGAAACCTCTTGTACTGTTTCTTTATCCTAGAGAATGATTTTGCACATTGTACTCCTAAAGACAATATTTTTTCTTCAAACAGTTCATCCAAAAGTATGAAAGTATCCAGGGTAGTAGAGTTGGGCTTCTTTAACTAGGGCAGGGTATTGAGGAGGACAGTTAGGATCATTCTTTACAAGAAGCATCACAGAACCTCCCATAAATAATTTAATGAGGAATAATAATAATAATAACACATGGGAGATTTAATAATAATTAAAGCTGTAATAATGACAATACATTTTTAGATTTGCTGAGCTTGTCCTTTTTGGTGTTACATGCTGGAGAGACTGGAAATCTTTCAGTTAGAATATATTTTGATTCCAAAATTTTCTCACTCAGTAGAATTCAACTGATATCTCAAGTCAAGTCTATGCTTCTCACTACCCACTCTAAAGCTATCCAGTCTCGAAAGGAAGAAGATTATATGTACTTTTGATAATACAAAAATAAACATCCCAAAGTGCTTTTGTAGTGAGCGGAACTAAGAAAGACTATCTCGAGACAGCCAGCCCAATGCTCTGAGATGCTGATGAACTGCCTCAGAATCAAAGCCGCTTACCTTGGAAAGAGATGCAGGAATATCCTTGAGGTTCACTTGCAGCATGTTTCCAATAACAGGAAGTGGAGTTGGGCCAGGGGGTAACCTTACCACTTTGTGACTTTTTGTCCACAAAAAAATGAAAATCAGGCAAGTGACAGAAATGACAAGAGCAAGAGTAGTGACTCCCAGAAGCTCCATTTCAGCAGCTGGATATTAGCAACTATTGCAGTTGCTGGCAGGAAAGCAAATCTTGTGCAAAAGTGTGCTCTCTCTGCTGGATGAAGACTGGTCTGAATTTTGGACTTGGAATAGAACTGGCATAGGTTTGTTTATATTGCTGCAGCTTGAGATCAAGAAGTAAATCTCTTACTTAGAAAATCTGGAACTTTATCTGGGTGACTTTCTAAGCATCTCTACTGCGTGTACTTCTCAGTCCAAAAAAAAAACTGCATTTTATATTTCATAACTTTTAAAACATTTCAAGTTCAACTCACAAATTTAAAACAAACAGATCACATGCTCTGAGATCTGATTTGGAAAAGCAGTAACATTATTTTCATCATGTTTCTCATCAGTTAAAAATCTCCATGTCCATCAACAGGTGAATGAACAAAAAAATGTAATGTATACAGACAAAAAATGTTACTCACTTTAAGGAGGGATGAAATTTCAATATGTGGTTCAACATGATGAAACTTGAAGAAACAGTGTTCTTTGAAATAAGCCCCCCTAAGAAAACAAATATTGTGTAATTCAACTTGTATGAGGCATTTCAAATAGGCAGATTAACACACACACGAAGTAAAATAGGTTACTAATAGTTGAGGGAGGAGAAAGTGAGGAGTTACTGTTTAATAGGTACAGAATTTCTGTTTGGGGTGTTAGAACAATTCTGGAATTGAATAATGATGATAGTTATATAAAATTGTGAATGTACTTAATGCCCCTGAATATCACACTTTAAACATGGCTAAAATGGTAAATTTTATGTTGTATATACCTTACCATGATAAAGAAAAAGTTACATATATACGTGTATATATATATATATATATATATATATATATATGTATTTCTTTTTTAAATGGGGTCCTGCTATGTAGTATGTAGTTTGGGGGCCTGGACTCACTGTATAGCCAAGGCTGGCCTTGAACTCACAGTGATCTTCCTGCCTCAGCCTCCTGAGTGCTGGGATTACAGGCATGTACCAAAGCACCTAGCTAAGAAAATGTTTATTAAGTTGGTACTGTAGTTGGAAAATGTTATCCAATTTTATTTACATTTAAAACAATCTATCTCTGCAAGTGGCAATGGCTGCTGGGCTGGGTGGATCACCCGACCTTGCATTTAGGCTTTGGTAGTTGTTGGCAATTATGCTTCAAGTGTGACAGGATCCAAATCATTTAAATTGAATATCTGAATCTCTGGACAAATAAAACCATGAATACATCATTGGAAAATAGATTCTAACTGAAAAGATCCTCATATCAACTACAAACTCTCCTCATTCTATTTGACCTCAACCCTCTCGACACACACATGCACGGAAACAAAGGAACCTGAAAAAACAAAAAACAAAAGACCCTTAAAATCTCCTAACTCTCCCAAAGCAGATCTAAGAGATACTGATGGAGAAGAAAGCAAACAGCAGGTAGCAGAGCTGTACGAAATGATTAAAAAAGAGCCAAAGAAACTTGACAATTCATTTTTGTTTTAAAGAAACTATATGAAATATGAAGGTTTATTTTTTAAAAGATTACATTTTTTAAACTAGGTTACACAGATGCATTAATGTAACAGTACATTCTGCAAAAATACTGTAGAAACACAGTACTCAGAAACACAGGAAACAATCTTATTTTCTAAAAATTAGCAGACTTTTTTAGACAGCCTTCAAGATGGAAGCTGAAAATTCTTGGTGACAAGAAATTCTACAGCCTGACACCACAGTAACCACTGTTACTGTGGTTACAGATTAACCACTACCACACAGCTGCAAAGAACTTTTCATATTCACAGTGTTAAAACAGCTTCAATTACAATCTTTTCAAATGTGTCTTGGTGGTGCAAGAAAGAAAAGCTGAGGGATACGGAAAACTATTAAAAGTTACAACACAACTATTTAAATGTCTTCTCTAAAATTGAGAAAGCAATCATGTTAAATTTTTAAAAAAAGAAAATAAAAAGTCTGACTGAATTCTAGCAAATTAGAGGGTCTTTCAAGTAAAGTTTATATGAGATTTCAACAAATTATCTTGAAACCATGGCTGACAGCTCATTTCCAAAATCACCATGGAGGCTGTATTGGGTGATACTATGTACCCCCAAGTCCTCATATACTTTTGATGGGGCTGAGTCTGGCACTTGTGCTCGATTTGTTGTCTAGAGATTGGTGATGTGAGTGCTACACTGCCCAGGGGTGGAGCTGAGATACAGTGTAAAGGAGGCGGGTCTTCCTCTTTCTTGCTTCCACACTTCCACCCTCTCTCTCTCTCGCCAGCGCGCCTTGCTGCTTTGGCGGCCACCATGAATGGCGGCCCTGTCACGCCACGCTGCCTTGGAGCCAGCTGCGTATGGACGAAGCTCCCAAGAAACTGTAACAAATAAACCTTTCCTTTCCTAATTTTGGGCATCAGGTATTCTGTCTCTGCAAGGAGTGAAAAGTAACTAAGACAGAGGTCCACCTTTAAATGGTTTAAATCCAGAGCCACTTCCTCTTGGCATGGAATTGCTGCTGATCTGTATACCTTTATCAACTGAAGATACATTACTTGAGTGCTGAGTCATCATGCCTGTGCTTGCCTGAGTTTCGCCCATTTGCCTTGTATCAGTGGTAGACAGGCCCTTGAGAAGATGGACCATGCTACTCTTTGTCTGCTTGTGTGCTGTCCACAGCAATCAACCATGTTGTTCTTCAGGGTAGTGCTGGGCTCTGCTTCCCTTGCCTGAGATGATGTCTATCAGGGACCCAATCTCCCAAACGAGTGTATGGCAAAGGCTTAAATAAATGAGACAAATGGTATAATTTTAGGGCTCCAGGAGGATCAAAGCCCCTGCAGAGTTCTTGACTTTGCAGCTATCATGAGGGCTAAGACAAAGAGCTTCTCTGGACCACCCATATATATTTTAGACAAAGAGAGGGGATACTGAGGGAGGTGCTGAGGGTGGTGCCAGAACTGAGCAGGACTTGGGAGTCACTTCAAGGACATTTCCAAGTAGGAAGGAATGCCAGAAAAGGAGAACTGTTTTATCTCCAAGATGGCCTTTATGATGGGACTGTGATGCCCTGCAGAGTAAGATGCCTGCAGGGCAGTCTCTATTAACATAATTAATTATGGAGCCAAGAGGTCCTTAGCTGTGACCTTCTTTACCTTGCCCTTTGAGGTATCTCTGACCTCACTGGCCACTACAGGCCTCCATCAGGACCAGTGATTCATAGAGATTCATTTACTATGAATCAGCTCCCATCGCCAGGCAAGGGGCCTAGGCTTAGGACAGGCTCACAGATAAATAAAATGCCAATTAGTAAATTTTAAATCCTGCTCAGAACTGCTTTGTAGCGGTCTCCAACAGATGTCTCTATTGTTCTCTCTGCCACCGTACCCTGAAGCACCACTGTGCCTCCCAGGGGGAGTGCCTCTCATATTGTGTCCTGACATGTCTGTCCCAGAGCACTCTGGCTTTTCAGCTCTTGCTTCTGGCTTGTCAGCAGACAGGCTACCTTCACTTTTCCAGAATGCTTCTTCTGAAGAAAGAGTTTTAGATATTTCTTGTGTACCTTTGATATAGGAGGTAAGGCATGGCAAACTGGCTAGAGAAGTGGAAGGGACCAGTCAGTTTCAAGATAATAGAGGACAAGACAGCCAGACCCCATATGTAGAACTTCTTGCAGGCTCCCATGAGATGTGGACAGCATAAAGGAGATGAGATGCCGTTATTGTGACCTTTCTGGTTACCCCATCCTGGGTCTCCTAGACATGGTATATACTTTTATTTTTGCTTTTATTCTTTCTTTTCCCCTTTACCCCTCACCTTTGAAATAAACTTTCAGTTCCATTTTTGGCTTGTCTCATCCAATTCTTTCTTTCTTTTCTTTTTTTCTTTTTGTCTGTCTGTCTATCTGTCTTTTTGAGACAGGGTCTCACTATGCAGTTCAGACTGGTCTTGAGCTCACTTTGTGGCCCAGGCTGGCCTCGAACTTGCAATGATCCTCCTGCCTCAGCCTCCTGAGTGCTGGGATTACAGGCATGCCTGACTAAATTCTTTGTTTAAAAAAAGAAGGACCTGGAATACTTTTGATTGGTAAACCATTTTTAAAGGAACTACCTGACGACATTTTGGTGAAGCCAGCCAGGAGGCAACATCATCACAGAGGCTTCTGACCATTAATTTAGATGCTCTCTTGTTCTCTTCAGCAGAAATTAACTTCTTGGAATGTACATTTTCACCAAATTTTTCAGAATCCTTTATTTTGTTCCTTTCATTTTGTTCATGTGCCTCTTGATTCTCCAATTCACAGTCCTTGACAAAAGTATCATCTTCCACAGATTCCACTCAACTCATCTGTTTCTTGTTTTTGTTTTTGTTTTTGTTTTTGTTTTGAGACAGGGTCTCACTATGTGGTTCAGGCTGGCCTCAAACTTGCAGTGATCCTCCTGCCTCAGCTTCCCAGGTGCTGGGGTTACAGGTTTGTGCCACCACACCTGGCTTACTTCTTGTTTTTTACCTTTGTCTTTGGTTTCTCATTTGAAATATCAGTTGAAACAGTTAATTCAGTATTATCTGGGTCGCCTCTTTCCTCTTCAATACCCCGCTTGAGTCTGGAGACCAGCACCATTTTGACTCTGTTGATGTCCAGGTTCTGCCACTTCAGTTCAGGTTTGAGGCTGAAGATCCACATATTAGCGATCTTCTTGGCTTCAACTGGACCTGCAGCTGTCACAGCAGTAGCATCAGTGGCCATTTTGGAAGAGCACCTTGCTGTCAAGGCAGCGAGCAGACTGAGGGCTGAGGTAGCAGTGGTGGCGCCAACTTTGACCTAGGCCGTGGCCACTGTGCACCTTAATGAGTTCAAAGAGGATATGACTCAAAAGATGATGTAACTGACATACAAATTAACCAGTGTGGATAAGGAATAAACTAATAAAAAACTGGAAGAGAAGACCAAAATGGTTCAAAACATGAATGACAAAGTTACCAAAGATATATTCTCCATGAAAAGGTGCCAGGCAGAAATACCGATTTAAAAAAATGTATAGAATTCATAAATTGCAGAAATGACCAATGTGAAGACAGGGTTTCTCAAATTGAGAAAAAATTGGTAAATCACTATAAAGTACTCAGAGAAGCTTTAAAAAAGATAAGAGAACCAGAAAAATTCACCCAACAGCTACTAGATGATGCTAGCAAGACTAACTAAGGCTAAATGGAGCTGGAAATTAGAAGACAGCACACATGGAATAAAAAAATATTTACAGAAATCATAATAAAAACTTTCTAAGTATGAAGATTTCAACATACAGGTAATAGTGGTTTATAGAACACCAACTAGGACAAAAAAGATGCTCCCTATGATACATCTTAATCAAAATCTCAGACAGTCAACAAAATACAGTCTTAAAAGTTGTCAAAGAAAAGCAAAAAAATCATGTATAAATATAAACCCATCAGGATTATAGCACACACCTCAACACAAACTTTAAAGGCCAGGAGAGCTTGGAGCAAAATGTTTCAAGCCTTAAAAGCAAACAACTACCAACCCAGACTAACATGCCCTATAAAACTATCTTTCAACATTGATTGACAAATAAAGATATTCCACAACAAAGAATATCTTAAGAGATACAGGAACACAAAACCAGTACTCCACAAAATACTCAATAATATACTAGATATAAGACATGTTACAAAGTAAAAAAAAAAATCAGATAGAATGCACACATCAAGCAAGGAAAGCAATTAAACAAAAAAGGAAAACTAAAGGAGTCCCCAACAAGAAAAGAATGCAATGATGAGCATAAATCGATCAATACCTTTTAATAATAACTCTAAATATAATGGGCCTCAACTCCCCAATTAAAAGACACAGATTGGCAGAGTGGGTTAAAAAAAAAATGGAATCCAACAGTCTGTTCCACTCAAGAAACTCATTTAATTCAAAAAGAAATTCAGAGACTAAAAGTCAAAGGATGGAAAGCAATATTTTATGCATCAGGACCACCAAAGCAAGCAGAGGTACCAATTTTACTTTCAGACAAAGAAAACTTCAAGCTAAAGTTGATCAAAAGGGCAAAGAAGGTCTCTACATATCAGTTAAGGGAACAATTCAACAGGAAGAGAAACTAATTGTAAATACACATGCACTGAATATTTGGGCACTAACTTCATAAAACAAACTGCAGGACACAAAAGATCAAATAAACACCAACACAATCATACTGGGTGACCTAAATACACAACTGTCACAAAAAGATCAACTAGCCGGGCGTGGTGGTGCACGCCTTTAATCCCAGCACTTGGGAGGCTGAGGTAGGAGGAACGTTGTGAGTTTGAGGCCGGCTTGGGCTACAATGCGAGTGCAAGGCCGGCCTGAGCTACACAGTGCGACCCTGCCTCAAAAAACCAGGGCCGGGAGTTTGGCTCAGTGACTTAAGCGCCTGTCTGACAGGTGTGAGGTTGTGAGTTCAATCCCTGGTGCAGCAAAAAAAAAAAAAAAAAAAAAAAAAAAAAAAAAAAAAAAAAAAAAAAAAAAAAAAAAAAAAAAAAAAAAAAAAAAAAAAAAAAAAAAAAAAAAAAAAAAAAAAAAAAGATCAACTAAACAAAAAATCAACAAAAAAATCAGACCTGAACCACACCTTTGAACAAATGGACTTAATAGATACCTACAGTGTGTTCTACCTTACTACAATAGAATACATTCATCTCAGCAGTACATGGCACTTTCTCCAAAATAGACCACATACTGCTTCACAAAGCATGCTAAAATAAATAAATACAAAATCGAGATCATCCCCTTGTATAGTATTGTGCACTAAAACAGCAATCAATCACAAAAGAAACCACAGAAGATTTATATACACATGGAAACTCAATAGCATACTCTTGAACAATAAATAGGTCACAGAAGAAATCAATGATGAAATTGAACAGTTTTTGGAATCAAATAAGGATGTCAGTACAACACACCATAACCTATGGGTCACAATGAAAACAGTCCAAAGGGGGAAGCTTACTATAGTCAATGCTCACATTAAAAAAACAGCAATCTCAAATAACCAACCTAATTGTGAATCTCAAGATATTCAAAACAACAACAAAAAAACAAACCTAAACCTAGTTTAAGGAGAGAAATCATAAAGATCAGAGTGGAAATTAATGAGACAGACTAAAAAAAGGATAAAAAATTAACAAATTGAAGAGCTGGTTCTTTCAAAGAAAAACAAAATAGATACATCCTTGGTTAAGCATACAAGACGAAGAGAGAAAAGACTATTAGTGTAATTAGAAATGAAACCACTGAAATCCAGACCCCACTGAAATCTGAAAGACAGCGATTACTTCCCAGATAGTCTTACTATACTTGGAATTTTTAAAAATTAAAGTCTACCTTTCCATGAGGCTACTAAGTCTAAGAGAGCACAGACTATGCCCATCTTACTGTTGTGTTGTTCACTGTTGGTCCATTACTTTATATGTTTTAGGCATCCTGGCACACAGAAGGCACTCAAAAAACATCTGCTGAAATTTAATTTGACGTTCAGTGTTTCCACGGTGGTGTCAGCAGGGTTGGTGCCTCTGCTGCAAGTTTTTTGGGTTACTTCCTCTCTAGCTTTTTGTATTCCTATCTCCCACTAGTTGAGGGTTGTCCATGGCAGTTGGTATTCTTGTGCCTATGTGGATTGAGTATATGTATAGGCTGACTGCAGTTTCCACAGTGCTAGAGAATCTTGTGAAATGTATGCATAAAATGAGACACAGTGAGGGGAAAGTGAGTTCATGTTTGTCTGAAACTGTCAATAACAGTCACAGCTGGAATTCATAGTAAGAAGGAGAAGTGGAGCAGAACTGATAGGGCATCAGAGAAAACAGAAATACCTGGTTTGCCAGAACTTTCCTTGTATGTCTGAATTCCAGTTATGGTTATTATATCTATTAAGATGAAAACCCTGGCATACTTGTAAATGGAGAAAATCAATGCAAAAAAGTGTTCTTTTGGACAAACTATGTGGTTCAACTAAGTCTTCTGGTCTTTCTATAGGTATATCAACCACTTACTGAATGTGGGCTATCTTAAAAGGAGATGTGACCTCAGGGAAGGGGGACTTGTGCAGCCAAGGGAAACAGACAGAGGGACTCATCTGAAGCCGATCAATGGAACCAGTTCTAGCAACTGGGAGAATGTGTGTTTCCTACCTGAAAACAGGGTGGTTTCCCACAACTGCCACGTTGTCCATCCTCATGCTATTCAGCACCACTTGCTTTATGTAATAGTAAGGAGAGCGTTCCTCCAGGCTCCAGTGGTTGATCTTTCTGGAAATAGGTTTCATACTGCACAGCTCACCTACAGCACTGCTTCCAAGCCCTAAAGACGGCAGAGAAAGTCATCCTGTGGGTTACTACTTTACATTAGCCATCTACTTACCCTTTTGTTGACCTCTACTTAGGTCACATAGCCTCTGAAATCTCTCCTAAATTAAAGTTTCCATCATCCTAAATATAACTGCTTCAAGGAACAATGTAAAGACTATGGCAAAGAGCCTGGATTGGGAATCTGATTAGTTCAAATCCTTATTTTACCATAAATCAATGATTTTGAGTAAAGTAACCTCTTTAAATTCCAGCTATAAAATAAACATTTTAATCTCATAAGGTTGTTGTGAGGACTCAAAACCAAAATGCCTATAGATGAGGACCTGTGTCATTCCCAGTAAATAGGAAGTATTATTAGGTAGAGGCTTGCATTGCAAAGGTAGTCACAGATACCACTGAGGCAAAAGAATCCAGTGAATTGCATTTTAAAATGCAACAGCATGTGATTGTCCCACTGCCTCAAAAATCTTCTACCATTACCAATGGCCTCAGGAAGCTGGCTGTCTCCCACCTCTCCTTAATAATTAGAATGGACATTGCTTCCCAGAAACCACTAGGTTGGACTGATTCTCATTGGTGCCCCACAGCACTAAGTGTCCACCCTCTTGTGGTACTTATCACAATTACACTTGCCTATTTGCTGTATCTCCCCACCACACCAGCAATGCTATATGCCTTAGCAACTGGCACACACTGGGTTCCCAATTAATACTTACAGGAAGAAATGTTACTGAAGATAAAAACAGCAGTAAGAATGTAGAAAAAATGGATTAAAAAGAGATAATAGGAGCTGGGCATGGTGGCACATGCCTGCAATCCCAGCCCTTGGGAGTCTGAAGCAGGAGGATCAGTAGAATTCTAGGCAACCCTTGGCTACAAAGTGGGTTCAAGGTCAACCTGAACTGTATAGTGAAACTCTGTCTCAAAAAGACAAAACAAGTAAATAATAGGGAAAAACAATGGAAAAATAGATACTAGAAATAGGGTTTCTTAGTCCCTTTTGTGCTATAATGTTACGGTTTGTGTCTAGATTCCCCCAAAGCCTCAAGCAGTTATAGGTGGGCTTTCCAGAAGTGGCCAGATCTAGGGTGCATGATAATGGGATTAAGTTGTGATCAAGGGTGTGTGATTATTAAATGTGTCCAAAGATTGGGTTGGCATAGTTCTGGGTGTGGATAATGGGAAGGCCCACCTTGGGTGTGTGTGGTACCACCCAAAGGGCAGGTACCCTGGAAGGGATAAAAGGGAAAGGGTTTCTGCTGCTGCTTTACTGCCTTCTGCTCACACCACGAACCATGATGCACCTTTGCCATGCCACCCTGCCTTTGAGCCTGCCAACTATGTACTGAAACCTCTACAAACCGTGAGTCAAATAAACTTTTCCTCCTTTAACTTTGCATGTTGGGTATTTTGTCTCAGCAATGAAGAGTAACAAAGATAAATAATAATAGAATATCTGCAACTGAGTAATTTATAGTGATATACACTGGCTTACAGTTATCGAGGCTAGAAAGTCCAAAATCATGGGGACAGTATCTGGCTTTCTTCTATCTACACTAATTTCTTCAGGAAATGATCATTTGGTTGCATCCTTGGTTTTCTCTCACTTTTCATTCTTTTCAGGACCAGGATGAAAATTCAAAACATTAACTTCTGTTCCCTTTTGCAGTTGTATCTTCAAATTATTGTCCCTTGCATTTTACTATATGCAGTTAAAAGAAGCCATGCAGCTGCTTCAGTATTTTCCCTTGAAATTTCTCTCACTAGGTTTGGGGGCATAGCTCAGTGGTAGAGGTTTGTGCTTGGTCCTAGGCTCAGTTCTAGTCATCCCTCTTAAATTCTGTGTTCCATAAACCTTGGCATGAATATAATTCAGTTGAATTCTTGATGACTTCATAACAAGGATGACCTTTATTCCAGTTTTCAATACATTGGTTGTTGCTAGCTTTTGGAACAGGTTTCTGGGAGAAGTCTGGAAAGGTTTGGAAATGCCATACAGAGAAACTTAAAATACTGTAAGTAAGTGAGCTTGCTGGGCAATTCTGGCCAAAGCTCAGATGATCAGAATGCTGATAGAAATATGGATACTAAAAACTAAGGCTCAGGAGGTTTCAGATGGAAACAAGGACTCCACCGTAAATCAAAACTGATCTAGAGGAGAAAATTTCAAGATAGCTCAGTGTTCAGGCTGTGCCATGGATACTGGTATCTGCTTTTAGAAACTACAGTGAGAACCAGGAACATAAAGTAGAACTGTATGATTCGAAAAACTTGCATAAGGAAGCAGCTACAAAGTTGGGGGACAGATGTTTGGTGAAAAGGTTAACTAACATTAAAAAGAAGCCAACTACTTTGCATCAGGACAGTAAGAAAGACAGCTAGAAGTCATCTTACAAATGTGCCAGGCAGGACCCACATTTCTCAAGTTCAAAGGTATAAAAAGGTAACCAACTTGAACAGATTGCTTTGAGAACAGAGCTCCAAGAAGCCTGGCCCATTCAGAGTAATTTAGGAAAGTGTTTCCCAGAGTTCAGCTCTGCAGGTAGTCAGGCTTCTGGCAGCCACAGTCCAAAGGGGACCTGCTACTGCTCCCATTGGCAGAAGACCTTAGTGTCGCCCATGTTGTGCTAATTTTTCAAGCATGCAGAATGCAAGAGTTTTGAAGTCATGGAGGCTTCCACCCAGATTTCAGAAGGTGGCTGAGAGACCAGACAGTGTGTCCCTGAAAGAACAATACGTGAAGCTGTGAATGAAACAGAAAGTGCAGTGGAGAAAGCTGGAGATGGCAGGAATGAGAACTGTTTGTTGAGAAAAGCAGCAGGGAGAAAGCTGTCCATACCTTTTGAAATCTACATCTTGCTACAATCTGTCCCATGTGCTGGCAATGAACATGTAGATATACAGTTTAACATTTGCTAGTTTCCAGTCTTGATTTGGTTTGATTCCTTTCTGTCCTCACTGTCTTGGTTACTTTTTACTCGTTGCTGAGACAAAATACCTGACGCCCAAAATTAGGGAAGGAAAGGTTTATTCTTACAGTTTCTCGGGAGTTTCAGTACATAAGTTGGCTCCAAGATAGCGTGGCATGACGGGGCTACAGTTCATGGCGGCTGCAAGCCACAAGGCGCGCTGGCAAGAGAGAGAGAGGGAGGCAGACGCGGAAGCAAACAAGAGGAAGACCCGCCTTCCCTTACATTGTATGTTGGCTCCACCCCTGGGCAGGTACAGCAAACCGAACACAAGCAAGGGCCAGACTTAGGCCCATCAAAAGTATGTGAGGACTTGGGGGGACATAGCATACCCCATACACTCACTTTTCTTTTTAGAATGGGAATGTTTACACTGCAATTGTATTATGGAAGTACTCAACTTTCTAATTTTTACAGGGGCTCACAAGTAGCAGTTTGCCTTCAGTCTCAGTGGACTTTGGATTTGGACTTTTCAACAATGCCCAGCTATTAGGACCTTGGCAACTTTTTTTTTTTTTTTTTTTTTTTTGCGGCATCCGGGATTGAACTCACAACCTTGCACCTACCAGGGCAGGCACTTAAGCCACTGAGCCAAACTCCCAGCCCTGGTTTTTTGAGGCAGGGTCGTACTGTGTAGCTCAGGCCAGCCTTGCGCTCACGTTGTAGCCCAAGCTGGCCTTGAACTCACAACGCTCTGCCTACCTCAGCCTCCCAAGTGCTGGGATTAAAGGCGTGTGCCACCACGCCCGGCGGACCTTGGCAACTGTTAAAAGACGAACTAAATGCATTTTGCATGAGATGGACATGAGCCTTTTGGGGACTAGGGTGGAATGTTATGGCTTAGATTTGTGGTTTGCTAAAAACAGAGGTGGGGCTTTTAAAAGATGATTGGCTCATGGGGATACTAGATTAATTCACTGACAGGTTCATGGCTAAGTGTGCCTGGAGGCAAGGGCTTGGTTCAAAGAGGTGGGTCACTGAGTGTGTGACCAGTAGGGTATATTCTTTCCCCCAGCTTCTCCCTTCTCTCAGTTCCTGGCTACCATGATGTGAGCAGTTTTCCTCTGCCACGTTCTTTCACCATGTTTTTTTCTGCCTTGGAACCATTCAACTAGGACTGAATCCCTTGAAACGGTGAGCCAAAATAAGCCTCTCCTCCTTTAAATTGCAGGTGAAAGGTATTTAGTCCTAGCAGTGCAAAAGTGAGTAATATTTTGGCCAAGTACCTCCTCAGGTTTTAGCCAGATACAATCCTCAGTGAACAGCATAGTCTCTGCCCTCATAAAGTTTGGTTTGTGTTAACAGACATTAGGCAGGTAATGAGAGTGAAGAGCATTAACAGATGTGAAGAACAGAATATTAACTTGAGCATTCAGTTCAGGGTGACCTCTTTAAAGAAGTGACTCATTAGCAGTTACAAAAGGAAAGTTTGTGCTATAAGGTAAGTAGATTAAGCCAGTTAGATCGAACGTTATATACAAGGAACAAAAAAGTATACCCAAGGATCTTACAGAAGAATGGCTGGAAAGAGCAGCAGTGGCCAGATCACAGATCTTTGTGTGAATGTATTTGGAATCTAATCCCAAAGCAATCAGAAGCCACAACTTCTAAATTACAAAATTCTTTCTTTACCTCTAGGGCAGAAATCGTTTCATTTGAATACCTACCAAAAGCCTATAGAATGAGTCTGAACTAAAGCTCCCTAGGTTACAGTGGCTAACACGGGACACTACAGGAGTGGACCTCAGGAAGAACTTGTTAAACTGTTCCTTTCTCCAAAACTCCCAATTACTATTCCCTGCTGGCTCAACAACACTGTTAAAATTGTCCCCAAGGGTATGTTCCCCAGGAGGGAACCCAGGTCCAATCCTGACTTGTGAGCTGATAACATCTGAATTAGTGAAATCAGTTATATCACATCACTGGCCAGTTATAATTTATATAAATTGTATTTCCTCTTCCTCAGTGTAAGTCTCTCCTCCCTTCCTTAAAGTATTTTAGTTCTCAGGGAAGACACCAAAGGGGCATTGTCTGTTACTTTTTCTTTTTGCTGACACAAAATACCCAACATCTAAAGTTAAAGAAAAGATTTATTTAGCTCAGTTTGTAGAAGTTTCATTTTATAGCTGACTGGCTCCAAGTCAGGGAGGCATGGCAGAAGAGCATCACAGAGGAGAAACAGTTCATTTAGGCAGAATGCAGCAAAGAATGAGTAGTAAAGCAGTAGCAAGGGACGACAGCAGCCCTCTTCCTGTCCCTTATATTCCATCCAAACTACATGCCCTTAAAGCAGGTAGCGCTCACAATCAGGGTCAGCTTTCCTATTATGTACACCCAGAACTATACCAAAACAATCAGTGGACTAATATAGTAATTATGCACCCTTGATCCCAGCATCAGACACTTAATCCCAGCATCACACATTCTAGATTAAGCTACCTCTGAAAAGTCTCAACTATAGGCTGCATGAGGCTTTGGGGGGACATTTAGACGTAAGATACACAAATTCAGGCCTAACAGGCATGATGCTCTATTCTTATCACACCTCTGCTGCTGGCCCTGTCCCACAATCAGAACATCCCTTGTTAAATTCAAGGTGTCAGAAAAGTATAGAAAAGCCATTTTTAAAATTCTTATTCCAGGTAGGCAATATCCTGGAAAAAAGTATGAACCCTTACAGATTCAACTGGCAAATAAACTAGCCATCTAGTTGAAATGGGTAAGACAACTTTAGGAGTATGTTAACAAGATAGAAAACAATGAAGATACAGGGAAAAACAAAATACACATACACAGCCACTGATAGCAAAATAATTTTATTTAATTTCTTATTTTAAAAAAAAGGTATCATTTCACATATAAATTTAGGCTTCAAGATTACAGTATGTATTTGTCAAAAGGAACATCCCTGAAGGACGGCGAGACAGAGCTCACTGAGTGGGCACAGGGAAGCTCACGCCGCAGAGTTTAAGTGGAAGTGTTTTCTTTAAAACTTCACAATGACACTTCCCTGTTCCTCAACCCAGCCACCAGGGCTTGTGGGTGGCAGGAAAACCCACAGCCATCACTTTGGGGCAACAGCTCTTTACTTATGGGAATGGGAAACATCTCTAGAAATGAAAGCACAAAGGTCAATGATCCAGATTTCCCACAACAATCATTTATCTGCAGCAATGATAAACAAGAGTTTATTTTTATAATTCAAAAGATAAGGAGGGCTAAAGGACACAGAATTCACTCAAAAGAGAATTTATAGAAGTGAATGAGAAAAAATGAAATTTTCTCCATATTACACACAAATGCCTAAGGCCCAGGGAAAAGACCCTTTTGAATCTGGGCTTTGCTTTCCCAAATAAAGTGTTTGGCACAACCCATCAGCTGTCATAAGACTGATTGTTGAGAGTTTTATGGAAGTGGTCCCATGACTTTTCTGTCTGGCTTCTACAAGAGTGTACACAGTGGTATCCATAAGCTGCACAAATTCAGGCCTAATATGCAGCAAATGTTCCAGGAAAGTTAATCTGAAATAAAAAGTCCAGATGAAGTAGATCTCCTACAGCCACAGGTTAACTCTGTCATGTTCTCTTGGAAAATTAAATTCACTGATTGGCCAGGAAGGCAATGGAATGTGATCTCCTACTGAAGGTGAAAGTTTGAAAAACATTTTAATTTTAGCAACCCATGGCTAGGACAGAAGGAAACAAAGATGATCAAGAATGGTTTCTAGATTACTACTGCTCACATTTGGTGAACAATGTTAAGGAGAATCAATGTGGTAAGCGTATTAGAAACACAGGCAACCCTAGGAGTTGGCCTTTAGATAACAAGTGCTGGGGCAAGTGAATGCGCCCCAAATCCAGTTCTACAAACAAAAACTTCCTGCAATTATGATACAACACTATGCAGTGAGTGGTTAGGAACTGTATACTGCTAAATTTGGTTACAGCCTTGTTCCACACTTGGGCAGCCAGAGCTGGGAGGTGACATAGGAGTTGCTTGTGGCTAAAAACCAGCTTAGTCACATATGGCCTGGCGCAGCAACACTGACAATCATCACACAACTGAGGGGATGCAGGACTTCTCCAAAGGTTTTATCTCTCTCAAAACTTTAAAGTGAGCCCCCTTTACCTCCGGCCCTACTAATGCAATAAACTAGTGATTAAGAACTTGAATGAGGAATCTCTGGTGGGGTGGCAAAGCACATGTCCCTGTAGGCCACCAACCTGACTACAGGAAAACAATGGTGCAAATCTTATCAAGTAAATGGTTGCTCAAGTGGAAGATCATTTCCTGGGGAACCTCAGTGACCTGGATGTCAATCACATGAATGAACATTGAGACTGGACCCCACAGAGTCCCAAGTGGCATCAGTCTTCTTTAACTTACCATGTCCTGGTAGTCTTCTCTATCATCCTATCTCTTGAAAGGCTGAACACACATGTCCCCTGGGACCAATGTAAACATTATTCAATAGATCTCAGCTTAGAAAAACACAGCTTGTTATATATTTAGTGTTTAACATTCCAGTGCAGGCAGTATCTTAGCATAAACTTTCTCTCATTTACAAGTACCAGTTTAAAAAAGAACACATACAGCATACTTAATAAAACTGGCTGAAAAGATCATTTGAGTGCCAGACAGCTGGCTCTATCCTGTGATCAGCTGATAAACCAGGACTATCACAAGAGAGCCAGAACAGACAAGAGTGCAAATTCTCTGAAATCTGAAGAGTCCATATAATCATCGTTCCCACTTAGCTCCTTGGGCCACATCTTGATACGGGAGAACATTTCCATCTCTTGCATCAACCTGTGCTCTTCTTGTTTTGGATGGGGTTATCTCCAGAGGGTTCAAGAGCCTCCTCAGGGGTCATAGAGTTTTCTCGTCCAGTCTTAACATCTGAATATTTCAAAGCACAAGAGGAGTCCATGAACATGTTAGGGATATTACTTCCAAAGTAGATCTTACTATTAGAAGCAATGGCCTGGTACTTCTTGAGCTCCAGATATTCCGGGGTCAATTTGTGCTGTGTGGGGGCAAACAAGAGCAAAGGCATCAGGATATTTTGGTGCAACAGTCACCTTTTTTTTTTTTTTTTTTTGCTACATTGGTCTCCTTAGTATCATTACACAGTTCTGAATGGTTGCCTGATCCTCACTTCCTTTAAAGTGTGGTTATCGCTTTAACATTAAGTATTTGACTTAGAATTCCTTTCATAAGCTCTCGTCTGAATATAGGAGAGAATCTGTTGGTTCACTTTTTAATAGAATGGGGGTGTTGGAAGAACAAATAATAACTAGTGATAATTAATATTTGTAGAGTGATTTAAGGAATATAAAGTACTTTTACATATACTTTCTTATTTCATCTAGCTGAATTCAAGTTGAAATGGATCTCGAATTTTAGCTGATTCTCTTGAGAGAGGTAGACAGGACAATAGATGAGACTTTAGAGGAAAGGTCTGGGCTTATAGCTGGCTGTCTGTGATTCTGCCTTTGTTGACCAAATTCTAGAACTGGAAAATCTCAAGAAGTCACTTGATTTGGTATCTTGCTTTTATCAGGAAGCTGGTTATTTAAATTGTTTTTATAATAGATAAACCAGATGCGTGTTGATTACAGATCTCCTTCCCTGTCAGTGTTTTGTTTTGTTTTGTTTAAAACATGGTGCCAGGATATAACCAATCAAAATCTTTCTGGATTTAAATTATAATTCAATTCCTCTGTTCCCCAGAATATATACTTCCAAAGACCAAAATCTTCTCTAGTAATCTTCTCCTTTATCTTGGATCCTAGCCTGTCTTCTGTTAAAAGCCCTTCTTGTCCTTCATAGCCCCATAGCATCTATTTTTTGCACTCTGACATCTTTGCACTCTGGATCTTTACCCTGTCCAGCTGATGCATATCCTCTGTCAAAACACTGCAATCAAACCTGGTCAGGGTGCACAACTAAATTAACTCTTAAAGCCTTTTTAATATAGTTTGGTATCTGATATAAAAATCACTGCCCTTCTCAATGTTTCACCTATAATTAATAACTTTATAAATCCTGGACATATCCTTCCTGTCTCTGAATTCTGTAAGGGTTACAGCTGCCTCTGCATTAAATAATTCCTGCTTAAAGGTCTTATTCTCTGGTTAACTTTTCCTAGTCCTTCTACAAAAATTGTTTACCCATGTGTCACTCAACTTCTGTCTCAAGTTATAACACATGAAACTGCAACGATTTTTAAAATCCAACAAAAGTTGGCATCTGGGAATGTGCATGGATGTGGTTGTTAAAACAACTAGTGAGCATGACAGATATTTAGCAGGCCAGGGCCAAGGACGCAAAGTATCTCCCAATGCATAAGAATTTTCAACAATGAAAAGAGTATCTCACCTCCAAATGCCAAGAATATCTCTGGTAAGAAATATTGTTCTAAACAAGCTTACCTACTACCCAAAAAACTATCTTATCTGGAAAGCAATTTTAAATGAACTTTGACTTCACTCTTTCTTGTCACTCTGCTGGAGATCTTCAGTATTATAGAGTACTGGGTTCCTGTATCACCAAATCAATGGATTTACAGCAACTGATTTGCGTTCATGTTTGGCTCTGTCCTAGCTCTCCACTTACAAGGAACTATACAAAATTCTCTATTCAGTCAATATGGAATAAGTCTTGCTAAGCAACTGGCTGATTCTGGAAAATGGGATGGTTAAAATACCCTTTCCCAACACTGGATAAAACCATCTGTACCATATTTGTGCTCCTAAAAAAAGAAACTAAAACAATCATTGCTAGGAAAGTGGCACAGAGAACCACTTACTTTGTTTGAGGTGGCGTATTTGTGTGCAGCGTAATACTCAGCATCTGCTTTTGCCTTCTCTCGTGCCAAAAAGGCAGCATCTAGCAAATAAATCAGAGTAATGGTGTTTAAAACAAAGGTAAGTTACTAATACATTCCCTCATCTGGGAATGTATTTAATATTTCAAATGCTTACCTTACTTTAAGTTTGTACTATCAGCGGCTTTCAAATCCCAGTTCCGACAGCTCTTTCTACAGGGGCTATACTCCTGTCACTGTTGAGCAACAAATCATCTGAGCCCACACATTTCTACCCTGAATACTTCTTCCTTTTTCTACCTCCCATCACCTAAAACATCCCTCCAGGCTCCAAGTAAAGTCAGTAAGCCCACGAATCTTTCTGTCCCACACTTCTTCAAGTTTGATCCAGAATCAGTTAACACAGAACAGTAAAAAGCAGCTGTATATAAGCAAAAGTGTCCCCAAGACTGTGAGCTCAGAACATTAAAATGTTGCTATGGGACTCAAAGAGTTTTGAGATTTTCCTTGAAAACTGGGGCTTCTTTTTTCCCAGCTAATTGGCTGTGGTTGACAGATAAAAAAAGGAACTGCTGGTGCTGGGTTTATTCTTTTATACAGTCTTTACAACTCATTACAAACCGTTCTTATATTTTATCTGTCTGAGAATAAAATAATAGTTAATAAGCTCCAATTTAAGGAAAGAAAAGTTGAGCTACTAGAGTCATAAACCAAAGCAAGAATTAGATATGTAATAGCATTAAAAGAAATTTTGCCCAGAGTATCAGGCTAGCTACTTCCTCCAGACCAGAACACTCAATTACCCCCACCCAAGACATTCAAGAGGTGGTCCCCAAAGTAGAGGGGTATCAGGATTGTCAGACCCTCCCTCACACTCTCCACATGTACCTTCAATTTCAGAAATGCGTTTTTCAGTTTCTTTCTCCATCACCTTCTGCTGAAACCGAATTTTGGCCACTTGTGCAATCTTTTCTGCTTCTATAATTGTAAAATAAAAGACATACTCAAAAACATTTTTCTGGTTTCTGAGGCACTTTGAACAAGTAGCACATAGCTTGACATTTAACTACATGAAAATGTATAGATAACAGTTTCCTTAAGATTTTTTTTTTTTTTTGAGACAGCATCTTGCTGTATAGTTCAGGCTGGCCTGAACTCACAGCACTCCTGTCTCAGTCTACTGAATGCTGGGAATATAGGTGTATGCCACCATGCCTGGCTTCTTAAATTTCATTGATCCAGTCTAGACAAATCAACAGAATAAAGGGAATTTATTTCTGACTTCACTGTTCTACTCTGACAGTGTAAGTTCTGAGGGAAAAGCACGTAATAGATTAATAATTATCGTCTGTCATGAAACTATACAGCAATGATTCACAAGCCAATGGAGAAAAAAGATAGCTTTAATGAAAGTACTACAGAACAAAAACAGTAACATAAATGCATGGTAACAGAAGACAATTACATAATGTGGCAGGAGAAAGAAAGAATAAGGGAGATAAGTTAAATCAAGGAAAACCTTTTAGAAGGAATTTTATTAGGAAATAATAGACATGACCTAGAAAGACATGCCAGAAAGCACAAATAAAAGGAGCTATGAGTGAATAAGTCACAATGAAGAGGTGATATGGAACGACATGTTAACAAAAAAGTAAGATTAGAAAGAGGGCTGGAGCCGGGCGTGGTGGTGCATGCCTTTTAATTCCAGCACTCGGGAGGCTAGGTAGGAGGAACGTCGTGAGTTCGAGGCCAGCTTGGGCTACAACGCGAGTGCAAGACCGGCCTGAGCTACATAGTGCGACCCTGCCTCAAAAAAACTAGGGCCGGAAGTTTGGCTCAGTGGCTTAAGCTTAGCCTCCCCTGGCAGGTGCGAGGTTGTGAGTTCGATCCCTGGAGCCACAAAAAAAAAAAAAAGAAAAAAAAAGAAAGAGGGGCTGGACGACCTCTAACTTGAGTGAAAGGCTAAGAAGTTAAGTTTTAACATACTCGGGATCTACTTTAAGTTACCACCATGATATGAGGAAAAGAGTACTAGAGGAAGAATATTGTGACTGCTGTAGAAGGTTAAATAAAAAGCACTATAACTCATTAAGGTGAAAACAAGTGACGGGACTGAACACATTAGGTATTAAAGGTAACCTTGAGATGATTTAAAGTTATATGGAAGAATGTACACCAGGCAGGTACATACAGAAGAAACTAAGTACCCTTAGTAAATTTCTGGCTAAACCAAAGGACTCAGGACCAGGGAAGAAAACATTCTAATTTCACTGTATAATCAATCAGTGCCATTCTTAAAAGAACATTCTCAATTCTCCTGTCTAGCCAAAGAGGATGAATATAGCTGACTCTCTGTACTCACCAGTTTCTTATCTGCAAAGTCAACCAATTATGTATAGAAAATATTCAGGAAAAAACTGTCTGTATGGAATACGTACAATTTTTTTTCTTGCCATTATTCCCTAAATGATATAGATAACAATTTACATAGCATTTACATTGTAATAGATACGATAGATACCCTAGAAATAATTTAAAGTCATATGGAAGAATGTGTATTAAGTTATACGAAATATATGCTATTTTATGTAGGAGACTTGAGCATCTACAGATTTTAGTACGGGCCCTACCAGGGTATCTGTGCTTTGGAAGTCCTAAAACCAATACCCACAGATACCAAGAGAAGACCACATTCTATCCCTGATCCTAGAGGGAAGCACATAATGGAGAGAAAATTTCTAAATCGTTCCTTTTCTGCTTTTGTCATGTCGGAATAAAACAATAAAGATCATGTTAAACTTTTAATTCTACAAAAATGGTGGAGTAGGCTAATCAGAAAACCCTTCAGCCAACACTTTAAAATGCTAGATAAAATATAGCAAATAAGATTTTATTTTGTACCAGGGATCGAACTCACAACCTCATGCCTGCAAGGTAGGTACTTAGGCCACTGAGCTAAATCCCCAGCCCTATTTTTTGAGACAGGGTCTCGCATGCAGTTCAGGCTTGGCGCGAACTCACTTTGTAGCCCAGGCTGGTCTTGAACTCACAATGATCCTCCTGCCTCAGGCTCCCGAGTGCTGGGATTAAAGGCATGTGCCACCACACCCGGCTCAAATAAGACTTTTAAAGCATGGCTGAGTTCATAAGAGAGATCTTCAAGTGATGTAAGCAAAGGGAGAACTGAGAGCCTAGATGGTGGCTGCCCTGGGGATGGTTACTTCACAAGAACAGGAAAGGGACTTGGGTTAATAGTACAGGCAGCGCCAGGAATGCACATCTTGCAATGTAAGAACTAAAATTCATATGAAACTAAGACTTCTACAGGCTCCAGCTGCAGTCAAAGGGGGACTGAAGAACTCTATTCACCAGCGTAGTGAGTTTTCCTCTACATAGATATATTTCCAGTAAAACTGGAAAGTAGCCCAAAACAAAAGCTTCAAAGCAAAAGAGAAAAGACTGACTACTCAAAGGAAACAATGAGACTCACAGTACTACAGACAGCTAAGCTAGGCAGAAACACTATAAGGCAGTCAGATAGGGCTATACCCTCGAAATGGCCAGGACAAAGGTGAAATACATCTGTTGGAGATCAGGCCTCAAGGTAAAGATGAAATGCCCAGGCCTATATACTTCTTCAAAGGACAAACATGAGGTCTAATGAAGCCTAGACTGACATCAGTCACCCTAGTGAATGACCAAGACCTCCGGACCCATCATTTCCTAGAAAAAGCTTTGTACTTTCCACACACCCTACTTCCATGACTCACTTCCCCATCAGATCACTGTTACGTAGGTGGCTACAGCAGTATCCTTATTGGTTAATTACATTGTACCCATGTGGGTACTGCTCTA
Source organism: Dasyprocta punctata (assembly GCA_004363535.1). Classification (NCBI taxonomy): domain Eukaryota; kingdom Metazoa; phylum Chordata; class Mammalia; order Rodentia; family Dasyproctidae; genus Dasyprocta; species Dasyprocta punctata. Next base: position 168,985 of record RJWM01000185.1, on the reverse strand, counting down.
TAAAATTTCCCTGTAAGATGGAGTCCTTGGGCAACCCATTCAGATCCCCTCCAGCCTCTCAGAAGCTATTTCTCTTCCTCTCAACAAATATCTTCCTACTATTAACCTCCCTTGTTCCTAGAATTCATTTTGCCATTTTTAGAGAACACGAACTTGGCGTATAAGACATCAAACAAGTTGAGAGATATATTTCTCTTATATCACACTTGGAGGTTATGGTATTACCCCGTAACAATAGTATACTTCTAAACAGGGACAAGAAGCCAAACAAAAATGGAATAACATTACTGAAGTTATGTTTGGTGTAGAATTACCATTCAAGAATAAAATAAAAGCATTCGTATACTAAAGAAGACTGAAGTTTTCCATTCCAACTGAAGGAAAGAAAGAAAAAAACCAACCAACCTAGCATGGGGAAAAAAAGAAATTTCCAGGAGGTGATGCAGAGGAGAAAAGTTACTCAACATTCACAAATCAAAGTATGTATACATTTACTACAATAATCAATGATGACAATAATCAATTGGAGGATACAAGCAACATGAAACTAACATACAAGGCCACAATATTGTGTAGGACTGGAGAACAGTGGTAAGAGTTTCAGCATTCCTAAGTATTGCTCAAAAAGAAAACAGAGATAATGATTAACTTTAGACTTTGTCAAGTCAGGTATGCTTGTTAACATATCACAGGTGATGACCAGTTACACATTACAAATTATTTTAAATTTCCAGTCAAGTAAAAGTAAGGGAAAAGTAAAAACTCAATCATTTAATACTCATCAGTAATGAAGGGGAGAAAAAGTAGAGGGAAAAAAACATGGTAAATAGAACATAACTGAATGATACAAACAAATCCATATAAAAGCAACCACAATAAAAATAAAAAGACTAAGACTCACCACTTAAAAGACAGATTCTCACATTGGGTAAGATAACAAAATCCAGCTATATGCTGTTTATAAGAGACATACCTAAAACATAATGACACAGAAAAGTTCAAAGTAAAAGGATGGCAAGATATACTAAAAAACAAACACACAAACAAAAACCAAGAGAAATCTGGCATGGCTATATTAGCATCAGACAAAAGGGCTTAAGCCAAAAAATATGTTTAGGGATTAAGAACATTATTATAAAACAGAAGCAATTCTTCAGGAAGATGCAACACTTCTGAACCTGAATGCTTTTACTGATATAGGTCCAAAATGCAGAAAGAAGAACAGTACAACTCAACAACTAAGAAGGCAGCATAGTGGGAAATCTTAATACACTTTTCTAAGTAACTGACAGCTCAAAAATACATAAGAATAGAGAAGGTATGAACACAATTCACAAGCCTGACTTAATATGTGTGTGTGTGTGTGTGTGTGTGTCTGTGTGTATATAAGAGAGAGACCGAGAGAGTGAGAGAGAGAGAGAGGAACCTGCATCCAACAAATAGAGGATATATACTCAGTTTTTTAAAGCACACACAGAACACTTACACAGAAGGACAATGTGTATGTAGGGCACAAAGCAAATTCCAACAAACACTTAAGAATCCATACAACAGATCTTATTACCTGACTACATTTGATTCTGGACACTAACAATAGAAAGACCCTCAGAATTCATCAAACCAGAAACTGAAAAATATACTTTTAATAATTTATGAGTCAAAGATAAAAAAAGTAACAAAAATGTTTTTGAAAGAAAACTGAACATCAATAAGCAAAGCACATCTCAAACTTTGATATAAAGCAGTATTTAGAAGAAAATATATCTTACATACTTCTGTTTAAAAAGACTGAAAGCTGATGAATTATCTGATTCCAGAAGTTAGAAAAGAGCAAATGAGTAAATTCAAAGCAAGTAGAAGGAACCAACAAAAATAAGTGTAAATAACACTGAAAAGAAAGCCAAAATCAAAATCCAAACCAAAAATCGCTCTCAGAAAAAATATATAAATAAATAAAATCAGACAGATCTCTGGCAAAATCAATCCAGTGAAAAGAGGCACAAGTAAACAATACTAAGAATGAAAAGGGAAAGCGGGGCATGGTGGCACACGCCTTTAATCCCAGCACTCGGGAGGCTGAGGTAAGAGGAGCGTTGTGAGTTTGAGGCCGGCCTGGGCTACAACAGGAGCTCAAGGCCAGCCTGAGCTACACAGTGCAACCCTGCCTCAAAAAACTAGGGCCGGGAGTTTGGCTCAGTGGCTTAAGTGTGAGGCTGTGACTTTGATCCCTGGTGTCACAAAAAAAAAAAAAAAAAAAGAGTTCAAACACAAGCCACAAACTGAGAAGATACTTCCAATGCATAAATGTGGGAACAGGTTAGAACGCAAGAGATTAAAAAGAATTCTTGTAAACCAGTTCAAAACATCAATCAAATAACAGGCTGGGGATATTAAAAGTCAGTTCACATAGGAAAAATGAAACCTGAATAACCAATAAATAATAAACTTTACTATTAATCAGGGGAATTCAAATTAAGCTTATGTAATTCCATGCCCACCACTAAAGTAGTATAAATGTTCAAAAGTCTGATGACTCCAAGGTTGAGGAGGCTATGCAAAGACTTGAATGTGTTATTGAGTCACCTTACAGAGCAATATGGCAGTGTGTTAACACTGATGATCTGAATACTCTAAAACCCAGCATTTCTACTTCAAAGTATGTTTTCCAGAGCAGTGCTTCTCAAACTACCTGTGGGAAAAAAATTTTTCCTCTTGAATTTCAATCTGTTAGGAATCAATAATCATAAACTACAATAAAAATGAATTTCTAGACGAGAATTTAAAAATAAAAAAAGGCAAGTTCCAACCTTTGTTATCAGATTCAACATATAAAAAATTAAGCGCTGAGTCAGGTGTGGTGGTATACGCCTTGTAATCCCTGCACTCAGGAAGCTGAGGCAGAATGAACGTGAGTTCAAGGCCAACCAGGCTACATGATACATTCAAGGCTAGCGTGGACTGCATGGTACCCTATCTCAATTTGCACTTTCCAAAGGCATTAAAATGCTATAAGAACTTCTAAATTCACTGTTAATACCTGTACTCATCTCACTTTCAGTGTGGCTCAGGAAAAAAACAAAAACAAAAACAAAAACTCACCAAACTGGTGATAGGGCACCATACATCACATGCCAAATAATTCTGCTGTAGGAAAATTCTTGTACTTGTGTACAAGGAGAAATGAAAACACTGCAGCAGTGTTTGTAGTAATGACAGACTAGACACTACCTAACTCTTCATTAGTAGTTCATCAGAGTAAGATCAGTTTATAGAATGAAACTGCACAGCTGTTGAACATGAAGTAGATGTACATGCATCAATATGAAAAAAAAATGGTAAGTTTAAAAAAGGGGGGCAGGTATAAAATGAAAGGTACTTTGATATCATTTTGTAGTTTTAAATTTTTTTTTTTTTTTTTTTTGGTACCTGGATCAAGTTCACCACCCCAAGACTGCCAGGCAGGTGTTTATGCCACTGAGCTATATCCCTGGCATGTTTTTTTTTTTTTTTCTTTGAGACAGGGTTTTACTATGCAGTTCAGGCTGGCCTTGAACTCACTCTGCCTTTTTAAGTATAGGAAAATTTATTGGGGAAAAAGAGTGGAGAATAAGACTAGCTTCTGAAACAGGAGGGGTCCCAAATAGGTTGCCAGTTGAACTCACTTTGTAGCCCACGCTGACTCTGAACTCACAGCAATCCTCTCGCCTTAGCCTACCAAGTGCTGGGATCACAGGCGTGCGCAACCACACCCAGCCTATAGTTTTAAACAGACAAAATAATGTTCTGTAATCTGTTTATTGTCACATACTTACAGTAAAAGTATAAAAATTATGGACAAAAAGGATTTATGTCAACTTTAGAATAGAAACTAACTTCAAAAGAAAGGTCAAGAAGACCAGGAAAAGGTACAAAGGAGACTTCAAACAGAAATATACTTTAAACTCAGTATCAACTTATGGCTACAAACAGCAGTGTAAGATACAGCAACCCAGAGTGTTAATTCAAAAAGAGCTGTAAACACGCCTGCCTTATTTCCAATAGATGACGAAATCTATCCAGATAAAACTAGGTGCATGTCAACAGCAAGGATACATACTCAAATCTTGAGCTCTGCCCCTCAAAAACTTCTCTATTCTAAATCTGTATAAATGAAAATTCTATTCCAAGAGACTAAAACTTCCCATTAACCCTATTCATTCTCCCTGATCTTGATAAAGGCAATAGTAGCAGACAAGTTGAAAAGCCAATGGACTTCATCATCTACTTTTAAAGGCTTTAGAACATCTGAATGTACAATGGAATTTCCAGAAGTCTCCACTACAGATAGTGCAATCTTATTCGAGTTCTGTCAATGTCTAACATGAGACTGACAAACAAACAGGACAAATCCATAAAATTCATACTTTGAGATACTAATTTCAGAAATAAATTCAAGTACCTATAACAGCCTTTTTCCTCTCTGTCTCAGCTTCTTTCTCCACAACTTTTTGTTTCTGTGCAGCTATAAGAAGTTTAGTCTTCTCAGCCTCCCTGTGAAACAAAACATTATAAAAATTAGAACTGCCCCACCCTCCTTTGAGGATGAACCCAGGGTCCTGTGTATGTTAGGCAAGTGCTCTACCACTGATCTGTACCCCCAACCACAGAAAAGATTCTTTTCTGTATGGCCACTGCTAGCAATTCTGACCTTATATTGGGTCAGAGAACCATTTTTCAGTGAGAACATTTGGACTCACTAGGGTAGGTACAGGAGGTATTATTTTATTTATAATTAATCTGAGACCCAAAGAATAAATGATTGGTTCAAAGTCACCCAGAGATTTAAAAATTTAGTACATTAGAACTCTAGCCTGACTTTTTTTTCCTTCTAATTGTTATCATGTAAAGGCCTGCAAGTACATAAAAGCTTCCCTGGCTTACAGGCCTCCTGTTAGCTCACGTAGTGTCACAACAGATTGGAAAAAGGCACCAGTCTCTGGGTAGATGCTGCCCCTCAGGCACATAGTATGGCAAGCAGAATGAAGTTGGATTTCAGTTCCTGCTCTCCTCAGGCTGACACCCAGGTCTGGTGGCCTTATTTGTTATATAAAAGCTGTAACTAGGTTTAATTACATAACTAAGACATAATTAGGCAGTAATTCAGGGCGGCATGTAAGGAAACTTTTTTTAAGAATTTGAGCTTCAAATAATGAAAATGCTGGCCTACTACTAAGCATCTATAAGTGCCTACCACTGTGTGACCAGATGGTAGAAATGACATTAAAAAAGATTACTATTTAGGTAAGAAGCCAGATTGGTAATTCCAAGGTAGAATTTAATTCTGGAATTCCAAAAGCCTATGAAATTAAGAAAGATCCAGAATTATCTCAGAAGCAATTCTGCCAGTTTCCCCTAGACATTTCCCTCCATGTTCCCCTTCTCTCCCCCTGCTAACATGGATAAAGATATGAAATGATACTTTGAATACTATGAGTCATTTGAGTGCAGAAAACACATAGTATTCAGGGACAGGAGTGTAGCTAAGTGGTAGAGTAGGTGCTTAGCATACATGAAGATCCGGGTTCAATCCCTGGCATGAAAAACAGAGAAGGGAGGAAGGAGACTCCACATTCACCTATCAATAGAAGCAATCATATTTAAAGCTTAAGGCATCCTGAGCCTCCAATAAACTTTTTTCTTCCCCTATAAGTGACTCAGATGATTTATCCAACCTGGTACTCTATGCTTCATAGTCTTAAAAAGGAGTTTTTCTTCTACAATGAAAAAGAGAAAATAAAACTCTGCATGATAAAAGATACAGACTTGGGAACAAAAAGGACTCAAGTATATCATCCTATAAAGCAGTATTACTACTCCTTGGACCCTCTGCATTTACGCATTTGTTGTATTTTTGGCTTTTGCAAAGCCATTTTTTCCAATATCTCGTATTTCCCTCCATCTTCTGTTTAGTACCTAGTATATGAGAAAAATGCCATTTCAGATGCTTATTGTAAGTAATCCCCTAAGGGGGGGTCCTCTAAAACATAAACTAATTTCACATTCAGCAAGTAACTTCTCATTGCCAAACAGGTCTAGACACACGAAAGAAAAAGACTACCAGAAGTCAATTCAAAGTCACATTTTCCCAGAGGCAAATTATAAAGGCCCAGGTCTATTATACAATGAAAAACAAAAAGCAAAACAAAACTTTTACCAATGAAATGTCTATTCTTAGCATTACAATAAAGTAACACAATATAGGCATTCTCTTCAACTTTAATACCTAGGACTCTTTCCCTCCTCTATTAACATTGACTACAAGGTACTATTTATGTATAGATTACAGTTCCTACGGCAGTGGTGCAATGGGCTGTTTGTATCACTGAAAGCTCTAAAAGATTCACCATCACTGTCCTAAGGGGTCCAGCAAGAGTTCCACAGCAAACTGCTCTTTAGCCATTGAAACTGCTCCTGAAATGATCATACATAAGGAGAAAACTAGTAAGAGTACAGGGGGACTAAAGAATGAAGACAGTATCACTAAAATAGAAATATAAATGATATTTCATCAACTTGAGTGTATTATCTCACAAATGTTTCCTCTAAAATGGTGTATTAATATGCAAACAACTCTAAACACAAACATTAGGGTCTCCTGTATGTTACTCACATTAACTCAAAATTTCTTCTTATGGCTTCTGGGATTTTAGGTTTTGTAACACGTACAGCCTAAATAAAAAAGAGTGATAAACCTTAAATATATTGAAAAATAAGTCTTCAAACTAAATCTTCTACAAAAAGAGTTCCCCAAAGCATACTAATGAAACTAGTACAATACAGCTGCCTACCAACATGCAACTATCACTCTAGGAAATCTGCTTTTCATGCTATCACACCAAGAATCAAAGATAAGCTATGTGTTGCCTTAAAAAAATGACTACGGGAGAAGAGCTACCGTACTCTTGAAGAAATAAATTCTCCTAGGTAAAAGTTTCCCTAAAACAAAAAGTAGGTCATCATATGCAATGTAATATACTGTCTAGTAAGTAAATCAATATATCACTTTCTAAAACCACACTCACTCAGAACCAGCTACAATAGCCAAATGCCTGAAAGATATTAAATACCAGTTCACAGTTTGTATTCTTTCTTCCTAAACTCTCACTTACAACAGTGTACCTGTTGCTGTGGACATTCTTCACTACATATTTTGTTTTTTTAGTCATGGTATACTTTGATAATTACTTCTCTACTTGGAAAGTGCTATTTTTTGAAGGCTGACTTTCCTACTCCAAGGATTTGATCTCTCAAAAGCTTTGATTTTGCTAAATGTTCTGTATTCCCCACCTATACTTCAGACACATACACAAAAATACTTTGCTGCTCTTAAGATTTAATTTCCCAATAAAAACTGGGTAATTCTATAAAAAAGCTTTTAAGCACAAGGACTTTAAAAGAAGGCATTAAAAACTTTTAAGCAACATACGAAAGCTAACAGTAAAACCTGCAGGTAATTTTTGAGGCTACAGTAGTCAACTAATGGTAGGGATTACAGTGGAACAGAATATGAAGATGGGGCCTATACAAAAATCTCATCATAGGCAAAGCATGTGAGGTCATAAAAACAATTCAATGGAGACACTCAGAAGCCAAAAATTTTGAGCCAGAATTTACGAGATGACAGATTTCACTATGTGACTACCAAATACACAGATGATTTCTGATACAGAATACTGTATCATGCTTCAGAGGGAAGCACTGTCACACTGCGTTTAATTCAGAGTGACTGGCTATGTTTTAGTCTTATAAAAGTAGTATATATTAGGACTAATTTTGAATACTCAAAAGCACACTCACGCAGAGTGAGTGGGAAGGGAGGTGCTGATAAAATGAAAATATCTGTTGAAACTGATTCCTGGGTTATAAGCATGTATTTAGTTATGCCATTAAATAATACAGGAAAAAATATCAAGGATGACTTTTTACCATTCTAATTTGTCAGAGTAGTTTTCATAAAGGTAGGCAAAGGAAAAATTAAAATACTGAATCTTACAGAAAATGCTCATTTAATAAACAAATATTTTCAGATACCTTCTTTATGCCAATTGCTGTTCTAAGCATTGTGTATACAGTAGTGAAAAAAGGATTACCCTCATGGAATTAAAAGTTTTAAAAAGAGATAATATCAAAAAGCAAATAAATGAAAAAGAGAATTCCACATAATTATGAATGCTATGTGAATAATTAAAATAGAATTGCTCAAGGATTGGAAAAGTACTAGACTAGAGAGGGGGGGAAAATCAAGACTTTTATTTTGACATAATTATGTAACTAAAAAAATCTAAGGAAATTAACCCTAAAAGTTACTAGTGATAGTAAATTCAACAAAGTTGTAGATATATAATAAACCCATCAAAAACAAATTGCATTTCTTAAGTTTATTACTTTGCAATACTGGGGATTGAAGCTAGGGATGTACTATCATTCAGCTACACAGCTCAGCCCTTTTCTGTTTGCTTTTTAAATCCTGACACAGGGTGTTGCTAACTTGTAATTATCCTTCTGTAGCTTCCAGAGTAGCTGGGATTATCAGTCACCACACCCAGCTCTGAAATGCTTTGTTTTTTTAAAAAAAAACTTTTTTTTGGTACCGGGAAGGGAATTGAACTCCTGACCTTGCACTTGCTGAGCAGGCACTGTGTCGCTGAGCTAAATTCCAGCCCTGAAATGTTTTTGTTTTTTAAAAGAGAGAATAGCTATTGAATAGTATTAAAACTCTTTACAACCATGAGTATTAATTTAACTTAGATATGAATTTCTCCCAACTCAGAAATTCTTGTTTTTCCTTTATTTTTTTGAGACAGGGTCTCACTATGTAGTGCAGGCTGGCCTTGAACTCGCTCATGTAGCCCAGGCTGGCCTCTAACTCACAGAGATCCTCCTGCCTCAGCCTCCCAAGCACTGGGATTACAGGTGTGCACCACCACACCCGGCTTCAATGTAGAAATTCTGAAAGAAACAAAAAGAGTATGATCAAGTAGAGTCGCAAACTATATTCCTGTTTTATTACTTAACTGCCAATTTAGATACCTGATATATATATATATATATATATATATATATTTTTTTTTTTTTTTTTTGCGGCACTGGGGCTTGAACTCATAACCTCACGCCTGCCAGACAGGCGCTTAAGTCACTGTGCCAAACTCCCAGCCCTAGTTTTTTGAGGCAGGGTCGCACTGTGTAGCCCAAGCTGGCCTCGAACTCACAGTGCTCCTCCTACCTCAGTCTCCCCAGTGCTGGGATTAAAGGCGTGCGCCACCATGCCCGGCTTTATACCTGATAAATTCTGAAAATCAATGATGAAAACTCATCTGGCAGCAATATCAAAGGCTGCTATTTTTGAAAAGGTGATGTATTTTACTAGATTTTAAAACAATAAAAAGTTGAATTATCACAACTACTTGGTAATTTGCTAAAAATAGTAAGACTGAAAAAAAATAGACTTGAAGTTCTAAAAGCTGCATTCCAACTAACAAAGTGTTTGTTTTGTTTTGTTTTGTTTTGGTACCAGGGATTGAACTCACAACCTTGCGCCAGCCAGGCAGGCACTTGCCACTGAGCTAAATCCCCGGCCCTATTTTTTGACACAGGGTCTCGCTATGCAGTTCAAGCTGGTCTTGAACTCACTTTGTAGCACAGGCTGGTCTTGAACTCACAATGATCCTCCTGCCTCAGCCTCCCAAGTGCTGGGATTAAAGTGTGCTCCACCATGACCAGTTCTTAACGAAGTATTTTAAACAAAACAAAACCAACCAAAACAACAGAGACCTTGCCTACCATGTTAAGAATGCATTACAATTATATTATGCACAAATACACTATGATGAATGTTATTACATATATCTAAAAATGTATCAATAAAAAAGGAAAAAAAAAGAACGCATTACAATCATTTGCAGATAACGAGATACTCTACATAGAAGACCCAAAGAACTGTGCCAAAAAACTTAGAATAACCAACTTCAGCAACACAGCAGGATACAAGATCAACACATAAAAATCATTAGCATTTTTGTACACCAATGAGCTCAATGAGAAGGAAATTATGAAAACAATACCATTCATAGTACCTTCAAGAAAAATGAAATAGTCAGGAATTAGCCTGGAAGTAAGAGACCTCTACAAAGAAAGAATACTACAGTACTGTACTCAGACAGGAGATTGACAAAAATACCTGAAAATGGAAACAGGTTCCCTGTTCCTGGATAGACTGAACCAATACTGTCAAAATGGCCATATTCCCAAAACTCTTATTCAGATTCAATGCAATCCCAATCAAAATACGACCAGCATACTTTATAGAACTAGAGAAAATACATAATCCTAAAATTCACATGGAAATAGAAGAGATCTAGAATAACAAAAGTGATTTTGGGCCACAAGAGCAAAGCAAGAGGCCTTGTAGTACCTGAGTTCAAATTATTCTACAAATCAACAGTGATAAAAACAGCATGGTACTAGAACAAAAACAGATACATGGATCAATGGAACAAAATAAAGGATATAGAAACATCCCCAGACAATTCAGCTACTTTATCTTTGACAAAAGGGTCAAAACCATATGTTGCAGCAAAGATGGCCTATTTGACAAGTGGTGCTGGGAAAATTGGTTACCTGTTTGCAGGAGACCCTTACCTCTCACCATATACTGAATTAAAATTAAGTGAAACAAAGATTGAAACATTAAAACAGAAATAGTAAACCTACTGGAAGATAAAATAAGTAAAACAGATGGAAAATACAGGTGTAGAAAAGGATTTCCTGAACAGAACCTCAACTGCACAAGAAATAACAACAAGAATCAACAAATTGGATTATATCAGACTTAAAAACTTCTGTATAGCATAAGGATTAATTAGTAGCTAGGGATTTAGCTCAGCAGCACAAGTGCAAGGTCGTGAAGTTTAATCCCCAATACCAAAGAGAGAGACAGAGGCAGACAGAGAGAATATTAATTACTAGAGCAAAGAGACAACCTACAGAATAGGAAAACAATTTTGTCAGCTACTCCTCAGACAAAGGCCTAGTATCTAGAATATATGAAAAACTCAAAAAATTAAACCACCTAAAATTAAAGACCCAGTCAAGAAATGGGCAAGAGAAATGAACAGACATTTCACAGAGAAAGAAATATAAATGGTCAACAAACATATGCAAAAGTGTTCAACATCTCTAGCCATTAAAGAAATGCAAATTAAAACAATACTAAGATTCCTTCTTACTTCAGAAAGAATGACAGTCATTAAGAAATCAAACAAATAGGGCCAGGAGTTTGGCTCAGTGGCTTAAGTGCCTGTCTGGCAGGCCCGAGGTTGTGAGTTCAATTCCCGGGGCCACAAAAAATTAAATAAAGAAAGAAAGAAAGAAAGAAAAGAAAAGGAAAGAAAGAAAAAGAGAAAGAAATCAAACAATAACAAATGCTGGTGTGGCTGTAGTAAAAAAGAAAAAAAGGAATCCTCCTTCGTTGCTGATGGAAATGTAAACTAGTACAACCACTGTGGAAATTGGTATGGAGATGTCTCAAAGAACTGAAATCAGAAATTCTGTATTGCTCAGATATTCCCCTTCTAGGACATTACACTATAGTAATACAGGCATAGCAATGTTTGTAGCAGCAAATTCATAATAGCTAAATCCTGGAAACAGCCTGTATATCCAACACGTGACTGGATAAAGAAAATGTGGTATCCATATGGGATGGAATACTACTCAGTTTTAAAGAATGACAAATTTGAGTCACCTATAGGAAAATGACTGCACCTGTAGGAAATGAATGGAAAATATAATGCTGAGTGAAACAAACCAGACACACAAGCTTAAACACTGTATGGTATCTCTCATTTGAATGAAATAAAGTACACAAAGAATAACAAAGGATAAAAAGGTACAAGGGGATGGATCTCTTGCAATACGGAAGTGATTCAAGGGAACAAGGATGAGAGGTGAGCAGGCGGGGAAGAGGTAATTTAAGTAGAGTGTCATGTACAGAAAGATGTCATTTACAGGAACCTAATAACCTCAATGAATGTAAACATCATATGCCATAACATTAGCTAAATTTAATAATATCAACAAGAATGAAAATCAGGATAAGGGAATTAGAGGAGGGAGAAGAGGAAAGGGCAGCAGGATTTAAAAAAAAGAAGCTGCAGTATGTGTATGTATCCACTTCCCAAGATGAGTCTAAACTGCATGTACTGCAAACATGTAGAGTACTGATAGTCTTTTTTTTAAAAATGCATTACAAAGCTATGCTTTTGAATTTAATAACTTTTAAAAAAAAAGCTCAAAAGTTTCTTCTTGATGCTGTGCAGAAAATTAAGTAGGCAAGGATAAAAGTGAAAGTAGGAAAAGAAGCTAGGAGGCTACCAGGGTAGCCAATAATTATTCAGAATACCATATTAATCTTTAACAAAAGGATTAAGAAAGAGCTTCTGCTAACTATTTGGGTACAATCACACAAGCAACTGTATAGGAGCTATAGCTCACCAATACTGCTAGTGAGAGATTATAAGATGGTAAAATTTTTTTGAAAGGTAATTTAGCAGTATGTATCTAAAAAGCACCCAAACAAGGAATATATTTTGACTCATTAATTCCACTCTTAAGAATTTATCGTAGGGAAGGCCTTTAAAAAATGTATAGATAAGCATGGTCACTGCAAAATATATGTAACAATAAAAAATTAAAAACCATATAAATTCCCTAAATATAGCCATTAAAACTGATGATGTAGTAAAGCTTTATTTTTGACTTGGAAAGATCTATATGCATATATTATAATGAAAAAAAGCAGGTATGGTGAAATTCCACTTTAGTTTTAGCAGGTACATATAAACATGTTCAAGTATTTTTAACAAGAGTCTGCAAATATACAACGTTATCTTGCACAGTAAAATTACTGGTGTAACTCCTTATTTTTCATCATTTTAATACCCAACTTTTTTCTACAACATATATGAGTGTATGTGTAAAAATACCCAGAATATATGCAGAACTACTACAAATCAGTTTAAAAAATCCAACAAAAAAATGGGAAAAGGATGAGAAGGCCATTGACAGAAGAGAGTATAAATGGCCAATAAAAACATCAAAGATGCTCAACTTCATTAAATGTAAATCAAGTGAAGATCAGGTTTTTTGTTTGTTTGTTTGTTTTGTTTTGTTTTGGTACCGGGGATTGAACTTACAACCTCGTGCCTGCCAGGCAGGTGCTTAAGCCACTGAGCTAAATCCCTGGCCTTTAAATGCAAATCAAATACAGGTATAACTACACACTTATCTATATGGCAAAATCTAGCATGTCTGATTGTTTCTAATCCTGGTGAAGTCATGTGGAAACAAGTATTTGCATATACTGCTGGGAAGAACATAGATTTGTACAATCACTTTGAAAGATAATTTGTACAAACAAGGACGTATCACAAATATTCACTACAGTAGTTTATTAATATCAAAAAATGGGAACAGAGAAATGGCTAAGTAATATAGCAAAGAATTCTAGGCAGTTGTTAAAAAGAATGAGCTATAGCGCCGAGTAACAACATGGGCAAAATCTAAGAATCTTTAACATTCCTATTTACGCTACTTCTAAAATTATAAAGCTACTCTGGCCACAAATGACTGGATGACCAAGGGGATTTCACATAGTTACTTTCGGAAATTTAAGTCACCCCTTAACTTTGGTGGCTTACCCTCAGGCATCTAAGATAACAGAATAGCAGCAACAGGCGATAAGGAATACCTAGTCCATCTGTCCAGTCTCATTTATGAGTACACACACATCATCACTTACACTGAAAGCTCACTCTTAGTATCAGTGCCCTTGAGCAAAAAGAATTAAGAAACTCGGGATATCTGACAGAACTTTATCTTTAGCTGCAGTAATGCTCATGACTATCAACTCATCTTTTAGGGCCTCTGAAAAGAGATGCTGGAGAAGCTATGCTACCACTTTTAGGGTAATCCAGATCTAAAGCAGTGGTTTCAAATGTTACTGGCCAGGGACATAGTAATAAATGTATTTTGCAGTGACACTCAGTATAAATGCCCATTCCCACACTTAACATAAAACAAAAAGTACGCAGTATACTAAGTACATGTGTTTCTTTTCCTATTCTACTCTAGGACCAAATGACCCATTAAAATTGCTCTTACAATCCACCAACTGATTTCAGCTCACAAGCTGCAAACACAATGGTCCAGAAAAGCAGGAGATAGTCTCATATCACTCTATCTCCCAATTCTATTGCCCTTACCACCACTAATTCATTTGTTACTTTGCTTCACTTAGGTTATCCCATTCTCTTGACATACCTTTCTCACTTCTTTCCTCCATATAAATCCAATTAATTTTTCCAAAGCTACCTAATATCTCAACTAACCATGGTCCTAGGTATACTCTTGAGATGTCTGCCCTCTTACAGCAAGAATTTTCCAATGAATTCACGTGTCAATTAATATTCTTGATATGTATTTCAACTAGAATTACCATTTGACTTCTTTTTCATAAGCTTACTGACACCATGACTTACTCTTATACTGATTAATAACTACAACTGTACTTAAGAACATAGGGCAGAAATATAAAATTTTGTTTCCCTGTAAAAGCCGTAGTGAAACAATGCCCTCTAAGAGTTCACAAGAATGTTATCCCTGGTAAGCTACAAGAGTATTTTTTCATTTTGGCAGAGACTTAAAAGTTGAGGAAAGTATTCTATAAACTACCACAGTACTTCACCTAAATTACGGCTGAATATCCCTTTAAGAGTACATATAAGCTATAAAACTATGTTTTTCATTTTGGCAGAGAACTAAAGTCAAAGTTGAGAAAAGTATTCCATACATCACCACACTACTTCACTTAAATAATTACTGAATAAACAACCAGATGAAAAAGAAAATTAAATTCAAAGTTCTCAGAGAACACTCCTGGGAAAAGGGCTTACCTGTATAGTGAGACCTGGGGCCATGATGTTTAAATCTTTCTGCAGCGCTTGTTTCAGGTTTTCATCTATTTGATCTGTTTTTGAAGCCAGTAACAATACATCTTATGATACTCAATTTTTTTACCTCATATTAATATTAAAGCAAAACCAGTCAGTATGAGATTTAAAGTTTTCACAATATTATTTCTTTATAAGGATAGTCTCATATATAAGACATATGAAGCAGTTTTTCTTTTGTGTGGGAGAAAAGTATGAGTAATTATCTAATAAAAAGATGACACGCAGTTTTATTAAGTTTACTCCCCAAAAGTTAGTCCAACAAACTTATTTAACTTAACTTTGGGTAAACTTATTTACTGTATAAAACCAGTTTATTCAATAAGCAAAGAATCTAGATTTCCAGTATCTTAATTTGGGGTTCATAATATGTATCCTGAGTCTCATAAAAAAGCAAATTCTTATTTTCAGTCAACCTTTACCCAAATTCCAAAATAACTAAATTTCATTTCTGGCAACCTCTGCCTTACTATTATTTTGGACTTAAAAAGAAAGAAAAAATTCATAGGAAAGTCTCTGAAGCATACACAAAATGAATAGTGAAGATGGTGTCATTTCACTTGGTCTTACAACTTCAATGGTATCGTCATTATTAAAATGATCAGTGATGTGACAAATCAAGAAAAATTTGTTTCTTTATATACCACTGCAGTGCCTGACTATCAGTTATCAAAGAGGAATCAACTGGTGGGTTTTGACATGATTAACCATTCCTATGCCTCCCTTTAATTCACTAAAAATTCCAGGAGGGAAAGTGAGCAACCAATGCCAACAATCCACTCTCTGGTTAGAACTTTACCATAAATGAAACTTGTGAAGAAAGTTAACATAGCAGGTCTCAGACAGTGATCCTTAGGAAAACTTGTTTGTAAACTGGCTGTTGTTTGGTACCTGGGAACTTGGATTTGGGGAGTCTTTCTACCGTCTCCAGAACTAACACACTACTGGCTCACTGTGTCTAAACTGTTTATACAAAAACAATGTAGCTATGCTTAACACGTGCTTCCTTCTATGAGCCTGGAAGTTTGGTACATGCTAAGTAGAGCGTGCCCACACAGCCAGCCCCTAGTAAAAGCTCTGGGCACTGAGTCTTCAATGAACTTCCCTGGTAGACAATAGTTCATTTTTGTCATCACAAGTTGTTACTGAGCAAATTAAGCACATATTGTGTGACTTTACCGTGAGAGGACTCTTGGAAGCCTGTATCTGGTTTCCTACTGACTTCACTCATATCCCTTTTTCTGGTTTTGTTTTGCATCCTTTGACTGCAACAAATGCTAGTTATGTATACAACTATATGCTAAATCCTGTTAGTACTCGTACCAAATCTTGAACATAAGGCTGGATCCTAGGGAGCCCTAAACACAGACTTCTAAATTTCCTCAAACTATCTATTAAAATAGCATTAAGGCTAATCACCAGTAAGTTATCACAGCAATACCAGAATGAAGTTTTTCTAACCTCCAAGAAGTTATGTAAGAAATTATAACAAGATAAAAAGTATTTTAAGACAATTACTGTATTATAAAATCAGAGGAAACTAGTAAACGTTTAGTATTATTACAGCATCAGTAAATGAGCTGAATAAGATTTCCAACTGTCAACTGATGTATTTAAAACAAAATAAGAGACTTACCAAACAATTCAATGTAAACTTCTTGAAGTGTGTGAGCACTGCAAAACTGGTTCAGCTCATGGTGGATTTTATTGAAGATTAAGGTCTTGTCATAATCTGCAGTATAGTTCCTTACAATATCAAACACTGGAAGAGAGGTACAACCCATGTTTGTTTTAACCAACAAATGTATCTTTGCAGTCATTTAAGGTAAGAGTTAGAGTGATATATAATACATGAGTAAAAGTGCAAACAAAATACTGAAAATATAAAACACAACTCACAAACTTTGATGTGTTCTCTGGGCTCAATTTTCCAGATATTCCTGCATTCACAATATTAATGTGCAAACTTTACATTCCATACTAAGGAAAGTACGTATTATTTTGGAGTTAATAAAGAACTGTTAAAGTTTTCAAGTAAGGGCATGACATAGATCTATTCTCTGACAGCAGTATGAAGATGAACTGAGAAGTACACACAGCAGAGGCAGTGGAAATGTTAACACAATTACTGCAAAGCAAAACTTTAGCTGAGAAGTAAAGAGGCACTGAATTAATTGAATTCAAATTGAACAGAGAAAATCAAAGAAGGAAGTAGCCGGAAAAGACCATTTCTAAAAAAAAGTAGCTTTTAAAGGCTGTATAAGACACTAGGCTAAAAGGGAAAGGAGAAAACGTATACTGGTCTACACTTTATGCCAGGCAATTTATATACATTAGCACTCATCCGCAACAAATACATCTCCTGATTTTTCCTATTTGGAAACACAGAACCAAAAAATTTCAGAAATGTCCGCAAAGGTACATACTAGACCACTCCAGGTCATGATCTAACTAATAAAACATGCAGTTTTCTGTGTTTTGTCTTCACATCCTAGAATATACTTCACTGGCCTTGCTATTTGAACATTAGATAGATGCAACTTGATTCCAGATCACACTTGATGGATAGGTCATCAATAAATAATTGCTAACTAAATCATTTGGCTTGATCACTTTCAAAGGATTGGTGATCTAACAATTTCTTCTTTTCTCTGATGAAAAAATAATCCACATTTTTCTTTTCCATTTTCAAACATAATCCATTCCCATGATTTTTGAATAAGGAAAGTAGTTTGTCCCTTTTTATCCATGGGAGATTGGTTTCAGCAACCCATGGGGATACCAAAATCCACAAACATTTAAATCTCTTATATAACATGGCATATAAACTACACACATTCTCTCATATACTTTACATCAACTCTGGATGACTTATAATACCTACCACAATATAAATACTATGAAAATAGTTGTTAGACTGTATTGTTTAGGGAATAATAACAAGCAAAAAAGTCTGCATATGTTTAGTTGCAATGTAATTTTTTTCCTATTTTTCATCTGTGGTTGAATCTGTGGATGTGGAACCCATAGGGCCAACTGCAGGTGAAAAAAGATATGGAAAATACTTAAACTCCAAAAAAATATGATTCAAATTCACTTGACAGTAACACATATGCTGCTCTCTGCTCTGAAATCTGTTCACTACTTGTGCTCTGCACCAGTAATGTGAAATCTGGCATGACGTTACACTCTCTTTTTTTAGTCTATTATCACATCATCTCAAGTAAAATAAAAACCCCTTGAACATAAAAGCTGTAACTTCACCTTTTTCAGTTGTTCTTGCCAAACAGTGTCACCTACATACTACCAGGAAAAGATAAAATAGTTTATGTTCTTCAGAAGTTGCAATTTCAACTTTTGAATTAAACATTAACCCTGTATCTCTGTGGGTTTTCACTTCTTACTAAGAAAATGCTTTCCACACACTGAGGACTTTATTCCCCAAGTTATAGCAAATCTCAACTAGGAAAGACTTCTCTATGTTGACAAATCAGCATGATCCAAGGAATTTGTCAGTTACAGATTTTTAATATGAAAGGAAATTATCTCTCATCTTGACTGGATAAAATGCTATTTTTTCACTGTAAAAATAATCAAAGACTATTATGCTCTTAGAAACACTAAGCCTAAAGAGTAATTCATAAAGTTGCAGAAAGTCAATTCTCTCCTGAACTTGTGCACTATTTCTAACTCCATTCCCTAGAAATAAAAAAAGTTCCAATGATTACTCCTTTATATTTATCA
This sequence comes from Dasyprocta punctata, assembly GCA_004363535.1. Lineage (NCBI taxonomy): Eukaryota > Metazoa > Chordata > Mammalia > Rodentia > Dasyproctidae > Dasyprocta > Dasyprocta punctata. The sequence goes on along the minus strand of RJWM01000185.1, from coordinate 150,194 downwards.
GTAATCAATGAGGTTATAAAACTTTAAAAGTATCTTCCTATTCCTTTCAACTATAGATATTCTGGCTACAACTATAAAAACAGAGGGTAACATACCTGCATGAGGAGCCAACATATTAACCACTTCTATTCGGTCAATATAGATCATGACACCACCACTAAAAACAAACAAATGGAAAAAGTGTGAGACACTAAAGGGAATCTATTATAATCCAAATACTGTAATCTTTTCCAGTTCTCCTCACAATCCAGAAAATTTTATTTGTAATCCCACTGAAATTTAATTGGAATTCTGGCAAGTTAATTCCAATCTACCACGTCCAATGCAACTCACGGCTACACTAAAACATAATCAAAGTAATGGGCAGCCAAGTGGTCCTAAGTCTGATCCAAGTGAGGATATACAGACCCAGGCCTTGATCCAAGGCCTCTCCCAGAATTTATTATCTTATAAAGAAGGGAATGGGGTTCAAAGATGAGTGACAGCGGGGACAGCAGGAACTACATTGGAGTAACTTGAGCTGGCTAGCCACGTGGGGAGAAAAGCATCTTTGCAATATGCAGGGAGAATGATACACAGAAGGACCATTCTGCATAACTCAATTAGGATACCATTTGAATGGTTTTAGGAGGCTGTTGCTTCAGTTTCTGATATGTAAACTTCTGGGCCCTGGGTAGTCATGGCCTCTTTTTGTGAGGCTCATACCCAGTTGACATTCCTGGAGCTAGCTCGCTCTGCCATCCTGCCACATTCAATCTTTTACAGAGAGCACGATGCGATATGAGGAAACAGGAAACTGTCAGGTTGGCCTCAAGGATTATATATCAGTACCTCGGCTAGCTTTATTTGCATTGCTTACAGTCAACTTAAGGTAGAAGGAAATACCATAGCCAGCTCTGTACATATCAGTGGATGGAAATAAGACTTGATTTAACTAATGCTGAAACAATTGTTCTGTGTTCAAGGGGAGTTGCTCAGACTGTCTCCTACAAAATCCATAAAAGTCACAGAAAGGGAGAAGGTGATAAATATACATTGACTTAAAACATGGAAAGCTTGGTCCTTTTTCAAAAAGTATCTTTTATGGCTTAGATCTAAAATGTCCTCTAAGGCTCACGTTCAGAGGTTGGGCCTGGTTGGAAGAAGCAAATCACTGGGGGTATGATTTGGAAGGATATGTTCTCGTTCCTGGCCCCTCCCCCCCTTTCTGCTTCCTAGCCATCGTGGCATGGGTGGCTCCCCCACCAGGCACTTCCATCACTGTTTCTGCTTTGGAACTGGTCAACTGTGAACTAAACTCACTGAAAATGTAGACTAGTAAAGTTTTAGGTCATTTAAAATAGGTAATTTTTAAAAACTATGAACTTAACATTTTTCATTTAATATAATTCAATGTAGTGAAGATACTGTAGAAATACCTTAGACCTTGCTTGCCTTTTCTTCCCTAAACCTCTTTCGGGTAGCAATTCTCAAAGTGAGGTCTTAAAATCAGTAGCAGCACCGGGCGTGGTGGCGCATGCCTTTAATCCCAGCACTCAGGAGGCTGAGGTAGGAGGAGCGTTGTGAGTTCAAGGCCAGCCTGGGCTACACAGTGAGACTCTACCTCAAAAAACCAGGACCAGGAGTTTGGCTCAGTGACTTAAGCACCTGTCTGACAGGCGCGAGGTTGTGAATTCAATCCCTGGTGCCGCAAAAAAAAAAAAAAAAAAAATCAGTAGCAACATCACACAGACATTTTTCTTAGAAATGCAAATCCTGAGGCCTAATGCCAGACCTACTGAATCAAACTCTAAATTAGATAGCATTTAATACTACAGATGAGAAAAAGGTGGGTTTTTAAACTTGCTTTCATTAAGCAACTATTTTGGGACCAGCACTGGGCTAGGTACTTTATATGCAGACATTCCTTGTTTAATGACTGACTTTTGGTCCTGCAACTAGATAATTGGTCACTAAATGAAGAACTGTATGTATGTTAATATATTCAGAAGAAAGAAATGGTCAAAGGAAACTCCAACTTGATGACTCTGGTTTTATTTGCATAACTCTTACATATAGTACTGTAATGTATAACAGAATATAAAACATTAGTACTGTATGGTACAATCAGCAAAAATTAAGTACTGTATGAACAAGCTGCTCTGTACAAAAGACACTGAAACTCTATAAACAAGATATACAGAACTGTACCCCAACCCTCCAAAAAGACAGGTTGTAAATCTGAGTGGTATGTCCTGAGTCTGAATAGCACAACTTGGTCTTACGTCCAGTCACTAAACAGCCAAGTCATTAAATGAGGAATATCTGTACACTAATTCTCATCTTTACATTAACTCCACAATGTATGTCCGTCCTATTACTGTACCTGATTTTTACAAGTGTTGGCACCAAACACAGAAAAGTTAAAGGCATTTGTAGTGTGGAAGACAGGCATAGAAAAACTCCCTGAACTTTGCGTTCAATTTTATTATAAACCTAAAATTGCTCCAAAAAATAAAGTATTTTAAAACAATAGTCATTAAAGCAGGTATTCAATGCTGATACAAAAAGTTAGGTTTGCTGGCTTTAAAACTCCATTTTTTTCTATTTTAATAATGCCTTATTGGTTCTTAAGCTCCTGTTTGGAGATAGGCCTTGCTCTTTGCTCAGATACTCAGACGAGAAATTCCTCTGTTACCGTTATGTCTATCTGAAAATGTCTAAGTGATTCCATATTTAGGAACAGAATCTCCATCTGAACTATGAAGAGGTTGGTCAGCAAAAAGAAATCTTACCTTGTTCCACAAGGCACATTTTTAACTTCATCAGTTTGTAGAGTTGTCTAGGGAAGAAAAAATAGCTCATTAAAACTCAGGATACACATTGTCAAAGAACTGCTGGTCCCAGAGGCAAACCTCTGAAGATCTGCTGAGAGTAAGTACAGGAGAGCTCCATTACAATTTTAGTTCCCCAAAGATTAGCTTTCACAGTAGTCATTTCTTTTTATATCCTAGTAGAAGTGTGACTTGAGACAAAATATTTTATAGCTAAGGAATGAATAAAAATGCACTAGAAAAGAGTCAGTCAATATTCAACATGCTACTAAGAAAATACTTTCCAATGTGTCCTCTATTTGCCTGGAGTTGGCCTGGGATTGAAAACTAGGAGCTCGCCCACAAGGATACCATGGGTAGCATTTCTGTTCTGAACTTTGATTCCAATGCTAACATTACTGTTTACAATAAAGATAAAAGGTAACTATTCTATGCATAGAAGTGCCCTATGACTCAAAGCTGCCCTTGAACTCAACAGCAAACTTTCTTCTCTAAACCCATAGTATTTTAGTTCAGGACCTAGTGATCTCTCAAGTGTTCTGTTTAGTTTCCCTTTTAACACAAGTGCCAATACTAGTACTGCTTTCTCCTACTAAGTCAACAATCTAGTTCTTAACTGTTTTGCTATGACACACCTTTGTTTGAATCCAGAATAACTTTCTATTGTACTCTATAAGCCTCAAAGAGCTCAGCACCTAATGAGTATATTCTGGAACACTGCACTTAACGAGCAACAGTAGCATACTTCATGAAATAGAAAAAAGCAGCACGGTCCCTGTTTTCAAAAAAATTACAATCCAGCACAAGAGATAAAATTCTTACAACGCAACCCATCAACAGGCAGAAAATAATGTAAACTAAACTGTTGGAGTTAAATTATAGGGAATAAAGTGATAACTTTAAAACATCTCTGAAGTATAAGCTATGTCTACAGAGGGAGAACTAAGAAGACAGTAGGCAGAAGTACATTATAAATTCAATAAATATCCATTCTAATACACAAAGCGGAAGACACACTATGTATACGCAGATCAGTTGCTTGAAGTAGAAGGCACAGTTTAGATAAGCGGTGAATTCTAAGAAAACAATACGATATCAGGTAGAGAACTCTGAATGTTGGCTAGGGTATATGGACTCCCTAGTTCATCTTACATAAAATTTAAATCTTTCAAAAAACCAAAATGTCAGGCTAGGAATGTGACTCAGTGGTAGAGTACTTGCTAGCATGCATAACACCCTGGGCTCAATCTTTAACACTACAAGAAAAAAAAGGAAAAAATAGTTTTTTGCTTAATTCCTTTGCTTATATGTGATGTGGTTCTCATTATTCACTTCATCTGAAGGTAAGAAAATCAAGTAGGAAGTTAAAGGATCAACTCACTTAGGTTGAGTTAGTAAAGACCATGAAAACTGAAAGCTGTCAGTACATAATTGTGGAAGAATGTGCTTGATGGACATAAAATTCCAAGACAGAAAACAATAAAATGTAAGTCTTAGGTCAACAGATTAGGGCAATGGTAAATGTTAGGGAATGTCTCAGGTAAAATGAGGAGGATTAATGAAGAGATGAATTCAATTTACTTTCTTTCAATATATTACTTTAATTTCCATATTCCACACCAACTTGAAGTAAAATACATACATTCCTATTTAAGTCTAAAGGATATTCTCTTGCCAGTTTTGAAACTTAGAAGATCTAGGAGTTGTGTGTTAAATCTTTAATGTTCTATCTTTGCTTTTATGGTCCTTTTCTACCACTAAAAAGTATCTTCCAAGTATGACAGAATAATTACTTTGTGAGTCTAAGCCGGGTGTGGTAGCACACACCCGTCATTTCAGTGCTTTGGGAGGTTAACAGAGGAGGACAGCAAATTTGAGCATAGCCTTGGCAACTTAGCAAGATCCTGCTTCCAAAGAGAAGTAAAAAAAGGTTGAGGATACAGTTCTGTGCAAAAGCTCCAAGTTCAATCCTCACTACCAAACACAGACACATACACAATGTGAGTCTATTTTTATTTTACGTACACTTTAAAGGCTCAAAATTTTCATATAATTTCGTTAAGCTTTGTTTTTTTATATATCACATATAGGATTTCACATTCACATGTATTCCCTTCAGTTGTCAAGTTTGTTAAACCATTTGTTTAAATAGGGATGTTATCTTTCAACATGTTCCAAAAAAATTCCTAGAAACTAATTTTTTATCTCTTATGCAAATAAGAACACTTTAGAGTTCTATTAATTCAATTTTTATTAGAATGTTACTATGACACATATAAAGAACATTCCATTTAGTTACACTGGTTCTAGCATTAAATATTTTTGTAGATGCAAAGTACATTAAGTGATAAAATATATTAATTTCATTTGCATCCAAGTATGACAGCTGATAACTATATTAGAAACACAGTATATTTATTATATATACAATTAAGCTCTAAAATCTGTTCAGTATTATTGTCTGTATCTTTATATATCTCTGCACCAGTATTACTTAACATACTAAGCTTCAAGAAAGCAGAGACAGACATACCTGGCTTTAAACAGGGTCTAAACAAGCCTCTGATCTCTAAAGGTCAAATGATGCCATTGTTAACAGCACTATAGACTGCTTAAACTGGGTGAGGTCAAGTAATTAAAATTTCTTCTTTCACACAGGAATAACTGAAGTCTTCAACAATTAAGTAATTTTATCAAAGTCATCCAACTAATGCAGAGCAAAGTCCCTGTGTTCACTATATCACATTGTCTGCTGAGAAATTAACTCAATTTAACAACTTCTACCACCAGTAGAAAGATCAGAAATATGAACATGTTACAATTCTCGTCTTTGAGAAAATGATTTTCTGAAAAAACAGACAGTCACACACAGAGAACTTAGAGAACAATAAAAGACAACATTACTAAATAAGACCAAAAGCCAAAATTTATAATACAGAGTTTAAGAGATAGAGATCAGCAGAAAAGGAATTTGGGACGAGTCATGAAAATGCTGGCAAGTTTTAGACATGAGAGAAGAAATAGATGATGAGTAAAGAAGTAATAGCATTAACCAAGGAAAGAATGAATAAAATAAGTATGGAAAAGAAATATGGAAATCAGTGTTATTTGGAGAACACTGCTTCATTTCAGTAGATACATTTTTTTTAAAGTCATTTAAAAGGGCGACTGTAAAGAAATCTAGGGGGATTTAGCTATTCATAAGTAAGCTCTCAGCAGGAAGCCTAGAATTAAAATCATAAGATGAAATAACACCAAATTTTCCTAACTTTTAAAAAATGAGCAGAAGGTAGATAAATATCTGAACTCAGAGACTGACAATCACACTGCATTTGCAAAAGTAGTCATAGTCTAATCACATTTTATCATCACGCTACATCAAAAGATATTCATTAAGTGTCTTCCATGGCCAAGACATTCTTTTTAATGAGACACTTCTTTCAAATATTCTGGAATGATGTCAAAGTATCACATTCATTAAGGGTCCTCATAAAGTTGTATTTAATGTACCAGGCAAAAAATTGTGAGGCAGGAAAACTGTATAAAATTTTAGATCCTCCATGTTAACAGTAGCCAAGGAGCCTGCTTCTATGGAAACAAAACACTAGTCTAAACCAAGTAATCACTGGTTTTCATTTCTAGTTGTTTTCCTAATTCCTGTTTTTATTTTGATAGTAACAACAGAAAATGTGCCTAATGCAGGTAGTAGTTAGTTTTTTCACGCTGCCTAGCTCACATACTTCTAATTTTCTTCAAGACAGTGAGGTGGTTTTAAATCACAAGTTGTGCTATGATAACTGTACTCCAAACTTAAAGTATCTCTTGCATTTAAGTAAATACTAACATACGCTTAAGCAATAAGAACATCCATTTCCACCCAACAGTGTGGTAATTCCTGTTGTATCTGTCTATCAGGAATTCCTAGGAATCACTCACCTGCACAGATCTGAACGTAGTAATAAAAGGCAACATGATATGATAGCCTGGTCCACTGGGGCTAGTTAGTAAAGCTCCTCCCCTGCAAAAAAGATGTTTCAATTTGACAAAATTATAAAGAGAGAAATTCTCTTTCCAAACCTAAAATGCTACAATAAATACTCACTCTTACTCATCCTCTATATCAGTGGTGGCAAACCTATGGCATGCGTGCCACAGTAGAGTGTTTGTATCATTGAAAGCTCTAAAAGGTTCGCCATTGTTGCTCTAAACTATTAAAACCTCTCTAACAGAAGTTACTGATGATGAATAACTGCTGCTTAGAATATCTACCACACCTAAAAAATGTGAAAAGATCAAACTGAATTGCTGATATTACAGCTGGCTTCATAAGCTCAACTAACCATACTTCTGGGTCTCACGTTCAAAGGATTCTCTTTGGTCTTTAAATCTCCTGAGGAGTATTTGGGGAAAAAACTCTAAAGGCTCCCAGTTGAACACTTTAATGTACACAACAAGAGACAAATCAGAGCATTATCCATTTAATCATTAGGTTGAAAATAAAGAAGACAAGGTAAACTTTTAAGGAAAGGGAAAAATTTTGAGATTCATAATTCTTTTAATCTATCTGTAAGGTAATCAAAATACCAGGAACACATTTTCTGTATAAAAACAAAAATTGGCATGGCAAGATGAAGCATAAGAGAATTGAGATTACAAATAACTAAGATATGGACTTGTTCATTAAATTTTGGAAAGTGATAACTATGAAAGCATGGCCTATAAATTATAAAAAGCAGGTAACCTGGGAGCAAACAAAAATTCTATTTCACATAGTGAATAAGAAATTTATAGAACTTTACTTTCTGTCATGAAAATACAACTAGGTTTACAAATAAGTCATAGTATCTAATAAAAGATGAACCATTTTAGGCTCATTAGTAGGTCTTTGACGAGACTGGGCGCATTCAGGGTGCTATGGCCATAGATTAGTACATCTCTGATAGACACATATTGTAAACGCTCTTTCCTTGGTTTTACTGTCAAAAGACAATGCCCAACTGAACAGGAATCTGGACTAAATTGTCATTACTATGCTGGAGTTTTATCTGCTAAGACATATCACTATAACTACTTTTTCCCTAGAATTCACGATTGATCTGCAAGTAGAAATACCAGTTTTGAGGGGATATGGGAACACACAAAACACTGAAGCTCTTTTTGAATATACCACTATCCCAATTTCTCTACAAATTGGCTTCGTTTTTACTAGTCTATAGAAAAAGAACCTGTGGTATTTATGTTGAAGGAAAAGTTATGTCCGCTCAACCAGACAGCAACACATTCTATACCATCTCTCTACTTGGACAGAAACAGGAAGGAAGGGAGAAGGGTGGCCCATTACTGTTGTGCTTGTGAACTCTTAGGATGTAGACTGTCACTGTCACTAGGAGGTTACAAGACATAATCAGACAATAAGAAGTTCTTAATGAGAAAAATCTAAGGAAAATTCATAAACATACATCCACATACATTTCCTAAAGTGTATTTATAGTGGCAAACTAAAAGTCTGTACAGAATTTAAGTGATTTGTCCGTCTCTTCAGTTACTCAGTGACTGCTTCCTTCCCTCCTAAGGAGTCTTAACCTGTGCACAATGACCACCAATATCCGAAGCTCGTTCCTTCTCAGTCCTCAGCTCTTCCGAGGGCTGCGGAGTGATACTAGGACGGTGCAAAGGAAGCAACTTCCCAAGATACCACACTGACGAGGATACTCGCTCCATCTGCTCTTGAGCCAAGGCTGATTCCACCTGTCGCTCACCTGTAGTACACAGCCAGGTGTCCTTCCTCGATCTTATGGATGGAAGCGTAGAGGAGGACCACTACCAGCCCCACCACTGCAGCCACCAAAACCCGGGCTTGAGTCATGTTCATCGTTGTTTTTCCTGGGTGAGAGAGGAAAGGACCCTCAGTTCCTCTTGAGTGACAAACCCGCCCGTTCAACTTCCACCCTCTCCCTCTCCAAGACTTGGCGCCCTCTCACAGGCCGAGCCAGGGAATCCTGCCCTCTTCCTAGTCTTCGCTCCTGACAGAGCCCACGTTCCCTTCGCCAGCCCCTCCGCCCAGTCGGCCCGCGCCTGCATGGTAAGCGTCGTGATACCCTCTGTCTAACTGTCGCTACCCGGATAGGAGGCACCGAGGAGGGGCTCAGCCGCAGGAACAGCAGGAAGGCCGACCTCTCCGCCGCGCCACACCGATCAGTGACGCATCCACCCGCACGTGCCTCCGCCCGCACGTGCAGCCGCTTCTATCTGGCTGGGCCGCTCCAACAGCCCCCGCCGTCGGCCCCGCCTACTCGCCCAGCACTGCGGCTGCGCGAGGACGCACACGACGTAGCGTCCCTCTCCCGCCCCGAGAGGAGTGAGACGGGGTGCGGGCGGGACAAAATTCTTCTAGGCACCCGACTGCGCACGATTTAGAGTACGTTTTGCTGTTTTTCTGGGCCCTTTTTCCAGTCGAGGAGGAACGTCGATAGTAAGGAAGGAGACAGAGGAAAAGAAAGGGCCGGTTGGACAAGGGACTGATCAATTTTTTCTTGTACAAAAAACCCATTCTTTCAGTGTGGTAGGTACTTACAATTTTGAGGCTTATGCTATACCCTTACTGTGCGGTAAGCGTGTGCTTTCGGCACACAGCCTGTACTTCAGGAGCAGCCAGACTTGTTGCAAGAACTGCTATGAAAGTTCAGAAGAAAAACCTATTCGATCCAACTGTATCATCATTCACTCAGTTTTTATATTTTCTTATTATGTGTCAGAATGCTGATCCAAGAGGCTTATGTGTGAGGACTGTGTGGTCTGTCTGTCTGTCTGTCCTCCAAGAGGCCAAAGAAACAGTAAACTGAGTTTCTTCAAAGTCTTTTGCACTGAAAAGGAATGGTTGATAGGCTAGGACCAGATATCGAAAATCTGCAATGCATTGTTCTGCTGGAAGGTGAACTGGATGGCTACAGGACAGAAGACGATTTTTCACTTCATATTCTTCAGTTCTTTAAAAACTGTATTAGTCACTTTTCCATCCCTGGGACAAAATGAGACACTTGCACCTTAAAGAAGGAAAGGTTCAATTCGGTGCAGGGTTTCAAGTTTTAGTCCATGGTTGACTGGTTGGCTCCAATGGAGAAAGGGCATGATATGGAGGATACTGCAGAGGACAGATGCTCTTCTCAGCTAGGAAGCAGAAAGCAAGATAGCCAGAGCAAGAGTTATGCCCTCCAAAGAAGCACACCCTACTGTGACCCACCTCTTGCAGCTGGGCCCTACCTCCTAATAGCCCTTTCAGCTATGAACTCATTAATGGATGAGGTTAGCAACCTCATGATCAAATCACATTCTGAAAGCCCCACTTCTGAACAGACTTTTGGAGGACATTTTAGATCTAAACCGTAACAAAAATTCTGCACCATGTGCATGTATTATCAAAAGTAAAAAGAGAACAGAATACAGGTTGGAGATGGACGAATACAAGGCAAACAAGGACATCATATGTGAGTAAGTTCGGAGAAAAGGTGTAAGCCTTGGGTGGTAGTAGTGATGGGACTATAACTTGACAAAGTAGATGAGGGTTGGAAGGTCCTCTAATCTCTTGGGCAGGGAAATATGGGAAAGCAGTGCTTTAAGGATGGTGAAAATGCAAAATGGCTGAGAGTGCAGACAGAGTGGTTACAGGCTGGGTCAAGTGGTTAGGAAAGTGCAGACCCCAGGTTATAATGAGAGGAGCAGTGGAAATGAGAAGATGCAAATAGAATCAATTCAAGTCTTAATTAAAGTAAGTCTTGCCAGGCCACGCTAGCGCGCCCTTCAATAAATGTACTTACCTGTATCATTCACTTGATTTTATTGCTTAGGACTGTCTGGGACTTTATCTGTTCCAGGTAAGTATTTGCAGAGCTTAGCTTATTTTAACTTCCAAAAACCAAAACCAAAAACAAAAACAAAAAAAAAGAGGAATAACTTGCTAGACCCTGTGTTTTCTGGATATACACTATGTATGTCACAATAATGCTTAGATTGAGGAAAGAAATGTATTACAGTTCACAACTTCTATTCAACTCTGAGAAGCTGCTGCCCAACAAAAAGTGAATGGTGCACTCATGTATCAGAAACAGGTTTGGGCTGATTTCACTTTAATGGTCTGTAATGACTCACACCCTGTCCAAATCACATAAATCAGGCTGCCCTGACATCACCCCAGTCACATACCATCAAAATGGACCCCACGATGTAGCAAAATTATTAGTTATTACAGTGTTATTCAGAAAATGCATGATTGCAAAAAAAAAATCCTTGCATCATCATTATAATACTTGGATAGCCTGCAGTGTTCATTCAGACTACCAGGAAACGCTTTTATTGTATTGCCTATGTTGTCTCTCATCTTGCCATCTAGATTAGTATCTGCTGAACAACAGGTACCCAATAAATGTTTATTTTTAAAATGTTCTACAGTGCTGCAGATGTAGCTCAATGGAAGCCACTTGCCTAATGTGCATATGGCTCTGGATTCAATCTCTAGTGCTGCAAATAAGTAAAACCCTCTAAAACTAGGGAAGCAAGAGACAAACTGCTTTCTTTAGAGAAACCATGATACTTGATTAAAAAGGATAGGCTACTTCAAGTCTTCAAACTTAGGTGACTGGAAAAATGGTATCACTAGCAAATGGACTGGTAGGATGATAGCATCAGCTTATAGGGCAAGATCTGAACTATGGTTTTCAACATAGCAGAAATAAGACCTCTCAAGAGTGAGGTAGGAGGAGCATTGTGAGTTCGAGGCCGGCTTGGACTACAACATGAGTGCAAGGCCAACCTGAGCTACATAGTGCGACCCTGTCTCAAAAAACCAGCGCCGGGGGTTTGGCTCAGTGGCTTAAGCACCTGCCTGGCAGGTGCGAAGTTGTGAGTTCGATCCCCGGTGCTACCAAAAAAAAAAAAAAAAAAAAAAAAAAAAAATCACACGTCTCAAGAGAAAAGACTATATAAAGAAGATGCCTAATACTTTCTTTACCATAAGTCCTACTTAATTTCTAAAGAACACACAGAGATGCCACATGGCATGGCATGTGTCAATAATCTCAGCATTCTAGGAAGCTAAGGCTGGAAGATCACCAAATTTGAGCCCAGCTAGGGCAACTTACTAAGACCCTATCTCAAAAAAATTTTTTAAAAAGGGCCTGTGAATGTATGTCAGTGCAAAGGTCTTCGGTTCAGTCTTCAGTACTGCAAACAACCACCACCACAATAACAAAGCCAGGGACAACCTATTCTGTTATTTTGAGCTCTGGTTTGACTTCATGATTAATCTGGTTTTTATAATGAATAGAGATTCAAAGTGTAATTTAAAAATCATTTAATACATAAAGTGAAAAAAACTATCTAGAATATAAAAGCATTTCACATTTTTCAGACAAATAATGCCTTCTAAATTATTTAACAAAAGATAAGAGATCCACAGTGTGTTATCTGAAAGCTTTAGGGCCAGATATTTTAGACTTACAAAATTTTCAGATTTTTAAAAAAGTAATTTGGTGCATATATCATACTACATTAACCCTTAAAAAATGTGGTAGAACCCCCTTCCCAGTAATCAAAGACGGTAATATTTTTGTAGCAAAAAGATTAATATTCACACGCAATGGGCTAAACAGATTGTCAGTTTAGAAATATAAGAAAATTAATTGTATCATCAAGCTTATGAAAACCTTCTTTTCAGAACTTCTTGGATTTTGAAATTACAATTGCAGTTAAGGGAATGCAGATCTTTATAAACTTGTATGATAAGACACAAAAACCTATTTAAACAAATGATCCTTTTTTACAAATGAAAAAACATATAAGCTTTCAAACACATTATAAATTAACAGACATCTTTCTTTGACATTAAATGTACATCTTAAATACATACATACATACAACACACATGATTTATGACAATCAACTGAAACTGAAGGCACAGATGCACAATCCCCTCTGTAAGAAGAGGATACTATTAAATGTATTATAAAAATAAAATGGGATTAAGCCAACTCCTTATGATGCCAGGAAGAGCCTTTGCTGAGTGCAACACAAGGAGGTAGGATTTATTCTTCAAGAAGTACAATTTTACTTATGAACAGTCTCTTCCATAAAAACACAGGCAACATTTACTTAAAATTCATGTTAATTGACTTTTTTTTCTATATATATAATACTATGTTTGGCTTTACACTTAAAAGTTAAAACTTTAGAAGGTATTTTAAGTCAGGTAAGTAAGTAATGTTTTACCAAGTTTGAAAACATAAGGGCCATAATGATGCTCCTAAGTAGTTGCAGTATTAAAACAAATATTTAAACAAGTCCACTGACTTTTCATAGAATCCTGTTTGGAGGTTAAAATTACTCAAAATCAAGAGTAAAGCCATGCGTGGTTTCTGAGTATAGCCATTTCTTCCATTGACTTGTATGTGAAGAATGGTTTCATGGAGGAAAAACAAATTTCCAACATTTTCAGCAACAACTTCCATAGGTTTGAGAACAGTGAATAAGTGGCAAGTCATTCAGTTAACCAACTCCAATCAAGATGCTAAAACCAGGCATGAAAAAGTCACAATTAGAAGTTGACTGTAAGTGGTAAATAAATGGATGTTCATTTTTATATGTTTGGACATTTTATATCAAAAGTTGAGCTGGGCACAGAGGCACACACCTGTAATTACAGCAATTGGGAAGCTGAGGCAAGAGAACTGCTATGATTTTGAGGCCAGCCTAAGTTATACAGTGAGTTTGAGGCCAGCCTGTACTACCTAGCAAAAACCTGTCTCACCAAAACAAAAAACAAAAACCTAAAGTTGAAAAATAAAACATACACAAATTACAATTAGAGTTTAGCTCACTTTATTTTCTGCTAATTTCAAAAAGTACTTCAAAGAAATTTGAGGCAAATAATTATTCTGAAAGCAGACATATAGAGTTGACACTGAGATTAAATGCAGTATTCGTTAATTCAGTACACATTTTATTGTAGTTTCTCCTAGTTCTGACAAATCAATAGTTCACAGTAATCACATATCAATATAAGCACTTTTAAAAATCACAAATATATTAAGATAATTCATTTATATGAAGCAGGTACTGCATTTGAGTTACTGTGCAAGGTCAATCTTATTGGAGAAAACTGCTGAAGCAAAATGATACAAATTATTCAATTTCAATGCTCACATTGCAAAGAAAACTTAATCTGCATAAAAATGGTACTGTTGATGTTTATTTATAATATAACCCTAGCACATCCCTGAGTAAAAGAAGATGGGAATTTGAGGTTGAGGACATGTCTTCAAATGCTGTTTCCTCTAAATACTCCTATTACCTACATGCATCCACAATGCCAAATAAAAGTAGCACAGAAAGTTAAATCTTTTGCACCTTACATATAACAAAAACACACATCCATATCCACATAAAACTTACCATCATGCTACTGCCCTGTTCCCCATTTGCTTCACGAATAATAGTACTTAAACGGCCAAGACAGTTCAAATTTTCTTCTATCATTTGTGCTAAACTCTCCCTGTGGGATGAAAGAACAAAGCATTTTCAAACTCAGCAAAGGAACATACAAATTTCCTCTACCTTGTGGTCTTCTAAATAAGGATGACTGTTGTCCTTGCTGCAACCCAGCACCCAATGTGGCTAACTCCTGTAGTATTCAGTTTCTTCATTCCTCCTGCCCACAGGCAGAGTCCCAGTTCATCCACACTGCTCTATCTCTAATCATAAGTCCACTATAAGATGGGTTATGGTGGTGCACACCTGTGATCTTAGCTACTTGGGAGGCTGAGGCAGAAAGAAAGCAATATTGAGGCCAGCCCGGACAACTTAAAGAGACCCTAATCTCAAAATACAAAATGAGCTGAAAGTGAAGCTCAGTGGTAGAGCCCTTGCCTAGCATGTGCAAGGCTTTGTGTTTAATCCCCAATATCATAAGGAAAAAAATCCAGTATAACTTTAATCAGACTTTTCTTTAAATGTACGTAGCGCTTAACATACAAGATTTTCCCCTGAAAATGTTAAGGGGGAAAAAAATTCTGTGGCATGGACAGATGAAAAACCATACTCTTTGTTTTTGGAATATTTCTTTTTCCCTACAAGTAGAAAAATACCAGCACATTTAATTCACATACACAACTATAGAGGAGAAGACTCAAAAGTACAATCTGTTCTGCAAAGATCAGGGTGAAAAACTCTGGTTGGAAACAACAGATGATAGCAATGAAAAGGACAACAAGCAAGCTGATTCTTAATAATAGCAGAAGAAAACATGTGATAGTGGAACTGACCATAACTACCAACTATCCTTGGAAGTTTATTTTTGAAGAAGATCCTAATTCTGGTTTCTGCCTTCATGCTTTTTTCTTCCACATGGCCTTTATACTCACCATTTACCAACCCTCAGTGCCTCTGCTACCAAAGTCAGTTTTGGCCATGGATGATAGCCACTATTAGCTTAATACTAAGATGATTCAGCTCTTATTCAACAGATGGAGAAACTTAGGCTAAGAGTTTCTAATCCTTGGCAGTTAAGCACCATGGGTATGTTATAATTGAAAGCAGTTTTTCTACCATGGGTACATTATAATTGAAAGCAGTTTTTTGTTATAATGTATTCCTACCTTAAAATAAAATACTTATCAGATGGTCTTTGACCAACAACCACAACCTCAAATTGGAAATTTCCTATAGATGTAACATTTCAACCATTAACATCCCCTAAAAAACCTTAATGTCTTTACTAAAATAAAAAGGTTAAAAATGCATTAAATTTTCTTTTAACTCTGATAGTAGAATATTTCCTTAACACTATATAATCTGTGCTGTACTTGTAGCTGTTTTACTTTGGGCCAATCTATAATGATGCCAAGACAGATCCTGAAGCTTGCCTTCCTTCCATGTGCTTTTTCTCTCATAAAAGTAGCGTAAAGAATGTGCACTGAGCCGGACGTGGTGGCGCACGCCTTTAATCCCAGCACTCGGGAGGCTGAGGTAGGTGGAGCGTTGTGAGTTCGAGGTCGGCTTGGGCTACAGCGCGAGCGTAAGGCCGGCCTGAGCTACATAGTGCGACCCTGCCTCAAAAAATCAGGGCTGGAAGTTTGGCTCAGTGCCTTAAGCGCCTGCCCTGGCAGGCGCAAGGTTGTGAGTTCAATCCCCGGTGCTGCAAAAAAAAAAAAAAAAAAAAAAAAGAATGTGCACTGGCATGACCTCATGAGCAGTGATGTAACATGGCTGCACTTGTGCAAAACTATTTATGGGCAGAATTCCCAGGAAATGCTGGTGCTGTAGAGGTCTCCATGAGTTGTGAGAAAAGTTGACAATACACAAGCTAGCAAAGAGCCACTGGCTCTGGATACAGCACATCCTATGCTGAGAAAATAACAGAGATGGATAGTCATTCAGGTTTTAGCAGAAGAAAAGGAATTAATAAAAGAAAAAACAGGATTTCAAACTTGAATTATTTGCAAGGTTGATTTAAGATACTGAAAAAGGTCTAATTTTAAAAATACTAACTCACACAGTAGCTCTCAATAATTTATTAACAAGACAATCAAGAACCCCAAAATGATAAATGAAAAAAGACAGCATAATTTCTCATAAAGAAATAGCAAAGGAAGGAATAAAATTTGGATAAAAGAAACTAAGACACCAATAACATCTTGGAATTTGGACTAAACTAATAATTACAATTAATGTTTGCTGAATAGTTATTTCTTAAGCATGTTATACACATCATCTAATCAAATTTTCAGTTGTTCTACAAGAAATTCTCATTTTACAACAGAGAAAATATAAACATTAAAAAAGTCAAGTACATTGTCCAAAATTATTATGAAGTCGAGACCCAACCCTGAAGGCACTGAAGTCTTCCATCACTACATTTTACTGCCTCATTCCTACCACTGTTTTTTTTTTTTTTTTTTTTTTTTTTGCGGCACTGGTGATTGAACTCACAACCTCGCACCTGCCAGGGCAGGCGCTTAAGGCACTGAGCCAAACTCCCGGCCCTGGTTTTTCGAGGCAGGGTCGCACTATGTAGTGCAGGCCGGCCTTGCGCTTGCGTTGTAGCCCAAGCCGGCCTCGAACCCACAACGCTCCGCCTACCTCAGCCTCCCGAGTGCTGGGATTAAAGGCGTGCGCCACCACGCCCGGCTCCTACCACTGTTTTGAAAACACAACTATCTATTTTTACAAAGGAACCCACCCATCTTGAGGAGTTACCACGCATGACAGAGGTTGTTCACGTTCTGCTAAAGTTGGAGGCAGCCATGCTGATGCCTGAGGAGTTACTGCACCTTCTAGACTGGATCCTACAAGGGACCGGGCAGAACTCTGTGTCTGAAAGAAAAAGAAAATCAAAAATTATAGGTAGGACCTCTGTTGATTCACACAATTTACCTTACTCCAAAGATTTACATTTCGTTACTACTTTACTGTACAGAGTATTTCTGTATAAAACTATTTCTGCCTTTATACACCATTACTAACTAGCCTGTCCTTGGCTCCTGTCTTCACTGACTAAAGCTGAATGTATTTACTAATCTAAAACCACTTTAGTTGGTGAGGAAAGAAAAAAATCCAGTTGAACATAGGGCTGGTTTCACTAACTAGTCCACCATCTCTCCCCATGTCATACTGGTCCAGTGTTGGGAGAACTATAAAAACAAAGTAACTGAAAAAAGAGAGTGGTAGTGCAAAAGTCCTGCATTTCCTCTGCTTGGCAGATACCAAACTCTAAAGAACATAAGCATCAACCTAGTGTAAAATATACATCTTTAAGAAGACGCAGCTCATGCTGATAAAAATTCCTTTTGCAGACAATAGCAGCAAGTCAATATTGTATTAAATAATTCATTAGTAAATACTTACACAGGCAATTTTAAGGAGATGCCATATTTCTTTCTGCCTCTTTCCCTGCATGAACATGACAGTACTATCAGCTTCTCTGATGTTACTGAGGGCCACTTCTACCTTGGGGAGTAGGTCAATAATCTTCTGCTTACAGCCCAAAAGCTTGCTGGAGAGATTAAATCAGTGTCAGATACTTGCTATATCCCATAAGATAATACACTATACTCCCAAAACCCAGCTGGACAAATGAACTACAATCAGCATTATATTTAATGACTGATATCCAAAGTAGTGCATGCAAACAGGTAATATAAATGTATGCAGTCTCCATGTAGTTGCGGCCAAGCTACTTGAGATACTGCCAGAATTATTCTTAGGTCTAGAATAGTCACAAAAAGAGGTTGTACTCTGAAAAAAAAAAAGCTTTTTAGGAAGAAATAGAACAATTTTTCTACCTTAGATGGCCAAACAGCTCCTTGAGAACACGATCTTGACTCTGAACAGTATGCACAATTATCTTCACCATCTCTGTGCTGTCACTGTAGGAGTGATCTATAAAGGACTTTAATCAGTGAGTACAGCCTCTCTTTTGCAGAATGTCATCAGTCTCCAAATAAAAAATTCCTCAAAAACTTAAAAGTCTGAATGAAGGCTAATAAACGTCTCCATTTATATTAAAAATCAGATTAAAATTTCAAGATTACTTATAAATAAATTCTAAAGTCTAGGGATTTAGTGCAATGGCTAATTATATATGGAAAACAAAGTTATGTGCATTTGTGTATATATTATATATATAGATGCACAAGTGTGATCAAAATATACTTAAATTTTAAAAATTTATTACAGTATAAGACACACTGCCATTAATCCCTCTCAAGATACTTCCTTTTGCTTCAAACAGCCTTATCCCATCATTCTTGTCACTTTCTGAAGCAATTCTATAAGCTCTCTTTGATGAACATCTTTAGGAGATGGGGTAAAAAATACGGTGAATGTTGTTGCTGCGTACTACGCAACAGAAAAGACAAGCTTATAAAAATATGGTGTGTCTTCATTCTTATTCACCAGATCTGCTGCTGTGTTACTTCCAGTTCTTCCCCAAAGTACAAAAGACCATGAAAGGTACAGGTTTTGAATTGATTCAGGACATCAAGGTATCCACAATAGTGAAAGATATGAAAGAAGACTTCCAGAACTGCTTCAGAAAATGGCAAGGATGATGGGGCAAGTGTGTTTGAAGCAAGGAGGAGTATTTTGAAGATTAATGGTAATGTGTCTTTTACTGTAATAATATCTTAAGTCTACACACTATTTTTCAATCATACCTTGTGCATGTGTACATATGTATAAATGTACACATATATGTATGTGTAATGATTACACACATAGATGTGTGTGCACATGCATATACACACACATCACTCTACTTTCAAAGACTTCAGTGGTCTGTGCTTAGAACAGCAATCTTGGCTATTTCTAACCCTACCAATCTATGCCCACAGACATATGCAGCCGCTGGCCAAGGACCAATTTTTCTCTTAGGATTAATGGTACTTATTTAGAAACAGTAGGACAAACTATCAAACTTTCACTGCCCCAGGAGGATTGCTGCAAGTTCAAGGCCAGCCTAGGCTACATAATGAGTTCAAGGTCAGCCTGAATTACATAGTGAGTCTTTGTCACAAACAGACAAACATAAAAAGAACTTTCACTGTCTCAAAGAAGGCACTTGTCCAAACTACGTTGTTTGGCATTTGATTTTATCTGTTTATGGCCCACAAAAGTTTTTGAAAAAAGCTAACTGACTCAAACCAAACCTGATATACTAGCAAAGGAATCTGTAGACATCCTGAGAGTTTATCCTAAAGCCAAATGGCAGCTGACACATGTCCTCAGTTGGGATGGTGGACGGTCATAGCAAGCCCAATAGTTTACAAGAGATGCTATCTTAACTTTTAACAATCACCAGCATTAATTGTTATATTCCAGAAAATTATTCATACATCATATTGGTATTTTCCTTGAACAATAATCAAGCCTGAATGCAAAACTAATTGTTATTAAAGTTTACTACTACCAGCTTATAATTTTTCCATTTAACCTTCATAGCAGTTCTGTGAATAGCTGCTTTTATTACGCTCACTTTACCAAAAAGATAAAGTGTGATGTCAAAGGTTTTAAAAAAGGTTTCCTTCATTATCACTCCTGAGACCACCTCCATAGTCCAACTTTATACCTTCACATCTCTGTGGCCCTCCTTCACCAACAGCCAGGTAAAAGGTTCCAAAAACAGCACTCTTTCCTAAACCCCACAGACCAAACTCAAAGAGTTTTCTCAGGTAACTAGCTCTTTTAGATGGTCAAAGATCTCAGAACTTCAGCTCTGTCCAACACAGAGAATGAAGAAAATTTGGTCTTCCCATTTGCAGCTGAACAAGAACCCCAAGTAAACTGTAAGCTAGAAGATATCAGAGGCCATAAATAAAGGGTTATCATATAACAATCACTGACAGACAAAACTTCCTTGTTTTTTCTGTTTTTGAAACAGGATCTCACTATGTAGTACAGGCTGGCCTTGAACTATGTAGCCCAGGGTGGTCTTGAACTTGCAGCTACACAGTGAGTTCAAGACCAATCTGAACTAAATAGTAGGACTCTATCTCAAAAGGCTTGGGGTTAGGGATATAACTCAGTGGTGAGAGCACTCGTGGTCTCTATCTCCAGTACTACCTGTCCCATACATATATTAACCCATAAAAATATATCTTTTTTATATTGTGTGATAAAAAGGAAGTATTCATAAATGTTTCTACCATATAATGAAGTCTGATAGTTGTCCCAAAGAAAACCACTTTCATAATTATATATTGCTAGTTTTCTGGCCTCTTCTTTCATGGAACCCAATTTTGACTTAAAAGATCAGCCAAACTACAGTTATTCAGATTTGGTTACATAGCATGCATTTCTTTAGAAATTAAGGAAAAGAAGTGAAGCATGTTTATTTCTTTAAAGGGAAAAATTACTGTCAATGATAAAATTCCATGTTTTAAGCAATAAAATTTGAATTTTAGAAAACTTTTATTCATCAGTTGGAATTTGTCAGTTTCCCAATACTAAAAGACTTTTCTGATGAGGTCAGTAACATTAAAAAGATTTGCAAAAATGTAAAACAATACTTATCTACTCACTTATTTTTCGTTGTTGTTTTTTAAAATAGTTACTCTTAATTAAAATATGTTAATAGATAATGGATTTGTTATTTTTAAATGAATAAATATAAAACTGTCTTATATTTTAATTCTTGAAAAATTCTCCAGGATTGTCAATAAGTTTTGAGTATAAAGGAGTCCTGAGACCAAAAAGTTTGAAAAATGCTTATCTGTTCTTTTCAGATGTTTGGCTGTTTAAGAGAGAGGAATAGCTAAAAGGGGATTAGCCTCAAGATTAATTTTCAGAAGCAGTACTTGGGCCCAAAAGCCTCTGGAGTGGAAGGTCCTTAAATGAGTTGGAATTTAGACAAAATTATATACAATTACTGATTTATCAAGGATGTTCTTAAATGAAACTTTTTAAAAAACTAGAAAGAATACATATATAGTCTGTTCTTGATTAATACTAAGGTATAAATCTTCTTATACAATAATACTTTTGAACTATCAAATAGATATTACTTGATTAGTCAAATAATATCTTAATATTTTGAAGAGTAGTTTGATCTGAAAGACTGAAAAAGATCCTCAGTGGTTTGTGAGTCAACTTTTGAGAATTCCTGGCTTAGACTTAACTTCTCCATTTCTTCCTTTCCCAGGTCTTCTTCAGTCTATTACAATCTGGTTTCTGTTTCTAAAAGATTGCCAATAGTGTGCAAATGGTTAAGTCCAATAAATATTTTCATTAATATTGTCACCAATATCCATATCTCTGCAGCATTTCACCCTTCTGAGCACTTTTTCCACTAAACTGTCTGCTTTCTATCACACAATTTCTTCTTCCTATTCTGGCCATTTCTCAATTTCTTTTGTAGTCTTCTCACTGTAACTCACTTTGTAAATAAGTGTTAATATTCCGTAGGATTCCAGCCTTGGGTTTCTTACTCAACCTGCTTTTTCAAGATGATCTCTTCACTCTTATGGCTGATTTTTCAACCAATATCTAAATATGTAGTCCAGACCGCTCTCTATACGTGTCCATATGTATCAGCATACAGTGTATGTAAGCAACCACATACACATGCACACACACATACACACACATACACGTAACTATCTATTTGACATGTCTATTTGAATGTCCCATTAACTTCTTTATATTGACATGTGCAAAACTGAACTCATATTGTTTTCCCATAGGGTTTGTTATTCTTCCTATATTTGCCTGGTCCTTTCAGCTGCCCTAGCCAGAAATTTGATTACACGACTCCCCACTGAACCATATTCAATCTGTCGTTCAACACTATCAGATGTACCTCCTAAATATCTCTCTTGCCTTTTCTATCCTCTTTACCTCACTGCCATGGTTCAGGCTCTCTGCTTTAGTTTATAGCCCACCCTATACTGAGCTATGACTATTCTAATAACCTTATAATGAATACACCTATTACTACCTAGTCCAAATTTAATCCATTGTCCATAATGCCATCAGAGCAGTATTTCTAACATGCTAATCTGATCATGCCATTCCTGATTAAAACTTTTTTGGCATTTCTCTTGCAATGAAATCCAAACTTTCTACCATGACATACCAGGTCTTGTGCAATCCAGTCATGTCTCTCTCCTTCTGAAACTACACTCCATCATACTGCTAAATGTTTAAACATGCTAATATTATATGTATATGTCTTGCTAATATTATATTCATATGTCTTTGGATGTATTTCTTTCTTTCACCTGGTTAGTGCTAGTTTAAAACTCACTTCCTTCAGAAATTCACCTCTAACCATCCCATACCCACAGTTAAAGTTATGTACCTATCTTAGATGTACTTCATAAATGTTTATAAAGAAAAATGAATTCCACTGCAATAAAAAAACCAATGTATGAGACAATCACGTTGTTTTTAAGTACCATATCATATATCTATTAATTCACATGTGCTGTTACGTGCTTATAAATTTTAAAGCATACAATACTTTCTTATTTTTAACAATTTAAGTAAATTGCATTCTAGGGCATAAAATTCACTTTTACCTCTGCAACACTTTAAAACAAAAAAGTTATAATTAAATAATGGTATCTTTTAGGTATATAACACCTTATAATTTTCAAAGCATTTTCATGAACACACTCTCACATACACTATCATAACATATTAACTAAGTTAGGAAAGACAGGTTTCTATATCATTTTCTAAAAAAGAGAAACGAGATACAGGGAAATGTGCCAAGATCAGCTAGTCAGTAAAGTACCCACAGCAAAAGTATCCAACCTACAGTTCAAGCCTTTTTATTCCCAACCACTGTTGTTTCCAACAGAACATGCTCTGCATTTAGCAGATGTTCACGAGGAATTGTTTTGCCAATGATACAAGCAATCAGTGACCATCTTTTTCAAAGTAGAGTGCTTTTGCCTAGAACATAGACCTTCTCTCACCATTCCACACCTGAACCCACTGCATCAAATTCATTTCAACCTCCCTAATTTTAAGCATTTTTCCCCATCTTTCCACAGTTTTGTGCTTCCTCTTCCTCTTGAGTTTCTTTTATCTCTGTTCCATTCCTTCTTTTGACTTCCATGTTTAAAATTTTTCTCCCTCTATTTCGTTATACCTTTCCCTTTCTAATCTCTTAAATTCTCATAAAGTTAAAGTCATTATACTTTAGCAGTCTTAGTGACAATACCAAAACAGGAATTTATTTTGTAGCCTTTAAAGTATTTAAAATGTAAAACTCCTCAAAATTTTCAGCTACTGAGTTTCCTAAAATATCTCTAAGTACTTACCTGCAGGTCTGTGCTTTAATTGCTTATACAGATCAATGGCACGCTGTTCCCTACAAGAGAAAAAATATGCTCCCATGTGAAGATAAATTAATAACTCTTAAAATAAATAAAACTATCTATATAATGATTCCCATTTCAAAACAAGTAAAAGTTGCAAATCAGTGGTTGTTTTTTTTTTTTTTTGTTGGTACCGGCCATCGAACTCACAACCTCCTGCCTGCTAAGCAGGCACTTCAGCCACTGAGCCAAACTCCCAGCCCTGTTTTTTTGGAGGCAGCGTGGCACTATGTACTTTAAGCCGGACTTGCTCACAAGTTGGCCTCGAACTCACAATGCTCCACCTATCTCAGCTTCCAGAGTGCTGGAATTAAAGGTGTGTGCCACCACACCCGGCGCAAATCAGTGTTTTTATAGAGCATTTCACTGCGTAAACAGCAAGGACAATACATGATCTTAAAATGCAAAGTGTAGTATACCTCATACAGGCTCTGTTCTCCACTACAAATTCAATATCCTTGAATCAGAAACATTTAAATATGCAAAAATTATGGCTTGTGATTAGAAAGAAAATCTGATTTCCAATACAGACATACAGGAAGTTAACCTCACTTACACTTACAAGACAGTATCTTGGATCAGAAATATAGTAAGGACATAGTTTGCAATTTGGATACAGTTAGAAAATTCTTTTTAACACTCATATGAAAGGATGCTTTTCAAAAAGCAGACAAAGGAGATCAACCCAAAGAGTTCCAAAATTTTCTGTAACTAAGAATAGATTTCTTTCAAAATATGATGTGAACAGATTTGGGGAAAAGAAAACTTCAGAAAAGAAGCACACAGCCAGCTATGGTGGCACAGACCTATAATCCCAGCACTTGGGAGGCTGAGACAGAACTGCCATGAGTTCAAGGCCAGATTGGGATACATAATGAGTTCAAAGTTAGCCAGAATTACATAGCAAGACCCTGTCTCAAAAAAAAGAATAAAATAAAAATAAAAGAACCACACGGAGGTTTCACTTGTTAGATGTAAGCAAAAAAAACAATGCTACAAAAAATTATAGACATTAACAACAACAGCATAAATACATTCTTACAGAGATTCCATCAAGTCTCCTTGGCGTCTTCCATAGGGGCTCTTCTGTAGCTCCATGATTTCAGTGTGCAAAGACATAATCTGATCTTCAAGGTATCCAATGACACCAACCTAAAGAATGATGAAAGCACAAAGAAAATGACAGGCTTACCACCATGTTATACCAAACAAAATTCAGACTTTAAGGACAGAGAATGGTCTGCTGTAGGAGAACTAATTTAACATGAAACGCTAATTTTATTAAGGCTTTTTTATCCTTTAGATTCTGAGAATCTGTGCCACTCTCTTTTCTCTCCTGACAATACAGTACTAGATTTACTTTTTTTTCAAGAGTAGCAAAATGTTTGTAGAAATATCATCAAGATAAAAATCACCAAAACCAGTGGTATTACCTTTATCTCAGCTCCAGTACACCAACTGCCCTACCCACATTCTTAGGCTGGCACAAGGAAAGCAATAATCTAGAACCATGGATAGCAGTACAGGATAAGGGATGAACTTGCCACTTAAAAATAGTCTGTCTATTCCCAGAGGACCCATATAATTTATTGTCTACAGCAGTATAATTTTGAGAGTAAAAGGGAATACTGCAGATACCAGAGATAAACTGGGACTGTCCTAGGTAAACCAGGATATACAACTATCTTATCAGTTGCAAAAATAACAGTTGCTGCATTACTGATTCCTATTTAATCTTCATAACTCTACTAGAAAAGGTATTGTTCCCACAATATAATATGGAAATTGAAGCTCAGTAAGGCTAAGTAATTTACCCAAAGCCCTTGTTTTTATCCACTATATCTTTCTCTATATATACAAAGCGTATATTAAACATTTGTCTGAAATTCAGGGATCATATAATAGACCTTTCTTTATCTATCGAACCCAAAGTCAATGGGAGATACTAAGAATAATAAGCACCCAGAAAAAGCTCAGTGATTTTACCTCAGCATAGTGGATGGCCTTTTCTTCCATTTCTTTCCAAGCTTTTAGCATTTTTTCTGAAGCTAAAACAAAAGTCTAAATTGGTTATCTCAGAAAGAGCCATAGGTTAAATTACTGGCCTGCCTACCTCCTGTTGTATCAGTATCAAAGATGTTACGGGTTAAAGTGTGACTCCTCTCAAAATATGCTGATATGGTAACCTCTAGTACCTCAGAATGTCACCTTATTAGAAATGGTCTTTACAGATATAATCCTCTAAATACTCACATTGGAGAAAGGTGGGCCCTTAATCCATTGTGACCATTATCCTCCCAAGAAAAGACACAGAGATACAGACACAGAAGGACAGAGTGAAATGTGACAATGAGGGCACAGACAAGTGCTGCAGCTCTAAGATAAAGAACACTAAGGATTGTTGGCAAACCACGGAAAACTAGGAAAAAGCAAAGAAGGATTCTTCCCTACAGGTTTTGAGGGATCGTATCTCTGCTAACACCTTGATTATGGACCTTTGGCCTCCAGAACTGCACGACAATAAATTTCAGTTGTTTTAAGCACTGAATTTATGGTATTTTTTTATGGAAGGCCTAGGAAGGCAATACAGGTGGCTTTATCTTTAAAAATTGTTTTTAAAAAGTAATATATAAGCCTGGCATGGTGGCGCACGCCTTTAATCCCAGCACTTGGGAGGCTGAGGTAGGAGGAGTGTTGTGAGTTCGAGGCTGGCTTGGGCTACAACACGAGCGCAACGCCAGTCTGAGCTACACAGTGTGACCCTGCCTCAAAAAACCAGGGCCGGGAGTTTGGCTCAGTGACTTAAGCGCCTGTCTGACAGGCGTGAGGTTGTGAGTTCAATCCCTGGTGCCACAAAAAAAAAAAAAAAAGTAATATATAAACATGTTTTAAAACCTCAAACACTATAGAAGGATACAAAAAGAAAAGACTTTTTTGTCCTCTATCCTATAGCCCAAGAGAACTCACTATTATTATTTATTACTAGACACATACCTTATTCTCTTACAAGTTAGGGAATCTACACATACTTCTCTTTGCTTTTCCCACAACTTAAAATATCACTGCCAATCAAAGACCCAAGTGATCTTTTAATATTTTATTCTTTAATAATTTTATGAAACACCTTTGACAAGTCAAAGATATCTTAATGAAATAATTTGACTGTTTTGTCATTTACCAGAAGGTCTACAATACACAAACACAAATAAAACATCAATCACAGCACGTGTTCTGTTTTTTTTTTTTTTTTTTGCGGCACCGGGGATTGAACTCACAGCCTTGCGCCTGCCAGGGCAGGCGCTTAAGCCACTGAGCCAAACTCCCGGCCCTGGTTTTTTGAGGCAGGGTCGCACTATGTAGCTCAGGCCGGCCTTGCACTGGAGTTGTAGCCCAAGCCGGCCTCGAACTCACAACGCTCCACCTACCTCAGCCTCCCGAGTGCTGGGATTAAAGGCGTGCGCCACCACGCCCGGCTCACAGCACGTGTTCTGGAGAGTAAATGTATTCATCTTGTTGAATACTTTGGATCATTTTTTCTGAGGGCAAGTGACAAAAAGTGTTTTTTTTTTTTCCTAAAAAATGATTAGTTTTATGAAACAAATCAGAAATGCTGGTGGTGATCTTTTGAGTTCATTCAAATTTTAACTTTTTTTCCAGTTCCTTAGTATGTCTGAAGGGAGATAAGCTGGAAGTCAAATAATGAAAATCTAGAAATTGTAGAAAAAACAGTAAGAGTCCACAGTATGTGGTTTGAAAATAAACAAAATCTTAGAATTATCTGCATTATTATCTCCAGAAAGATAAGCAATTTAGTAGTTCCCTAGCTACGTCAGTCCACTTAAGCTCTACATTAAAAACAAAAACTCTAGACCAGGTAGCATAGAAACCACGGAAATTTATTTCCTATAGTTCTCAAAGCTACGAAATTCTAGCTCAAAGCATGGGCAAATTCACTGGCTGGCAAAGGCTCACTTTTGGGTTCACAGATGGTGGGCTTTATATTATTTCCTCACATGGCAGAAAGGGTGAGGGAATCTTATTCAGACCTCTGTTATAAGGGCACTAATTTCACTCATGAAGGCTTTACATTCATGACCTAATCACCTCCCAATAACTCTACCTTCAAATATCATCATCTTGGGGGTCAGGATTTCAACATATAAATTTTAGAGGAAAACAAACATTTGATCTATAGCACTGGCTAAGAAGCCATTCCAGTATAGATTTTGTTTCTATTTTTAAAATGAGATTTTAAATTCACCAATTCTTAAATCACTGTGTAATTTAGCTTTTCAAGAAATAAGTAATTTTATTCAAATTTGAAAGTAAGTTGTTCTATTAAGAGATGAAAAAAAGAAAGAGCTAGCATTCAAAATAAACATGGCTTCTGATGACCTAAGTTATTGTGTCTGTTGTTCCAATGTAAAGTAACAACTGGCTATGCGTTATGAAAGCAAATGAACAGATGGCTTCAAGACTAGACATTCCTAGCAAATATAACACACCCAGACACTTACATATACCATAAGTCATCTGCTCACTATATCTCTCCAGGTCAAGCTGAATGCTTTTGTGAAAAAATTCCAATTTAGCTTTCAGTTGCTGTGATGCTGAGATCAAAGTGTTCTTCATTTTTGTCAAGTTGGCATTGTACCTAAGAAGACTTAACCTAAAACACAGCAAAACAAAACAAAATTACCAGGACTCAAAAACACAACAGGCCTGGTGTGGTGACATATGCCTATAATTCCAGCAACCTGGAGACTGAGGCAGGAGAATCAGTTTTTTGAGGCCAGCCTGGGCTACACAGTAAGTTCAAGGCCAACCTAAACTGTATAGCAAGACCCTGTCTCAAAAAAAACAAATTAAAAAACCGCACACACACACACACACACAAAAATCCCAAAAAACCTCCACTGAATAAAAATTTAAAAACATAAAGTTCTAGAATCTAAAAAACCTAAGTTTGTATTATTGACCTATGAAAAATAGCTAATCTCTAGAATCTGGTCTCTAAAAGATTTCTAGCTTGAGATTCTGTGATAAACAATGTTCTTATACTATGATCATTTAGGAACTACTACTCTCAAGCAATGGATGGTTTTAACCATTTATAAGAAATCTACAGGTCTAGCCGGGCGTGGTGGCACATGCCTTTAAAACCCAGCACTCTGGAAGCTGAGGTAGGCGGAGCGTTGTGAGCTGGAGGCTGGCTTAGGTTACAATATGAGCCAAGTCTGCCCTGAGCTACTTAGTACGACCCTGCCTCAAAAAACTAGGGCCGGGAGTTTGACTCAGTGGCTTAAGCGCCTGCCTGGCAGGTGTGAGGTTGTGAGTTCAATCCCCGGTGCCACACACACATACACACAAAAAAGAAATCTATAAGTCTGATAAGAATATTACATTTCAAACTGGCCCAATATTTTAGTTCTGCACATAATACTGATTAAGGAAAACTGGCAAGAATATGTAATAAACATGACACTGTGCTTATAAAGAACATAACTACTTACATTGCTGCTCTTTGTCCCTGAAAGAGCCTACTGTAGTCTTCTTTTAGCCCAGACACATAGTGCACTGCTTCAGCCCACACTTTACGTAGCTGTACAATTGGAAGCTGTATTTTGCTATCTTGTACTACAGGCAAGAAAGTGAGTGAAAAGAGAGGTGAGTTACTTTGAAAGACTTTGGAGTTCATTTATCATTTTCTGTGACTTTTTGTTCACCCAAATAGCATTCCCACAGATGTTAAAAGGAACACATTCATTATTACTTAATTCAGCTCAATATACCATTTATTGAACAGCTACAATACACAAGCCCTACTCTAAGTACAAAGGGACATAGAAATGAATGATATAATCACTGCCCTCACAGAGCTTCTACATATTTTTTTTGTTTCTTTCAAATATGGACTACTTTTCCTCTTTATTAATCCAAATTCTTTACTTTTTTCAACTTCCAAATCATTCTTATCTTTCCTCAATCCATTGGTCTTTTCTGTTTCTAGATAATAATACTATTCTAGGGCTGGGAGTTTGGCTCAGTGCCTTAAAGCGCTTGCCCTGGCAGGCGCGAGGTTGTGAGTTCAATCCCCGGTGCCGCAAAAAAAAAAAAAAAAAAAAAAAAAAAAAAAATACTATTCTCTAGACCACCAACTCAGCTTCAACAAAACATACAGGATGAATGACAGTTTAATAAGATATCCCAGACTTTACAAAATTAACTACTAACGTCTTCCCATTCTTGATGGGAACATGTGAAAAAAGGGACATGAATCAATGGAAAGAGCTCTCTAAAGGTCAAAGATGGAACAATTTGAACAACAAAGTAAGAGGATTATAATCCAAAGTACAAAGTAAATAACCATGAGTCCAAATTACTACAAATAAATAATTGAATAAATTAATAAATGGGAGAAAAGAGACAAATCTGTTATGAAAAAAAATTTCAAATACATTATGTAGATAATTTGTCATAAAGCAGGGGAACATAACTCCTCACTGATTACATGTTTTTTTTTATAAAGTGACTTCCTTACAAAGAATATAGTATGTAAAGGGTCACAGAGTTAAATTTTAACCTTTACAATAAAAAGACCTGACAAACACTACTTCAGCCAGGTGATCAAGGTCAACACCAACAGCCATAAATCATGGTGATGGTATACACTTTGTAACCGAAATATCACATTACTGCTGTGATTTTTCTTATTAAAGCAAAAACAAAAAAACAAAAACAAAAACAAAATCTCAGTGTAAACCATAAGAAAAGGAAAACAAGTGACAAATTCTAACACAGGGGCATCTTACAGAATAGCTAACTGGTACTCCTCAAAGCTGTCAACATCATCAAAATAAGCAAAGTCTCAATTTGCCACAGCTAACAGAAGCTTAAAGAGAAAAGATAACTAAATGTAATGCAGTATCCTGCATGCAATCTCAGAATAGTAAAAGGACACTAGATCAAAACCTAAGGAAATCTGAATAAAGTATGGATTTAGTTAATAACATGTTCACGGACTAACCGTAACAAATGTACCAGACTAATATATTAACAAAAGGGGAAACTATACGTGTGAGGGAGAGGTTACATAAGAACTCCCAACTATCTGCTTACTTTTTCTATAATTCTAAAATACTCACAGCAATCCTCCTGCCTTAGCCTCCTGAGTGCTGGGATTATAAGCATGTACTACCATGTCTGGCCCTTAAAAAGTCTATGAGTAAAAGAGTTAAATAAAATCAGGGTTGGGGTGGGGGAGTAGCTAGAAAAAGACATGAAAGAACTTCTGAAGGAAAAGGAAATGTTTTGTATCTCGATTGTGGTATGGATTATACAGGAATATGTATGTCAAAAATTATCAAATTTAGGTACACATGCTGCATGTGTGTAAACCCAGCACTCTGGTGAACTGAGACAGGAGAATTGCAAGTTCAA
Organism: Dasyprocta punctata; assembly: GCA_004363535.1. Lineage (NCBI taxonomy): Eukaryota > Metazoa > Chordata > Mammalia > Rodentia > Dasyproctidae > Dasyprocta > Dasyprocta punctata. The sequence goes on along the minus strand of RJWM01000185.1, from coordinate 119,071 downwards.
GCTCAGCCTAGGTAATGCAGAAACTTAGCGAGATCCTGTCTTAACAGGTGGGTAGTGGTGAGTGGGGATGTAATTCAGTGAGAAGGCCTTGGGTTTTTGATCACCAATAACACACACACACACACACACATCATCATCATCATCATCATCATCATCATCATCATCATCATCATCATCAAACTATATCGCCTGGGCATTTCATTAACATGTAAGCAATACCTCAAGAAAGAGTATATATATTTTAGTACACGCTCAGTTTTGTTCTTGATTTTATAATTTTCTGTTCAACTTTAGTCTGGATAGATATAAACTGATGAAAAACTTCCTCAAAAGAATGAACTTCATAAGACAAAACATTTGAATATCATGCAGTATTCATAAAATAAAACAAATATTTGAAGACTAGGGATAGGGCTCAGTGGTAGAGTACTTGCCCAGCATGTACAGGGCCCTGGGTTCATCTCCCAGAACCAGAAGGGAAGGGAAAAAAAAAAAACGGAAATAAGAACACTCATTGATAATAAAGGAATGATGAAAATGCAGGCTTATTAAGAATGGAGAAGCCGGGCGTGGTGGCGCACGCCTTTAATCCCAGCACTCGGGAGGCTGAGGTAGGCGGAGCGTTGTGAGTTCGAGGCCGGCTTGGGCTACAACGTGAGCGCAAGGCCGGCCTGAGCTACACAGTGCGACCCTGCCTCGAAAAACCCGGGCTGGGAATTTGGCTCAGTGCCTTAAACGCCTGCCCTGGCAGGCGTGAGGTTGTGAGTTCAATCCCTGGTGCCGCAAAAAAAAAAAAAAAAAAAAGAATGGAGAGTGGAAGCCATGCTGGGCCTAGGAGAAGTAATAAGAAGCCAATTTGCCTTTCCCATGAGCTGGCACAAACCATGAGGGGCAGGGAGGAGAAACAAGCCAATCGTCCTTCCTGTGTGTTGGCAGAAGCCAAGATGGGCCTGGAAGGAGTAACACGAAACCAATTCACCCTTCCCATCAGCCAACCTGCACACAGGCTAGAAGACAAGAACACACACCCCCATAAACAACCAGTTCATTTGGAGAATAGGCTGAGTTGATAGCAACTGAGGTACCAAAACAACCTAATGCTTGTATTATTTGATTGACTTTGCAGGCCTAAAGCTGGTAGACTGAGCATCTATTAAGAGGATAACAACATGCAATATAGCAAATATGGGGATTTCCTTCTGCCTTGTTTTTGAAATTCAGTATTGTTCTCACTGTTTTGTTCTGTTTCATTGCTTTGTGTTCTTCAGTGTTCTGCTTTGATTGGTTTTATTCTGTTCTGTTTTGTCTGATTTTATTATGTCTGATGGTATGGACGGCAATTCTGAAGGTAATAAACGACACTGTGGTAGTCATTGTTGATTTCCAATTATCCTGTTTTGAAATCCTATATCACTTCCACAGTTTTGTTTTGATTGGTTTTATTCTCTTTAAAACATGCTTTCATTCTTTTGTTTTGATTAGTTTTACTCTGTTTTGTTTTGTTTGATTTTATTATGTCTGATGGTATAGGCAGGAATTTTGAAGGTAACAAGAGGCATTATGGTAGCCATTTTGATTTCCTATTATCTTGTTTTGAAGTCCTGTATCACTTTCACTGTTCTGTTCTGATTAGCTTTATTCAGTTTTGTTTTGTTTGGTTTTATTTTCTTTAAAAAGATAAAAAGAGTGGAGTTTTATTTTTCTATATTTGAGAGGCCTAACCTTAAGAAGGTACTTGTGGTACCTCCTTCTAAGTGAGGAATCTGGTGGTGGCTTAAAATCTATTCTTTCACCTTCTAAATCACATGAATCCATTTTTCATCACATCTAGAGATCTCAAGTATGAGAGAAACAATAAAACACCAAAAGATCATTTCTACTAATCATGTTGAAACAAAATCACCTTATTTCAGGATTAAAGTTCACCAATAAATGGACAACTATACTTACCAATATAATTTACACAATCAGACAAACTTCTAGAAGCAAATGGCCCTTCATATACAGTCTTGCTTTTATCAAACAAATAAACCATATAGCTATCACAGCCTCTCTGAAAAGAAACAAACAATTCAAAATTCTGCTTGAAGATTCTTGAAAATTCTAGGTTTTCTAAATACTTAACCACCAGATGTTCTACTTTCAAAAAATGCAAATGAACAAAGTCAGCGTGCATTAACAGACACTGCACAGATTTAGGGTCTAAATTTTCATTGCAGAGAAAAAAAATAAGGGCTAAAGTGAAAAATGAAAATACAATACTTAATGAAAAAAATTAGGCATAAGATGCTACATATTATAAGATTTCATTGTGTGAATGTTCCCAAAAATCAAATCTATGAAGATAGATCAGTGGTTGGGGGGGTCGGGGGCAGAAGGAAGATGAACAGTTAATAGGCATTAGGGATCTTATTGATAGGGAAATATCTTTAAGCAATTAAATTTATTTTTAACCCCCCCCCAGAGAATTGTACACCTTACATGTGTGAATTATATATGTAAAATATGCCTTTCTCACACACAAAAAAACAGAAAATACAAGTTATGACCACAACTATATTTATCCTGTGGCAGGACCAATGAAACTGCTAGTCTAATTTCAAGGTTCTAGGCTTCAATTTTAAGAAGGAAAAGAAAGTGAGGTAGAATTGGCATAAAAAAAAAAAGTCTTACAAAGTTCAAAAAGACAAATGTGCTATTTTTACCTTGTTTAACCAGCAAAGCAATGATAAAGTCACCAGTGAGGCAAAACTAAAAGAATTATTATAAGATGTAAACCACCCAAAAGGGATTCCATGTATGTACTAAAAAATGCAGAGCATGCAACAACTCTACACAGATTTCTTATCAGATTCTAAGTATATCATAACTCTCTTACAACCCTTTTAATATAGCCCAGGAGGGTAACTGTACAACAATTACTTACACACTTCAAAATAACTACAGGAGAGGGAGATTGAAGGTTCCTAACATACAGAGATAATAACATCTGAGGAAATGGAAATGCTAATACTCAGATGTGATCTTTACACCTTGCAATATATATCGAACTGTAACACTGTGCCCCATAAGTAAGTACAAATAAAAAAGAATTCTTACAACTCCATCTAGAACACATTGAGAAGCTGGTTTCCGAGGATCCAGAGAAATTCCTGTCTCTGAAAGAAGTTCTTGAGAACCAGTATTTATTCCAGTTTCACGCTCAATACGAGACTGCAGTGAATGAAGGCTTTCATCAGGTGGTAACAAAAAAGAAATTATCTTTGCAGAAGTCATATTTAGGATGTGTACTATCTGTATGAATAAGAAAAAGATAAATTTATCGATCATTTGCTACCTGCCAATTCAGTGCAAGATACTGAAAGTGGAGTATCAGCAGAAGGCATTTCTTCTACACAAAACGAAGTTCACTCACTCTCCAAAATGACATTTTCTATAATTATAAAACAACATTCTGAAAACTAAAGGACAGTTTACTTTTCTAGTACAATAGATGTTAGTTCCAAAAAATAAAATTTCAAAGTTTTAGGGATAGACATGATCAAGAAATAAAAATGCCAGTTAAAAAAAAAAAAAATTTGCAGAATTTATTTTGAGTAACAGTATTATGGACCAAAGACAAAATATTCTCATATATGTAGTAGGTAACAGATACCAACCATAGAAATAAGTGATTTAGACTTTCTAATCTCCATTTTAGCAGAGGGAAAAACCAGGGCTTTAAGATGTCAAATAATTTGTTAGGGAGCACACAGCTGGTAACTAGTAGAACTTGAATCTGAACTCCTGTCTGACTACTTCATGTTGCCTCAAGAAATAACCATCTAGCAGAAGAGTAAGCCTCTATTTCTATGGGAAAAAAACAGTACTATCCTCATAAGGTATCAAATCAGGGAGCAGTGACCTCCCTAAAAACTTAAAGTTAGATAAGAAAACAGTCTTACTACTCTCACCTAAAGCTCCAGTGTAGCTTGATATATAGGTCAAGTGAGTGCTACCGAGTAACATGAGGCTCTGTCCAGGTCACCAAGGACAGACACAGAGTGGAGAGACATGAATGGCAGACAACAAATAATTACAGAATATATAAAATATGACTGACATATTGTATGGCAGAGAGCATTTAAACAAAAAGCAAACTGTAGATATGCCAGAGTAGCCAGGGAGATATACAGAGATGAGGATCATTCAGGGCAGAAACACTGTATCTGTGAAAGTACAAAAATAGCTAAAGGGTTTGATAGCACGATAAGCACTAAAAAGCTTGTCCTGAGTGAGGTAATGGTTAAGAGAAGCAGGTAGAAGGCATGTATTTGGTTGGGTGGACCTGCTTTAAAAAACCAAGCAGACAAGCAGATCAGTTTAAATGTGACTTAATAAGCAAAACAAACCTCTCCAACAACCTTTGTTAATTTCTTGGACAGAAGAATTTTTAAAAAGTACATTTTCAGAAAATGAAGGGCAATGTGCAGTCACATTACCCTGAATATGCCTGATTTCTTCTAATCTTGGAAAATATTAAAGGGCAGTTCATGTTGCACACACTACGGGACGGAGAGTAAGTGTACAGATATGAAAGTAAGAACCTTTCTCACTAAACCAAATTTAGTATGATTAAACCTAAATGAATAAGGTATTAATGGTACCAACAATGGAAGAAGTAAATAAAAGATGATTCAAAGGAATACTCAACAAAGGCCACTAAGAAGCAAACTGAACAAGCTTGTTTAAGAAACAGAAAAGCATCAGCTCCAAGAATATAATTTTCTTTTTCAAATAAATACTGTGAGAAGATTATTAAATTATATTTATGTTCCATTTTCAAATAAACTTGTTAACTTTGATGGAGGTCTTAAATATACTGCATTAAAACTAACCTTCAAATTCAGAATGTGATCCATTAATACAAAACATCTTGGTTGCTTTAAAGTAAGGTCAACAGGTCCTCCTCGCTGCTGTGGGTCCCAATTCAGCATCAACTGTAGCCAGTTTTCCATAGGTTCTACTATCAAACTAGAAAATGTACAAAAATAGGGTGAATATGGTTATGTTTCAATTTTTCTTTAGTACTACTTTAAAAAAAAATCTTATAGGCTGTCCATTTTTTCCCATCACTTATCTATACTATTTTATATCTTACTTTGGGATAGTTCATAAAATGATAGAAGACAAACTTTTTTCCCTAAGAAAATAGGTACAAAGCCCCACATATGTAAATTTAATAATAGTAACTCCAACAGATAAGTCTAAACCCATTCTTCAGGGAACCTATTCACTGGGTCTTTTTGGCATCTAAGCCAATCTCCTGAATAGCAATGGTTCTTGGTTCCATTAATATCTGTACTTTCTAATATGATAACCATTAGTCACAACGTTATTTATATTTACTATTTATTTAAAATGCAGTTCCTTAGTCACACTACCTAGTTCTTTTTTTTTTTTTTTTTTGTTTTGTTTTTTGTTTTTTGCCAGTGCTGGGACTTGTTCCAGGCAATTTAGGCAATGTTTTATCATTAAACTAAAACCCCAGTCCTTTTCAACACCTTTCAAGTGTTAAAAGGTCAATAAACTTCATGTGATCAATGTAGATAACAGAATATTTCCACCATTGCAGAAAGTCATACTGGATAATGCTACACAAACAAACAACTACTTTTATTATTCTTTTATAGCCCCAAACAAATTGAGGCAAACTTTCTCAACCAAAATGTACTTACCTACAAAGGCTGTTTGGCTGAGGTAAATGGCTACTAAACCGAACTTCTCCTGTCATCTCTTCACATGCAAATATACATTTTGGGTCCTTCTTCTTAATTTTTTCATGCCTATGAAAACAAAAGATACCTCAGTCAACAACCTGATTCTCACAAATACTCTAAAATTTCCTGTCGTTTTACGCTATTCCATTTTGATTTCAAAATGCAATCATAAAGCAAATGAAAAAAGGCAAACAAATGAGAGAACTTCTATTCACATTAAGCACATCAGGGCTGGGGATTTAGCTCAATGGCAGAAGCACCCGTCTGGCAAGCACGAGGTCGGGAGTTCGATCCCTGGTATCAAAACAAAGAAACGCCTTTAATCCCAGCACTTGGGAGGCTAAGGTAGGTGGAGCATCGTGAGTTCGAGGCCGGCTTAGACTACAACGCAATTGCAAGACCGGCCTGAGCTACACAGTGTGACCCTGCCTCAAAAAACTAGGGCCAGGAATTCGGCTCAGTCGCTTAAGCGCCTGCCCTGGCAGGTGCGAGGTTGTGAGTTCAATCTCTGGTGCCGCAAAAGAAACAACAAACAAAAAATACATTAAGCACATCAAAGTTCTCATCTATGTCTTACCAGGTAAATGGCTGCAGATGATGCAAAAAAGGCCTATATCCAGCAATACATTCAAACACCATTGTCCCAAAGCTCCAATAATCAACGGTGGCTGTGTAAGGCTTATTCTCAAAGAGTTCTGGGGCCTAAGAAAGAAAAGGCCTTAAATGCCAATACTATAAGGAAAAAGCTACTTTATTTTTGAACTACTGTATATATAACCTTCATAAATAAGAATAAAACTCTCATACATTTAAATTCAAAGAAATAATATGTATCTCACCAGATATTGCAGAGTTCCCACAAAAGATGTACAGAGACTTCCTTGATCAACATCTTTAGCATATCCCAGATCAATTATTTTGTGCATTACCTGCAAAATAATAAAACAGAATAATTGTTAAATGGTTGAAATATTGGAAAGAAAAGGCAACAGTTTTCTTGTGAGATTGTAGACAGTGTGGTAACAAAAAGCTTGGGCTCTGAATTAACAATTTATTTCAAGGCTGAGCTCCACCATGTAACTAGTCATGTGCTCTTGATCAAATTATTTAACCTCTTGCAGTTTCTTGTATCATTAGATAACAGTCCCTAGTTTATAAAATTGTTTATTAAGACTTAAGAAAATAATGAAAATAAAGAATTTAACACAGTGCCTGATACATAGTAAAAAATAAATACAGGTTGACTATTAATTTTTATTTTGGTATATTCCGCATAAACTCTATCCATTAAACTGGAAGGCAGAGGATGATTTCTGAACTTGAAGGAGTATACTACTGTAGGAAGGATTAAATGTGAATCAGCACCTATGTAAATTCAAGTATGTCCCTAAGTCTTCAGATAAGAAAAAAACAACAAGAAGAGATAATTGGTGCAAACTATACTTAAAGGCTCCTCTGAAAAGCATCTTCATCAAAGTGCCATCATTTCCAACTGACCAATTATCATCTTCACTAAGAGTTAGCACATAATCCAATGTAACTTTTGAACTCAAGACTTTAAGTCTTCACAGAAATGAAACTTAGATTCTAGAAACAAGAAAACTGCTTAAATTATTCTGATGAAAATAAATATATTAGGTGTCAATTTATAATTTCTGGTTCTTAAGATGACCAACTTAGGAATCTGATAAATCAAGGTTTCAAGTTTTAATTAAATACAGAACTTAATTAAATACCAATATCTTAAACTCTGAGTAACTGATTTAAAGATAACAATACACAATGTTTTAACCATTGTTACCCTCCTATTATCTAGTTCTGAAATTTAACTTTTTTTCCCTTTAAATTAAAAAATAAATAAATAAATACAGAACTTAGGATTTGGAAGAAGCAAAATGAGTTTTAAGGAAACATACCTTTTTACTTAAAAGTACAGCAGGCTCAGAGTGTGTATGTATATGTTTTAGATGTTCTTCATAGCAGTAAAATAGTAAGGGCTGATAAATTATTTACTTACTGCTAGGGTGCTGGAAAAACACATGAACAAAACAGGTTCAATTTTTTCTCTAATGAAGCCAAATTTAGGAGACAAAAATCTAACCGCAGAACTACAGTTGAATGTAGTGAGGACTGAAACAGAAAAAGTGTAGAAATGCTCTATGAGGGCCAGGCACTCAGCTTAGTGGTTGAAACATTTGCCTGGTAAGCGCAAGGTCATGAATTCGATCCCTGGTACCAAAAAAAAAAGAAATGCTCTATGATAAATGTGATCAGTATGTGTATCTAAAATGTACCATTAAAATCTGATTAAAAAAAAAAAAAGGAAAGTGTATAGTGTTATGGGTACACATCAAGGACACCAAAGCTTAAACACTGCATCAAGGAGACTGTATGCAATAGACACAGAACATTTTTTCAGGCTTACCTACCTTTCCACCAACATCCTGAAGAACTATATTTTCAGGTTTCAGATCTCGATGTATAATTTTATTTTCATGTAAATATCTAATCCCAGACCCTAAAGTTTCAAAGTATTTTGAAGAGAAAACACTGAATTAAAAAAAATCTGTATCACATTTTATACAGATCTGCACTGATGCTCAAATTTACATGGACCATCATAATCTCTCAATGATTATTACAACAGATCAGGTTTTCTTTACAGAAAATACAGTAACATTAAATACACAATGACATTACAATATATGCTCATTCAGCTTATTAGAATTAACATTAAAAAGAAATGGAAAGATAACAAGAAAATTCCTTTAACCCTTATGACATTTTCCTCTCACCCTAAATCATCCTTTTCAACTAGACTTTAGTCCTCACGAACTAGAAGAAGAAGCAAAACTAAAACATGTAAGAAAACCAATTCTTAGCTTTTGTGTATGCACCAAGGGTCTAGGCTCAGTTATTTCAGGAATTTTTCAGGAATAGTTCTGATTAAATACAGAATTTTACTTTAAGAATTGACTTGAGGACCCATCCCCTAAAGAAATCCAATTCCATGGTGAACAAATGTCAATTGAGGGTGCAGGAAATGAATCTAAAAACTTCATTTCACACTATTTCTTGTCAGTACCTAGAGGATCTACTAGGCAAATGATTTTTAGCTGAAACCAAAAAAAAAAAAAAAAAAAAAAAAATACGTAACAAGGTATCCTACTTTTAATTTAGGATGACTAGTAATAAATTTTTATCATTTCTTATAAATGTTAAATACCTGGTTTGCACAGTATATTTTCAATTATCCTTAATTCTCAAGCAGTACACAGAATCTTTCATAGACAAAGGGGCACTAAGTCACAATGGCATTTTAAAATACTGATTACATACCTATATCGCTGAGTAAAGAAAGTATCTGGCTTTCTTTAAGGCCACAACAATTTTCTGGTTTGTTGAGTAGCTAAAGGAAAAAAATAAAAAGAAGTCTAAAAATGTATACTACAAATTGCTGGGAAGCAATAGCAATTCATATTAATCACTGCAGTATAAGAGAATATTCAAGTGAGGAAGAAAGTCATGACAAAAAGTATATGAAAGGGAAGCCAGGAATATAGCTTAGGGCACAGTGCCTGCTTGGCAAATGCAAGGTCCTGAGTTTGATTCCTGATATCCCCCCCAAAAAAGAATTAAAAAAAAAAAAAAAAAGCTCTGATTAATGTCAGAAATTAAGGGCTGGGAGTTTGGCTCAGTGGCTTAAGCGCCTGTCTAGCAGGCACAAGGTTGTGAGTTTGATCTCCAGTACAGAAAAAAAAAAAAAAAATCAGAAATTACAAAGTTTACAAAGGGAAAAAAAAATCACCAAATCTGAATTGAGGACATTTAAATTTCATGACAAAGCTCACAGAAGTAAAGGTAAAGCAACAAAAAATTTGAAATTGATATTGAAAAAGGTTGACAAATCTCAGAGAGATATATCTACAAACAAATAGCCATATGGACAAATTTAAAATGAGTTAGGAAAGAAAGCCTACAGTAGAAAAGACAACTTTTTTTGTTGCTGTTTTGTTTTTTAAAACAGGGTCTCACTATGTAGCCCAGGCTTTGCCCTGAACTCACAGCGAATCTCCTGCCTCAGTGCTGGGATTATAGGGTTGTGCCACTATGCCCAACTGAAAAAATAACCTTTATATAAGCACCTTAAACACCGATATTTTGGATTAACACTACCAACTTAGTCTAATTTTGCAAACAACCAAAAAATACATGTTCTAAATCAGGGGTTGACAAGCATTTTCTATACAGTGACAGACAGTAAACAGTTTAGGCTTTGCAAGCCATAAGGTCTCTGTCAGAACTACATAATTCTGCAGCCACAGACATGAATACAGCTGTCTTCCAATAAAACTTTACTTACAAAATAGGTATCAGGCCATAATTTTCTGATTCTTATTACAGATTATCACATAGAATATGATTAAAAATGCTGAAGTTTATAATTTACTATCTTATTATCTCAAATCATCCACATTACCTTCCGGAGATCTCCTCCAGAACAGTATTCCATTGCTAGAAGAGGCACATCATTAATCAAAAAATTCAATTCCTCAGGAACATCACAGGCCTTTACAACATTGGCATGGTTCAACCTAAAAAGAAGGGAAAGACATTATGAAGTAACTGGATTTGAAATGGTAGTTAATTGGGGGGGGGGTTAATTTGTGATTCGTGTAACTAATAATCAGTAATTTTTGGACGAAAAGTGTATGTTACAATACCATCATTATTACTATTATTAGATTTCTGGGTCAATCAGCAAGGATTTTAATATATTAACTCATTTACTTGTCATAGCACTACTAATAAAATAGATTTACTAAGAGTTCCATAAAACAGGAAAAAATTGAAGTACACATTGGTTAAGTAACAAGATCTCACAGCAAGTAAGTTGTCAATAAGGATTCAAATCTGGCAGCCTGTCTCCAAAGCTTGTATATCAATGGTGGTGAACCTATGGCACGTGTGCTGCAGCAGGCACACAGAACCCGCTCTTGTCAGCATGTGAACCAGGTTGCTCCAGCACTGCTCCAGCAGCCAAGTATTCAGGTTTAACAGCAGTGTTGCTACTTTGTGATAATAAGTGGGTTTTTGGTTGCAGTTTGGGGACTTGATCTCTAAAAGGCTTACCATCACTGGCCTCTATCATACTACCTATCAAACAATCACATACAATGTCGCCCAAAGGTGAATGTTAAGAAAATGTAGGCATATTTCTTTCTAGTTTTAAGCACAAAGTTTTGAATAAATGCTGAATCACATTATATATTATCTAACAGTTCTTTTTTTTTTTTTCTTAACAATCTGTCAGTCATCATCATGATCAACTGGTATAGATTCCCATATTCTAAAACCTAAAAAAACAGAATCTCCATATAGAGGGCCTGAGAATTTATATTATGCTTTCCTGATTATTATTCTGTTATATAGCCAAGTTTGAGAACTAAAAAATTGAACTGAGCACCATACGGAATCAGAAGGTGATCATTTCAAACCTAGACTCTACTACCAGCTGTGGGACTGTATGAGTTCCAGCTTACTCATATGTGAGATAGGGATAATGCCTAAACACAGAGCTGTAATGACAACTAGAGGACTGATCTGTATAGTTACACTACCAGTAGGAGCATATTGCCTCTGAAAGTTTAAAATATGTCCGCCTCTCCCTTGAAGAGGTTAACTCTTTTCTCCCTGAGTACATGATATAACTAGTGACTTATTTCTATTTTTGTTTTTACTTTGTTTTTGAGACAGGGTCTTGCTACGTAGTTCATGCTGGCCTCCAACTCACAGCAATCCTCCTGCCTCAGTTTCCTTAATGCTGGGATTACAGGGGTATGCCACCACATGTGGTTAGTGACTCATTTGTAACAAACAGAATTTGGTGGAAAGAATGAAGTATGACTTCCAACAATACTTTATAAAAGATATGTCAGTCGTCAATCTTGTTCTTTCTCTCACAAATCACTTGCTCTGGAGAAGCTGGCTGCCATGTCATTTAGACATTCAGGCTTCCCTATGGAGGCCCACATGGTGAGGAATTGATGCCTCTCACCAAAAGCCACATAACTGGGCCCGAAAGTGACTATATCATTCCTGGTCAAGACTCTGGAACCAGACTGCAGCTCTGGTCAACAATTTGAGATATCTCAGGAGGGACACATGAGCTAGAACTACATAGCTAAGCAGTCCCAAATTCCTAAGCCCCAAAAAGCATAGACAATAAATGTTTATAGTTTTAAGCCACTGAGTGTTTATAAAGCAGCAGGGCTACTTAACAAAAATAGATGCAAAAGAAATGAGAACAGTGATATATCATAATTTGTAGTTTAACTAGAAAGTATGATATATGGGGATTTCTCAAGATCCAGAAGAAACAAATGCTGCCTTCTGAGAACTGAGTCAACTTTTAAACTGAACTTCCTTAATCATAAGGAGATGTAATTTCCTGAAATAGAATAAATATAGTGGATGACAGAGAGAAAAGTATGTTCCCAAAAAGATCCTGAGAAGAGTGGATTCCTGGCTCCCTTCCCTATGATAACAACTGGCTGGGCTGGAGAACTGGAGAAACGTAAGTCATTGGGTACACTTACTTCTTCATAATCTGGATTTCATGGCACCACCGTTCTCTGTTTTTGGTACTTAGCTCTAGTCGGCAAGACTTAATAGCTATTTTGAGATCAAGTTCCTGCCAAAACAGAAAGTCAACAGAAAAAATAAGTTATATTCTTGTACAGATTTGCTTGCTATCAAAGAAATATTAACCTGGGAAAACAATACCCTTTTTAGCTTACTAATTAAACATACTATCCACAGCTTTCTTGAGGCTACATTTTTGTTAGATAAACCATGAGACTATTAAATCAATGCTTTCAAAATATGTAATCTCTGACACAAACCACAGGTGTGGTAAAGCTGTGTATGAGTAAATAGAGAAGTGCCCAAGGGCTGGAAAGGGAAAAAATGATAGGTGGGGAAGTAAGACATATCTTGAATAGGACAGTCTGGATTGGGAGCTGGGAGGGGGAAAGAGGCTAAAGACAAGACAGTTGATAAGGTACAAAGGGAGAAAGGAAAGAGAACAAACTATAAACTAGCCTAACTGAGAACAAACTATAAACTAGCCTAACCATAGTACTCACTCTTTTCAACTTTTCTTTATGAACAGGACCCTGGTTGTAGCAACATCTCAGGTAAAGTTTTACTACCATCTAGACTATTTGTACAGTCATGAACAACATTAAACTCTAAATATTTTGGAGTTGGACAGCAAGGATGGTTGCACAATGCAAATGCACTTAATACAACAGAACTATATACATTATACAAATGGTTTAAAATGACAAATTTTATATATTTTTTTAACAAAAGATAGAAAATACTAAGTTAAAGTAGTTTCCTTATTTTTCCAACTTTTCAATCTCTAAACAAAGTGATATTATACACAGCATTTGCCCAAATCACCTGAACAAAATAAAGTCATTCTTTGACATGATGATTGTTTCCAGGATCTGCGAAGGATACCAGAATCTTCAGGTTCAGTCCATTACATAAAATAACATAGTATTTGCATATAATCTATGCATATTCTCTTGCATACTATAAATCATTTCCATATTTCTTACAATACCTAATACAAGGTAAATGCTATATAAATAGTTGCTACACTGTAGAATTATTATTATTATTATTATTATTATTATTATTTTGTCTTTTTGAGATAGGTCTTGCTATGCAGTCCAGGCTGGCCTTAAATTCACTTTGTAGCTCAGGCTGGCCTCAAACTCACAGCAATCCCCCTGCCTCAGCCTTCTGTGTGCTGGGATTACAGGCATGCACCACCATGCCCAGCAACATGGAATTATTTAGGTAACAATGACAAGAAAACTTCTTTACATGTTTGGTGCAGATGCATTTTGTTCCCCAATTATTTTCAATGCACAGTTGGTTGAATCTGTGAATACAAAATTCATGAAGGTCTCTTTTCTTTTTTTCTTCCCCATGCTAGGGATTGTCTTGCATATCCTGAGCAAGCTTTCTAACCCTGATCTGTATTCCCAGTCCCTATATCCTTTCTTTAAAGTAAAAGTATTCCATGGAACTAATTTCTCCAACATAGGATGAGAAGTACTTTGTTTCTATGTCCATTTCTTTTGTAGACTTGAAATCTCTTGTAAGATAGATAAGCCTCCTACTGCTGATTTTGGCACCATCATTACTCAGCACAGTAACCAACTAAAAAAACATCTCATGTCCTTTTTCCTCATTGCACTTTGAGAACTTTAGGTAAAATACTGGGACATGGGTTCTATCTAAACATTAGTATACACTGAAAGCTAAGTGAACCTATTTTCTACACTTACTATAGATTATTTCTTTTTTTCCTTACTCTAGGCCTGGTTATCAAATAGTCCACTTTTTTATTTTTATTTTTTTTGGTACCGTGTTATTGAACTGATGACCTCGTACTTGCCAGGCAGGCATTTATGCTGCTGAGCTAAACCCCCAGCCCAAATGTTCCACTTTTGAAGAAGGTCAGTATCTCTGATAAACTAGAAGTTCCTGAGAGATTTCTAAGACTTTAGAGGGCCCAAATCTCTTCTATTTAAAGTGATGAACTCCACAGAGACAAAAATAAAATAGTGTTGACAGGGGATATGGGTAAGAAGAAATGGGAATTACTGTTTAATGGGTACAGTGTTTCAGTTTGGGAAGATGAAAAAGTTTTGGAAAGAAATGATGGTAATAGTTGCATATCAGTGTGGATGTGCTCCATGCTACTAAACTACACATTTAAACATAGATAAAATGGTGAAACTATGTATTCTTTACCACAGTAAAAGTTTCTGTTTTTGTTTTCAGTGCTAGGGATTGAAACCAGAGCCTAATCCCAGCACTCAGGAGGCTGAGGTAGGAAGTGCGTTGTGAGTTCGAGGCCGGCTTGTGCTACAATGCGAGTGCAAGGCCCACCTGAGCTACACAGTGCGACCCTGCCTCAAAAAACTAGGCCTAGGAGTTTGGCTCAGTGACTTAAGCGCCTGCCTGACAGGCGCGAGGTTGTGAGTTCAATCCCTGGTGCCACAAAAAAAAAAAAAGAAAAAAGAAACCAAGCCAAAAAGAAAAAAAAAAGTGAAGAATTCATCTTCATCCATCCTCAGTCAGGGATCAAAATAAGCAGTCACAGGCTGGATGTAGTGGCACACTCCTTTAATCCTAGCACTCGGGAGCCTGAGGCAGGAGGACTGCCACGAGATGAGGACAGCCTGGGCTATATAGTAAGTTCAAGGGCCGCCTGAACTACATAGTGAGACCCTGTCTCCAAAAAAAAAAAAAAAAAAGCAGTCATAAAAGTATCAGCATGCTAATGAGTAGGCTTAGATAACACAGAACACATACCATTGAAAGCAGTTGGTTCCTCTTTTTGTTTGAGTGCACTATGTTCCCTAGGATACTAAAAGTTAACGAATTTACACTTTATTAGTAAAATAGTTAATGTCTTAATGCTTCACATTTTACTCTCTTACTCCTGTGTTCTATCTAGAAAGCTGTTTCAGTTTCCCCTCTTCTACTGTGACATATTTCATTTTAACTGCCCCAAAAATACACCAATTCTCTGAAGGTAGACTTCTGTCTCTCCTCTCTCCTATCCTTAATTACAGAGTCTCTATCTCTAACCATGTTCTTTAAAACAGCAAATTATGATTTCTCCTCCTGGATTCACTTCTCTATTCATAAGTCAAGTACTAAAGTAATATCTTAACTGCTCATCTTGTTCTATGTTTTTCCAAATTTATCTTTTGCAAAAGTAATTTTCCCAGAACAGTATTTTTATCTTGACATTTCCTTTTTTAAGGTCAACTAAAGATGATGAAAATTATAATAATAGCAACAATGACAAAGCAGAAGCTGGACCTGCAATGAAGCCTTTGCCAGGCCAAATACTACTTAGTTTTACATATGTTACCATCTTACTTAACTCTCAAATAGATCCAGGATGTGTGAGGTATGATAGAAAAAATAACGTAATTGTTTAATTTTAAAAAAATTATTACAATAACAGACACATAGCCCAGTGCCTGCCTGACAAGTGCAAGGTCCTGAGTTCGATTTCTGAACCCTCCCTCCAAAAGACATATAGCCCTTATACCCTTCGAAACACTCCTCCTCATTTTGAACACACTTATCCCATTGCTCTTGCCCCTTTCTGAAGCAGTCTAGAAGTGTTTCATTAGTATCTTTACTGGTGCTGTCCTGGCTGCCTCAATGCTCAAATCCATTCAAAATGTTACCTTTCATGGTCATACTGAATTTGGGGAAAAGCCAGAAGTTTCAAGGGGTCAGATCTGGTGAATATGGTAAACGAGGACATATCATAATATTTTTATTTGCTAGAAATTGCCATAAACAGTTGATTAATTTAGGATGATCATAAAATATGGTGAATGCTTCAATTTAAAAAGTACAGTGAAAGACAATGACCACTAATTAACCTCAAAATACCCTTGTTTTGAGCACACTTAACTTTCTTGGCAGTATGTCTTTTTAAAATTTAAACATTTATTGTATCTTTTGATCATCCCAGATATATACATTATTATACCTATTTTATTGATAACGAAACAAAAAATATACTTCAGGGATTATTAGTTCCGTGTCTTTTCACCAAAAATGTCCTTTAGGAGAGCATGAACCCCTTACATGGCAAGGCATCAGGTTGTGTGGATGGGCATCTGTGCTTTTTTCTGGGTAAATGGTTCATACTTTTTATTGGTATACTAAAAGACATATGACTCAAACATTAACTACTGTTACAATGATGAAATATTTTCAGTTAAATCAAAGTAAATTCCTTGAATCTGATATTAGTTGTCTTCCACAGAAGAGTTCCCATTTTCAGTATGTATCTTTTCCTTTTTAAGATAAGATCATTTTCACCAACCTACCCTCAATTTGTTCTCCATCTGGAATGCATACCCAATTCGAAAGTCTACTAATGCTCCTAAAGATTGAATTCTGGGCTCACTATGAAGCATTCCTTATCTACTTCAGTCTCTGCTGACTCCACCAAGAATACACATAGGGATACACACCTAACAGGCAGGTCCGTCCCCCATTAGCCCCATTTTCTCACCCATTCGATCTCACACATACACTCGGATGTGCAACTGCCTCACACACCCTCACAGTTTAGATTCATAGACACATAATCATTGTAGCGCTCACGAAACAGCTGGTCATATCTTGACACTCATACCTAAATTCGCCGTAACAGCTCTTTCAACACACTGCTCCGGGAACTCAGATACAAACTCAGACACAGTCATCCATACTGACACAGTATCACTGCCACTGTCTCTCTCTCACTGTCTGTGTCTGTCTGTCTGTCTGTCTGTCTCTCTCTCTCTCTCTCACACACACACACACACACACAAACACACGCGCGCGCGCGCACGCTCACTGGTTCGCAAATACTGCCTCACACACTGACAACCCATGTTCTAGACTCTGACAAACCCACCAGTGCTCCCTCCGGCGCCCAGCCTCACCCGATGCTGGTACAGACAGACATTTCCGAACCCGCCGGTGCCAAGCCGCTCTCGCATCTCCCAGGGCCCGCCCGCGCCCGGCCGCAGCCCCGGGGGCCGCTCCATGGGGCGGGAGGGTAAGTAGCTTCAGACTCCGCAGCAGTTTCAAGGCCGGTTCCGGACAGCCGAGGATCGCGGGTCTTTGTTCTCGCGAGACTTATGCATCACTTCCGGTAGCTGCCTCAGAAAAAGCCTCACCCCAGTTTTTTTTTAAGTGCTCTGCGGAATCTCAGGCAGCCACCGTGGGAGCCGGGTGTTTTAAGTGCCCGGGGCATTCTTCAGGTTGAGACGACCCACGTGTGTTTTTCTAGACTTAAAAAATATAAAATCTCTCCAAACTTTTAAGTCACCGATCTCTCATGTATTCTTTTCTGAACTTCACAATGTCTCCATTCCTACCTTTACATTTTAAAAACATTCATGGCTTCTGTCCTCCAACTCCACCACCTGCTGAGCTGGCACTGACAAAAGCCACTAAAGATTTAGATAGTGGACACAGCAAAGCATTGGAAAGAATCCTGCGCTAACAGGCCCATTGATGCATTAGCCTTCACAGTTAATTTTATGACTTTCTGTAACAACCGTTCCCAGGATCTCCCCTATAATCACACAACTCAAGGATGACGTTATTTGGGGTAAAGAATGTTCTAGATTTGGGAAGCTTCCCTAAGTGTCTCACAGAGCTTGCTGTCCGTCAGCCATTCAGTTACACTTTGCTAGTGGTGGTTCTTCAGTTAAGGGGATTGTTTCTGAGACTTACTGCAGGGCTGCGGAGGCAGCATTGCTGTTGGTGTAACAAGAAGTACTTCTTTTCTTTTCTTTTTCTTTTTTTTTCTTTTTTTTCTTTCTTTTCTTTTTTTTTTTTTTTTTTTTTTTTTTTTTTTTTTTTTTTTTTTTTTTTTTTTTTTTTTTTTTTTTTTTTTTTTTTTTTTTTTTTTTTTTTTTTTTTTTTTTTTTGCGGCACCGGGGATCGAACTCACAACCTCGCACCTGCTTAAGCCACTGAGCCAAACTCCCAGCCCTGTTTTTTTTTTTGTTTTGTTTTTTTTGTTTTTTTTTTGAGGCAGGGTCACACTATGTAGCTCAGGCCGGCCTCACGATCGCGTTGTAGCCCAAGCCAGCCTCGAACTCACAACGCAACGCTCCACCTGCCTCAGCCTCCTGAGTACTGGGATTAAAGGCGTGCGCCACCACGCCCAGCTAACAAGAAGTACTTCTGAGTGGCAGACTGCATAGGGGAACCATCTCTTTGTTTTCCACCTGACTCAGTCATCTGCTTAATGGAACCCAGGGACCCAAATATGTTTAAGAATCAACATGAAATCAAATTCTCATTAAAAAAAAAAAGTGTTGGTGCAACTAAACGTTGAGTGCTGGGCACTGATACTATTGTTTGGGAGATGCTGGTTTTCAGATTTGGGTGGTTTACAAGGAACTGGCGTATCAGACTTAGATATAATGGCGAACAAAGCCTCCGAGAACACATCCTTGATAGCTGTGCAGACTGTATTGGAGTGTGGTGCATACTGTCATGAAAATATGAAGCCCTGTAGTTTGCGGCAGTGGAGCTTCAGTCCCTAATTCTTACCCAGAAGAGACAATGAGGGATGCTGAGTACCCCAGCCAGAATACTGATGATCGGGCTAACCCAAAGTGGCCATCTTTGCAGAAATCAGGTCAGTTTCCATAGTTAACTTTTTAAAAAATTCCCATTCTTAGCTCAAATTAAAAAAAAAAAAATTCCTAGGCTGATTCCAGGTTCCATAATCTGTAGGTTTGCAAGCCTGTTTTTTGATATATCAAACAGAAATGATACCTCATAGAGATTTTATAAAGATTAAGTGAGACCAGCCGGGCGTGGTGGCGCACGCCTTTAATCCCAGCACTCGCGAGGCTGAGGTAGGAGGAGCGTTGTGAGTTCGAGGCCGGCTTGGGCTACAACACGAGCACAAGGCCGGCTTGAGCTACACAGTGTGACCCTGCCTCAAACAATTAGGGCCCGGAGTTTGACTCAGTGACTTAAGCGCCTGTCTGACAGGTGTGAGGTTGTAAATTCAATCCCCGGTGCTGCAAAAAAAAAAAAAGGGGGGGGGGATTAAGTGAGAGTGCAGTGTCTGGGCCATGAATACTCAATATATAGGAACAATTATTTTTCTTTTCACTTCCAATATGACATTCTCCTGTGAGCTCTCTGCTCCTTCTCCGTGTACTACTGGTTCACTCTACTTCTAAACACTCCTGAATTTTTTTTTATTTAAGAGAAAAAAAAAGACACATATAAGAAAGACAAAAAGCAAAAAAGACAAACGACTAGAGTAAATGCATAACAGTAACATTATAGGTTTACAAAACAGGATGATAGAAACTTGACAATGGTTGCAACATTGCGTATCCTTATCTCCAAAATGGTTGTTTACGTTGACAGATATAGACATGTAAAATTAATCATATGAGTATTAACTATTCTTTCTCAATAACTAATACATTCAGCAGTATGTTCGTTTTAGTTATCTTACATATACATATATACAGATTTGTATCTTTTCCTTTTCCCTTCCCAATTACTTTTGCTCTTTGAGCTGTTTTTTACCCTTACATAGTATTTATTATAGATTTTGGATCATATATACTTTTTCAGTTTCTTACACTAGGAAGACAATATGGTATTTACACATGTGGGTTTGATTTATCTCACTTATGAGTATGGTCTCAAGTCATGTCCATTTTCTTATAAAAGTCTCAATGCAATCTTTCTCAATAGCTGAGTAGTACTCCATTGTATAAAAATACCACATCTTTTTTATCCAGTCTTTGATTGATGGGCACTTGGGTTGTTTCCAAGATCTGGCTATTCCAAATTGGGTTGCTATAAACATGGGTGCACAAATATCACTGTGGTATGATGTTTTCAATTCTTCTGGGAAAATGCCCAGAAGTGGGATAGCTGGGTTGAATGGGATCTCTAATCCTAACTTCTTGAGGAATCCACACACTGACTTCCACAGTGGTTGCACCAGTTTACACTCCCACCAACAGTGGAGAAGAGTTCCTTTTTCCAAACAGCCCCTCCAGCATTTGTTGTTGCTTGATTTTTTAATCTTGGCCATTCTTTCTGTAGTGAGATGGAATCTCAGTGTTGTTTTAATTTGCATTTCCCAAATGACCATTGATGTTGAACATTTTTTCATATATTTATTTGCCATTTGTATTTCTTTCTCTGAGAAGTGTGTATTCATCTCAGATGCCCATTTTTGGGTTGGGTCCTTGAATTTTAGGGGCCTGATTTCTTTTAATTCTTTATATGTTTTAGATAGAAGTCCTTTGTCTGATGGACAATTGGCTAAGATTTTTTCCCAGTCCGTGGGTTTTCTGTTCACTCTGTTGGAGATTTCCTTTGACATGCAAAAATTTTTAAGTAAGATGAGATTCCAGTTGTTGATTCTGGGAAGTGTTTCCTGTGCAACTTGATTTTTGTTCATGAACTCTCTGCCTACTCCTATGTCATCAAGATTTTTACCTACTGTCTTCTAGTAAGTTTAGTGTCTCTGTTTTAATATTCAGATCCTTGACCCATTTTGACTTTATTTTAGTGCACAGTGATAGACATGGATCTAGTTTTAGTTTATGGCACACAGAAAGCCAGTTTTACCAGCACCATTTGTTGAAGAGGCTTTCTTCCAATGTACATGTTTGGCCCCTTTGTCAAAGATGAGGTGGCTAAGTGTGTTTGTAGTTGTGGCTGTATCTTCTAATCTATTCCATTGATCTTCAGGTCTGTTTTGATTCCAGTACCATGCTGATTTTATCACAGTAGCTTTGTAGTATAGTTTCAAGTCAGGGATAGTGATGCCTCCTGCCTTACCTTTGTTGCCCAGAATTGCCTTTGCTATTCTAGGTCTTTTCTGGTTCCAGATGAATTTCAGGAATGCTTTCTCTAGTTCTGTGAGGTAGGCAAGTGGTATTTTGATTGGGATTGCATTAAATCTGTATAATAATTTTGGGAGAATGGCCATTTTCACAATGTTTGTTCTTCCCATCCATGAACAGGGAATATCTTTTCATTTTCTGAAATCTTCTTTGATTTCCTTCTTCAGAGTAATGTAATTTTCACTGTATAGATCTTTTACTTTCTTTGTTAGATTGATTCCTAAGTATTTCATTTTTTTGGATGTTATAGTGAAGGGTGTGGTTTCCCATGTTTCTCTCTTAGTGACTTTGTTGCTAAACACTCCTTAAATATTGGACATCTTTAGCTTAGAACTGCATTCACCCTACCTTATTTTTATCTTGTGTGTGTGTGTGTGTGTGTGTGTGTACGTACCTTCTACACTGTAGAGGAAGTTACAATTTTTTCAAATGAACATAGGTACTAACAACCTAGAATGAAAATAATGATTTTTAGAACATGGTAACCACTAATACCCTACTTGTTTTTTGGAATAGATGGTAACTATCTATACATGCAAATACTAGTATACCTAAGGCACCTAAGATACCTTCTTTGATGCAGCTACTTAGGAAATGTAAGAAGGTACCATCCAGCATCAAATGGAAGGCTAAATAGGGGAGTCTCTTCTAACTTTTAGGAATTCAAGTAGACAGCATATACAGGCTGTCTACCATCTTATTTTCAAAAAAAACTTTAAGACTGATAGCTTTGGATTTTAAAGCTTGCACTCCTGAATTCCCCAGTGTTTCTGCACTTTTTAGAAAAAATATGCTCCCCTTCAGGGTCAGTTTTATCTTTATAAGTTCTGTTATATCATTTTCTCCCAGGATACATGGGACACTGAGTTATGCTGTACTTCTTTATCTATTCCATAGAGGTCCTTAATTATGGTGCAAAATGCATGTGCTCTCCTTATATTCTTTAAAATACTATTAAATCAAGTACAGACAGTTGGGCCAAGAAGTATAACTTTTCATTTTAATAATCTGATAGGCACTGTCAATCACTTCTTCAGATACTTTCCCACTGCTCAGAATCTTTATTAGTTCCTGTGGCTGAGTTCAGATCCTTTATAGGGATATTAGATATGTTAACCACACTCCAAACAGGACACTTGAGGCTCTATGCTCTCCAAGGAGGCACTTGTGTGGTTGAGTGGATACCAATCTTTTGCCCAATTAAGAGGTGGAAATGAGCAGTATCCAGATTACTACCACTTCCAGTAACATAGTTTTGGGGATATGCACTCTTTCCAGGATACATATCTACTGAATTGGAAACAACAATCAGTTTGCAGTGGGGGCTGTACTGGACAACAGTGCCAATCAGTAATTTAAAGATGGCTACATTTCACTGGGCTAATTTGAGGCGAAACTCTCCTCTCTCCTGGCATGCATTTGTTGTGATAATCACTAGGCTGGAGTTTGCAGTGATGTGATAATCTTTGCTGCAAACATTTGACATTTTCATGAAAGGGCTGCCATGTTGATCCATTACCTCATCCTTCAATTTGTCTTTATGATCTTCACCAGGGTAAGCTGATCATTTAAGTCTTTTAATAAAATGCTGACAGCACAGGGCATGCCTAACGATCCAGTTCATATAATGGAGAACTTACTATACAAAAATAATTCTTCTGAAGTGACATTTTTCATAAGCTCATACTTCAGTTTCCATTTTGGACACAGTTGGAAACAGGCAGGAGCCCTAGAATGGGACTTGTACCACTTGACAGACTGATAAAGCCATCCTCAGTCCTCAGAAACTCAATCCTGAAACATTTATTCTCTGGATGGCCCAGAGAACTTCCAAAGCCAAGCTCATAGCTGCTCATTCAAGAGGCAGAGAAAGAGACTGGAGGAAAGAAGTAGGAAAACCACAGGCAAGAGCATTAAGGCACAAAAGAATCACCTTCTTATTTTCATACATTCTCATTTCATTTATGGCCTATACCCTGGTTATCCCTAAAGCCCTATCACCAATCCAGATCTCCATGAGTTTAGGATTATTTAACAGTACACTGGACACATATGTTAAGACATCTAAAACAATTTATTAAAAGCAGAACTCATCTTCTCTTCCTAAATCTTCTATTCCTTTTTTTTTTTTTTCCGGCACCGGAGATCGAACTCACAACCTCGCACCGGCTAGACAGGCGCTTAAGCCACTGAGCCAAACTCCCAGCCCTCAAATCTTCTATTCCTAATTAAACTAAGCTCTTGGACAAAAAAAGCACCATGATGAGGCATGATTATATTCTTGGAGCCTACAAAAATGCCTGGTATATGAATATCTGAGGGACTGAATGATCCCTTATATATGAATAAGATAATGATGCTGGAAGAGAAAAAGAGCAAACGCCATTGGTCCCTTCTCTATCCTGGGTATTTCCCTCTGGGTAACCACCCTGTGTGATTCTGGTAAAGGAGTTGGGCCTACAGCTCTCGTCCTTCTTGTTTCACACACTACTTCATTTCATGATCACAGGCAACATGAACATAAGAGACTTCTCAACTATTAGAAACAATTTGGAGCCAGTTGTGGTGGCACAAGCCTGTAATCCCGGCACTCTGGATGCTAAGACAGGAGGATTGCTGTGAATTCAAGGCCAGCCTGAGCTACATAGCAAGACCCTGTTTCAAAAGACCAAAAAAAAAAAGGATTTAGACTTTATTTGATAGTTTGTTTTTGAAAATGTAGATAAACACGAGCTGTTCTTAGTGCTGAATGACAGACAAATTTTTAGCATAGCATTTTCACCCTAGAATGACTTTCCTAAAAAAAAAAAAAAAAAAAAAAAAAAAAAAGGGTGTATTTTCAATCTTAGGCCTCTTGCTACAGGTAGTTTCCATGGAAATGTATGAAAAAGAGGCAGGGAAACAGTTCCCAAGAGAGACTGGAGTTTCATTAAAAATATGCTGGAAAAATTTCTTTCAAAGTTCATGAAGTGTTCTTCCCTTTGATTAGTCATCCAGAGTGAAGTCAAAGGGCTCAAAGTCTTTCCGAAAGCGGCAAGCAAGCGTCTCTTCTTCTTCTTTGCTGATCTGACACTGCCGCCAGTCAGACTTCTCAGGAATATTAAGAATTGCTTCACTGGCCAGCACCTCCCTGCAGAAAGAGCACAAAGAAAAATGGGGCCTATTACCTCCAAATTCCCTCTCTCCTGTCTCTTTCCAACCAGAGAACTCTTCTCAACATCACCCAAAGCAAGTATGCAGACCTCTATGACTGCTTATACTGTTCTCCTGCCCTGAGTGCCATCCCTGCCATTCTATTGAAATCATACCCATGTTGAACGACCAGCTCAGATCCGACCTCTTTCCTGACTCTTCATACTTCATCCTCCCTCTCCTGAACAACTTGAAACTGCATTACTGTTAAAGTATGTAGAGAAGCAACATGGCATACTACCAGAAGGTCAGATTCTGGTGTCAGATCAAAAGACTGGATTCCATTCCTAGTTCTGTTACTTGCTATCTATGACTTGAATAGATTACTTCACCTCTGAGTCTTGGATTCCTTACCTATGAAATTTGAATAAAAGCACTTACATTGTATGGTTTTGTGAAATACAGATATAACACAAAGCACTATAGTAACTGTGAATTACATTTTGCCTTAGACTGTAGTTTTGTCATCTTAACTAGACCATGAGTTCACTGAGAGCAGAGCTGGGTGTCATACCCATCCTGACGTAAAATTCTTCTGCCTTTCCTTCTGGCACATGTACACAAGCTCGATGTGAAGAGAACAACTTATCTTGACTCTCAGAACAAAAGAATAACATATATATGTATATGTATATCTGCTTCTAATTTCTATTGTTTTATATTTTTATTCATTTTTACTTATTTTGATAGATTACACATAAGTCTATGCATCTACTTGGTCCATTTTCTACTTTGAAGCTACAATATATACAGTTGGAAATAAGTCATCTAAGACCTCTACCTTCTTTCTTTCTTTTGCTTTTGGTATCAGGAATCGAACTCAGGATCTCAGGCTTTCCAGGCAGGCACTGTGCCACTAAGCTAAATCCCCGGCCATCTAAGTAAGACCTCTACAAGGCATAATAGACCTAACCCCAAGTACTAGCTCCTTGGGCATACTTTGATCCTATTTCATTAGATGTAAAATGAAGATAGAATCATTTTCCTTTTACAGCTAGAAAAACAATGGCTTTTCAAGTATTTTGTTGAGTGTAAAATGCTAGTAACTCTAAATTATTTTGAAAATATAACTGATTGTCATGAACACAAAATCATTCAAAGGATCTCCCATTTGTGAGCTTTATATGCCCTTATGGCTTGTATCTAGATGTTCCCCTAAAGCCTCATGCAGTCATAGGTGGGGTTTTTTGGAGGTGGCTAGATCCCAGGTGTGTGATGCTAGGATGAAGCATGCAATGCTAGGATTAAGGATGTGAGTGCTACCCACTTGAAGGGAGGGTACCTGATAAGATATAAGGGACAGAAAGAGGATCGTTCCTTGTTGCTTGCTGCCTTCTGCCTGCTATGAACTGTTTTTCCTTTGTGATGCCCCTTTGCCATGACATTCTGTCTTAAAGTCAGCCAACTATGAACTGTGAGCAAATAAACCATTCCTCCTTTAACTCTGGGTTTCAGGTATTTTGTCTCAAAGATGAGAAAAGTAATTAAGACATATACCTATATGCATTGGTAATCATGTCCCTATCTACATGTGTTAAGACAACAACAAAAAGATCAAACTAGAGGTTTGAAACATATAACCCCCTTCTTTTCATTTATTAGTTATCTTCCTGAAAATGGAGAAAATAGGGCAATCTTTAGAGGCTTCCCAAATTAGTCCACAAATAGTCCTGGGATCATTCAAAGTCCAATTCCAACTTGGGGAAAAAAACAGCTGCAAATCAGATACCACCATGAGATAAGGCATTCCATACATTTTCTACTCCCCTTTAGACTCTGTCTCTTCTTTTCTGTAACTTCCTGTCTTCATTCTTTGCCTAATTTATACTGCTCTCTCTATGCTCTTGCAGTCATATTCTGCCTGACACGATGAGCAAAACTGAAACCTCATACAGCCTTGTAAAATACTGCAGAATAATAAAATTATATCTTATTTTGCAGTCCACCAGACCTGGATTTAAACCTGCCACTCTGTGACCATAGGCATGCTACTTTACCCATCTTAAGCCATGCTATCCAAAACAGTACCACTAAGCTGATATGGTTATTTAAATCTAAATTATAATTAATTAAAATTAAATAAAATTAAAAATTCAGTTCCTCAGTTACTTAGCCACATGTTCAAATGCCACATGTAGCCAGTCATTACTGTATTTGATAGTGTAGATTTGTAGACCATTTCCATCTTGGTGGAAAATTCTGTTGGATACTGTACTACCGCCTCATTGTCTGTATTAGTAAACTGGGATAATACCTACCTTACACAGTTGTGAAGATTAAATGAGAAAATACACAGTTCCCAGCAGTGTCTGATCAATGGCACATGGTCAATGGTAACACTTTACTCCCTCTGGTTAGATGCCCATTTCCCAGCATTTGCCACTAAATCTATCTCTTAAATTCACTTTTGACTTTTCATAAGGCCCTTATATCAAGCAGAAATAAATTCTTCCTTCTCTGAGATAGATAGATTTATTTATTTATTTATTTTTAAGGCCAGCCTGGATTGCATAGCAAGACTCTGTCTCAAAAACAAACAAACAAAAAAACAGCAACAACAAAAAGTAAGGTGACAGGATTCACTTAATATGCTACATATCACAAAATATCCCTAGCAGAGTCTGGGGAAGCACTCATAATTAAACATAGATCCCTACTGCAAATATAAATAGTCACTTAATACATATGATAAAGACAATGCATAATCTCACTTAGTTCTCATATCATTACTGCCTAAACTGCTTCAGATCAGGCATTAGTTCTGTTCCTTTTTTTGGATGTTTTATGTTTTGCTACTGGGGATTAAACCCAGGGCCTCATGCATGCCAGGAAAGTGCTCCATTACTGAGGTACAACTTCGGCCCTTTTAATTTTATTTTGAGATAAGGTCTCAATTTCCTAAATTCCAGGCTGGTCTTGAATTTATGACCCTCCTTCCTCAGATTCTGAGTGCTGGTATTACAGGCATGTGCCACTATACCTGGCTAGTACAGTAAGTACCTGATTTGCAAACATGAGTTGCAAACTTCACCAATAGGAATAGACCTTGTATTAGGAACATTCATAAATGTGAATAGTGGAAGTAGCTCATGTGTCTGCTGGACGTTGTCACAGTTGTGCTGCTGTGTGCTTACTGTGCTTAGAAGTAAAAATAATTTACCGACAGTATTTTCTTGTGTGTGTTTGATTTTTTTACACTTTACATTGTATATCTGTGTCAAATGTGTATAAGACTCACTTTGTCAGACTTATAAATGAATCTGACTTACCAATGTTCTCTCAAACCAGAACTTGTTCACGAGTTGGGAGATACTGTACATTTTTAAACTTGTGCACTGATTTCTACTATCGCGTTCCAGACCATTTTATTACCCAAAAATAAATCTTTTTTTAAAATTTTGGTACCAGGGATCGAACTCATGACCTCACACTTGCCAGGCAGGCACTTATGCTGCTGAGTTAAACCCCTGGCCCTGCAAAAATAAATCTTACACCCATTAGCAGGCACTCTTACACTTGATCTTAGCCAAAAGGCCGAGAAGCGATAGCAGGCACTCTTAATTTCTTTGTTATTCCAGTTTTCATTTTAAACTTTTTTTGTATCAGTACATGATTGCAGTACATACTGATCACATTTATCATGGGAGTTTGCACACATACATAACACATCTTAATTCTTTTTTTTCTTGAGACAGGGTCCCACTCTGCAGTTCACGCTGTCCTTGAACTCACTATGTAGCCCAAGAAGGCCTCAAATTCAAGGTGCTCCTCCTGCCTTAGCCTCCTGAGTGCTGGGATTACCTCTAAATTTCTAAAGTACCTTGTTTCCTAAAACTCTGTCAAGCTACGTTTCACATTTTGTATCACATGGCTGATCTGATTTGCCCTGAACCTATAAGTTCCTTGGGGTAAGGTATGTTTCCTGTTTGGCTTATTATCAATTGTTCATGCCACTCATCACTTTGTTTACAACAGTTCTATTGAAAAATATGTGAAAAAGAAGGAAAGCATACAAACCTCCCAAACTGCAAAGGAAAATTCCTTTTAATTCTGTGGAAAAGTTTCTCTCCTGTGTCAAGCTCAACATAAAAATATGCTGCTCCTGGCTGGGCAATCTGAAGTAAACAGAGTTGTATCAGGACATACAATAGTGCTTTGAAGATCTAAAACCCTTGCTTATCTCTTAAAAGGTCTAACTTGGCAAATAATTCAGTTAAAAAGTATAAGAAAATGGATATATGATTAGCTATAGACCTCAAACCATTAAGTGGTACTAGAGTTTAAAAAGTCAGATTGTCAGATATTACCAGTATCTTCCCAGTGGCACCCTCCTGCTCAATTCCCACCGTAAGGAATGTCTAGTTTCTTGCTCTTCCTACAAAAATGCTAAGACTTCGTTGTAATGCCGTTTCCATCTCCAGTCTAATCAATATATTGTGATCTGGTTCCAAATTGTCCATTGCCTATTTAACATTCTTGAAATTCCTTGATAGTACTTCAGGCTAAACATTTCAAAAACCAGATCTTTTACTCTTTCTTGAAAATCACCAGATCTCCTGTTTTACCTGCTTGATGTCAGAGTGCTCTGGGATTTCCAATAGCTCTATCTGTTGCTCTTGTGCCTGGGTAATGAAGGCATCTTTAATGTCATCAGTAGCACAGAGGCTAAGCGGCACAGGAATGACCTGGACAGGGGTTGGGGGAATAGGAAAAATTCATTGTACAGGTCCCAGAGAGGTCATATCTGTACAGTTTCTGAAAAGTAGCAAATCCATCACAGGGGTGGAAATGCACCCCTCAGTACAGACTCTCCTCAGACCAGGCAGGTTGTCAGCCTGTTTGTAGGACTTAAACTTATGAGATATATTGTGAGAGCAAATATCTGATGCACAAAAAGCTCAAGAGAGATATTTCAGTCTTTAAGCTTTTGCCAGCTCCTTACAATATATGTGGCAGAGTCAGACCCATTTGAAAACTTAACAAATGTGCCAAAAAGAAACTACCACAACCACAATCACCAAATTTCTGAGCTGCTTACTCATCTGGCCTCTGACGCAATTTTCTATCTTTAAGCCTTCAGTCATGCTGGACCTTCACACAAAATTTCTTTTCATACTCTTACCTAGCAAGGCCTACATCTTCCTTGGAACTTCTCTCAATTATCCACTTCTTTTCTACCACTCAACATTCTGAGGTTCACTTATACCCACTATGTACTTTCCTGTGAAATCTCTAGAGTTATCACCAGATATTGTTAAACTTTTAAACAACAATTAAATATTATTATGACAATTCATATCAAATACTTTATATATTAGATTAAATGTAAATTATTCCAGATAACCACTACTTAAATATTTATTTATCAATATCAAGGTCACTATGGTGCCCTCCTATATTCCTGGGCAGAGATCACCTACCTGTAGCTGGAGGTGATGACTCTTATAATTTCTCTCAAACAGAACACACCGTTTCCCTCGACTCTTAAAGAAGCGTCTTAGCGTAGCTTTGTATTTCTCCACCTCTTCCACCACCTCTGCTGAAAGCTCCACTACTGACTGGTAATGACCAATGGGTAGGATGAGGACATGGTCATCAGATAAGCCTCCTTTGGCCAGAGCAAGGTAGCACTGACGAAGAAACACAGAGTCAAGACATGATACTGCATGTATGGTTCTTTGGGGAGAAAAGCCTACAGAAAGAGTGAGCCTGAGGATACAGGAAAAAGTACAAGACTGTATTAACAGAAATTCTACTTTTAAAAATCTGATGTTAGAGGTTAGGAGCAATAATGTTCTCAAGTATCTTGTGAAGAATAAGATCGGATATAACAGCTTTTTTTTTTTTTTTCTTTTTTTGAGGCACGGGGGATTGAACTCACAGTCTCGCATCTGCCAGACAGGCGCTTAAGCTGCTGAGGCAAACTCCCGGCCCTGGTTTTTTTTGAGGCAGGGTCACACTATGTAGCTCAGGCTGGCCTTGCGCTCACGTTGTAGCCCAAGCCAGCCTCAAACTCACTCACAACGCTCCGCCTACCTCAGCCACCCGAGTGCTGGGATTAAAGATGTGCACCACCACACCTGGCTCGGATGTAACAGATTTCTATGCAAGTAACAAAACAATATTTCAGTTATTATCCCTTTCCCTTCAACCACAGAAGAATAATACTTCTGATTTGAAAATAACTACCTTTTGTCTACCCAATACCATCCAATCTCTTATGTCACCAAATAAACCCTGGAATGGTTAAGGTAACATGATTAGCATCTAATGTCCCTACAGCCTTAAGCTGCTAACTGAACTCCATAAAATAAGAAGAAACATACAGCCTGAGTGGAAGGAAGAAAGAAAAACCTTAAAGTCAGATTTACCCAAAAAGGTAGACGATTAACATTCTCAGCAATACAAATTAGTCTTTTTTTTCCTCTCTCTCTGTTTTTTTGAGTCAGGGTCTACTATGCAGTCCAGGCTGGTCTTGAGTTCACTTTGTATTGTAGCTCAGGCTGGTCTCAAACTCGCAATGATCCTCCTGCCTCAGCCTCTGAGTGCTGGGATTACAGGCGTGCGCCACCACGCCTGGCTTAAATATTAGTCTTTCATAGCAACTAAATGTATTTGTGAAAAATCAAATATGTAGGATTATTCTACCAGTCATACACTCTTTGAAGGGAAGGAACTGTGAGTGAGCAGCAAAAACTAGATGAAAGCAGTATGCAGAGGCACTACACCCTAAGAAATCATTTGTAAATATTTCCTCAGGAACCTTGGTGAACATCTTTCTACACTTGACCTTAGTCAAAAGGCCGAGAAGAGAAAGAAATATCTGGCTCTAGTCTGGGTAACTAGAGTGTACTTATAACGCTGAATATTAATTTTTCTTAATTCTAACTTAAAGAAAAAAAATAGTCTACTTGGGACCTGGAGAAATGTCAGTTAAAGAATATAATTATTTAATGTCTAACTGAGCCCTGCCCAGTGACAAGTTTCAAGAGGTACTATTCTATGTAAAACAGAATGACTTTCCTGTAAGACACATGTAGTTCCCCAGGGCTTTCTCAGCCTGAGTAATATTATACTGAAGATCTCCTAGTTCTCATAGTCTGATTCAGTGCTTTCTAACCAAACAACTTTAAAATCATTAACTTGGGGTTACCAGATACTTCCATTAGGAATGGAGATGTGAGTCTTCCTATCATTAGGAAGCTACATCTTTTATTACCCAACAGAAATTTGTCACTTTAGTCTTTCATATGATTAGTATGATTCAATTCTCAGTGCTACTTAATTCTATATTTTAAAAAATTATTAAGTTCAAATTTCTGAACCTGAGCTGGGCATAGTGATTCATGCCTGTAATCTCAGCACTCTGGTAGGCCAAGGCAGAAAGACAGGAAGTTTGGACCCAGCCTGGCCAACTTAACAAGGTCCTATCTAAAAATTAAAACAACAACAACAAAAATAAAAACCTAAATCTGAAACTATAAAAAAAAAAGAGATCTCACTCAATTGCCCAGGTTATCCTCAAACAAACAGTCCTCCTGCCTCAGGCTTCCAGGGAGCTGGGATTTAGATGTGTACCAGCATGACTGGCTGAGTATCAACACTATTAACCCAATATTAGTATAAGCAACAGAAGACTTCCTTCTCAGGACAAAGAAAATTTCCATTTTAAGTAATAAGCAATTAACACAAGAAAGGTAACAGCTCCAAGTAGTATGGACTAAAAATACAAAGAGTTTGAGAAGTATATAAAAGCTTCACCCTAGGAGATCCACACCTATTTGTGTGAGAGGGAGGAAGGGAAGGAAAGGGTGTGAGTGATCTTGTGAAATTGATTCTACAAAAATACCACAGAAGAAATGCTATACTCAAAGACTAACAGTGGGCTAGGGATGTAGGTTAGTGGTAGTGCCCTTCCTCAGCATCTGCAAAGCCCTAGGATACATCCACAAAACTAAACAAAACAACACAACTGTAACAAATGTTGGCAGGGAATTTTTTATTGATGGGAATACAAAATAGTACCACCATTTTTGAAAAAGTTTGGTAGTTTCCTAAAAAGTTAAGAAAGTAAGTTTTCATACTATCTAGCTATTTCATTCTTTGGTATCTCTCCAAAAGAAATGAAAACATATGTTTGCACAAAAGCTTGTATGCAAATCTTACATGAGAACATTATTCCAATTGTCAGCAAGTAGAAACAACCCAAATGTCCATCAAGTGATAAGTACATAGACAAAATGTGTTATATCCACACAAAGAATACTATTTGGCAATAAAAAGGAATGAAATACCAGTGCATACTATAACACAGATATATCTCAAGAATATAATTCTAAAGATGCCAGACACAGGGAATTTCAGGAAGATGGCAGAGTAACAAGTGATAACAACTCAGCCTCTCTGAGATTTAGAATTCAGACACCGGAAAATAACAACTTGGGGAAGGAAAAAAAAAAAAAAAAAAAAAAAGAAGCAGATCCCTTGGTACCAGAAAAATCTAACAGAAAAAATAAAACCTACAAAGAAATTGAAGAAACAAATCACAACATTGGGGTATGGTAAGGACAGTATACACTTTCTCCTTAGCTCACAGCTCATGCTTGTAGGAAAGGGAGACCGAACATTCAGACAGTGAAAGGTGGGGATTCCAGAGGGCTTCGGGAGAAACACTGTGGTGGAATGGCCTGGTGGATGCTGCAATCTGCAGAATGTGTGCGATTCGGCTTCCATATAAGTCCTTCAACAGGAAACAACTAATGAGTGACTCTAGTCCAGTGATGGTGTACCTTTCAGAGACCGAATGCCCAAACTGCAACTCGAAACTCATTTATTGCAAAGTACCAACACTGCAATTAAACCTGAATGTTATGGTTTTAGTTTAGAAAAAAACAATTATTATCTGATGCTTGACTGCTGGGGCAACTTGGCTCACATGCCAATAGAGAGGGCTCTGTATGCCTGCTGTAGCACAGGAGTCAAGGTTCAACACCACCACTGTAGTCTAAGTGCCCTTCATACCCCTAGAGACAGTGCTTGCTGGATTCCATTCTGGGAAAGGGTTAACTGTTTGAATCCAGGACTTGAAGCAGCCATTGGACAGCTTCACTTCAGGGCTTTTGGTGTCATGTTCCCACAGTAACTGGGTGAGCCACTGCCCTGGTAAACAACTGAAGTCAGGGAGCAAGCAGGAAAGAGACTGCCTGAGGAGATAAAGCAAAAGGACACAGGCTCTACCCCCACAGCCAGAGGGCAGGTTCAGCCTGAGCTGCTCTAGATTTGAAAGTCACAGCAATGGTGCCCTTGAACTGCTCCTATTGCCTGCTAATGCTTGCATACAGCACAGATCTGTATCTATCAGTGTGAGCAGGGACACGTCTTGACTTGGACACTGCCCCAGAATTGTAGATCCCAGAAGAAAACCACATACTCAAAATCATAGAGAAATTTCTTCTCCCTCTCCGTGTGTGTGTGCGTGTGCGCATATGTGCGCGCACGTTGTTTTTGTTTTCCTTTGTTCTTTTTTCCTTTCCTCCTTTATTATTTACCAATTATTAGGGTTTGGAGGACTTTCCTTTGCCCTTTTTCTCACCTCTTATCTCTTTTTCTTACTCTTTTTTCCTTAATTTATTTTTCCTCCTCTCCCTTTCTGTCCCTTTAATTTTTTCTTACTTCTATTCTCCTTGTAATTTCTTTTTCTCTTATCTTCTGTCAGTTTTTTCTCTTACATTTACCTAATTCTATAAAAGTTGTTCCACTCTCCAACAAGATCCTTTGTACCACTTCTCTTTCCTCTTTTTCATATCATATAGTGTAATGTTTCAAATTTTTCCTCTTGCATTCCCCCATTTCCAACCCTCTATATATTCAATAGTATAATCATACAGTTTTACTAATCTTTACATAGTTGACTATAAAATTATTCTTGAATTCTTTACTACCATTAGCAGACACACAGCTGTTTCATATAGTACATATTAGCGGTAAGTCAATACTTCAGTTGGCTTAATTTCTATACCATTATGTAAATTTCTTCTCTAGCATGAAGGGTGGTACATAATTGGTTCTTATGGTATGTTAATATCTAATTTGTCCTGGACGATACTACTGTAGCTGATTTGGTTATTACCAAGGTCACATAATTATTGCTATTAATGGATTTTTTTCTGTAAGGCAATACTCAGATTACTTTTGTGACATTAACAATACTAGAGTACATTCTCAGAGAACTTGGTGTTGGCCAGTTACACTGTATCCACCCCTGCCAAATTGACCAGGGTGGTCAGATCCTGGGGCTGAGCAACAGCCAATGCCTAAAGTACATTACTGAAAAGCTACTAAGAGAACTCTATACTTACAAAGAAGTCTCTTATAAGCATCCACAAACTTCAGTAAAAAACAAACAAAAAAAACAACAGAAACATAAAACGAGGTAACAAAATATCTCCCAAAGTTACCAACTGCCCCCTGGCCAAAATGGTGGGTACCACGGGGAAAAATAGCTAAGCCATGTACCCAAATTACTTGAAAGTATGAGAGGAGGTTACAAAACAAATCAAAGAGGTCCTCAGTGAGATCACAGAAGATAAAACTAAACAGATAACAGAAGTAACAACCAACATGATCCAAAGCTTTCAGAAAACACTAATAAAAAGCTAGCTAAGCTAACAAAACTATACAAAGCAAGAATAACCAGTCTAGCAAAGAATTCAAGTCCATAAAAAAGTTTCAGTTAGAAATCTAGGAGGTTAAAAATTATAGTTGAAGTATGGGCAGCAGAAGTAACCAATGTGAGGAAAAACTTTCAAAACTAGAAGACAATGATGTCTACAAAGGCCAAATACTCAATGACATCTTAAAAGCAACAAGTCAACATGAAAAATGGATCAAACAGCTGCTAGGTGGCACAAAGAAATCAAATCTAAGAGTAACTGGAATAAGTGAAAAATCAGAAAATACGAATGGTGCAAAAAAAAAAAAACCTGTTTTTTTAATTCAAAAAGAAATTAAAAGATTAAAAATCAAAAATGAAAAAAAATATTACATGAAATAGGAGCCCAGTAGATATCCTAATTGCAGAGGAAATTGATTTCAAGACAAACTGATTAAAAGAGGCAAAGAAGGTCACTACATATTAAGAGATAACAATTTTAAAAATACACACACCAAATACAGGCATGCCCAGTTTCATAAACCAAGCACTAATGGACATGAAAAATCAGATAAGTACCAATATAATTGTGATGGGGGATCTCAATACCCTGCTGTCACAAATCCATGGATCAACCAGATAGAAAGTCAAAAAACCAATTATCAGAGTTGAACTAAACCTTCAAACAAATGGACTTAAGAGGTGTCTACAGAATGTTCCATCTAACAACAGAATACACATTCTTCTCAGCAGCACATGGAACTTTCTCCAAAACAGACCATATACTAGCTACTATCCCATAAAGCAAGCTTAAATAAATATAAAAGAATCGAAATTATCCCATGCATATTATCATATTACAGTGCAGTGAAACTAGAGTAGAAACAAGGCAAACACAGAAATTAAGCAATACCCTCTTGAATAATCAATGGTCAGAGATGAAATTAAGGAAGAAATTAGGCAATTACTAAAATAAAATGATAATGCCAGTACCACATACTGGAACCTATGGAACACAATAAAAGCAGTCCTGAGAGGGAAGTTTATAGCTGGATAATCCCCACATCAGAAAAACAAAGGGAGCTCAAATAAATAACCTAATGATACATATCAATGTCCTAGAAAAACAAGAACAATTCAAATCCAAAGTTAGGAGGGAATTATAAAAATCAAGACAAATTAATGGAATTGAGACTTAAAAAAACACAAAGAATCAATGAGTTGAAGAGTTGATTCTTTCTTCCCAACAGAACGCCAGCTACTCCTCAGACAATGACTTTATATTAAGAAGGCAAAAAAAACTAGCACCCTGCCTTCTCAGTTCAAAGACTGAATCAAAACATGGGCATCTGAAATGAATGACACCTCTCAGATGAAGAAGTACAAATAGCCAATAAATATACAAAAGACCATTCAACATCACTGGCCATTAGAGAAATGCAAATTAAAACAATATTGAGATTCTATCTCACTCCAGAAAGAATGACTATCTTCAATAAATCAAACAACAGCGAATACTGGAGACTGCAGAGGAAAAAGCAAGCCTTCTTCATTGTCAGTGGGAGTGTGAACTGGTACAATCACTGTGGAAATCAGTATGGAGATTCCTCAAAAAACTAGAAATAGAAATTACATTTAATCTAGCTAATCTCCTTCTAGGTATCTTCCCAACAGTTACAGAGATCTTACTAGAGTGAAACATACTACTTGTGAGTAGTACAACTCACAATAGCTAAATATCGGAAACAGCCTACATGTCCATCAACAGATGAATGGGTAAAGAAAATGTGGTATTTATATACAATGAGTACTACTCAGCCATGAAGAAGGATAAATTTCAGTTGTTTGTAGGAAAATTGGTATACCTGGAAAACATAATTTTAAGTTCAGTAATCAGACACACAAGCTTAAATACTGTGTGGTTTCTTTTATATGAGAAATTCAATATATAAAGTTAAAAGTACAAAATAAAAGACAGATAATAGGAAAAAAGAGAAAAATTATTGTAATCCATCATGGCCAATGTATCTAAAAGTATACGTTAATTTAGTATAATTGTTTCGCATATTTTACATGCTTTTACCTGTTGGTCTGGCTGTTAATCTGTGTGTATGTCAATTAACCTGACAAAGTCTTAGTATGCTTCTTTTGTTTTTGTTTCTTCTGTTGGTATCGGGGATCGAATTCACAACCTTGCACCTGCCAAGCAGGCACTTAAGCCACTGAGCCAAGCTCGCAGCCCTCTGACAAAGTCTTATAAAATAAATAAATCTGATTCTGGCAAAAATAACAAAAAGAAAGAAAGAAAAAAGAAAAACAGGGAAGGAAGGGAAAGGGAAAAAAAAAAGAATTGAGTTCTGTCATGTACCTATACCAATTCCCTACAATGAATGCATGAATGTATTCATTATGTACTGCAAATATGAACTAATAAAATAAAAAAAAAAAAAGCCAGACACCAAAGACCATATACTATATAACTGTAGTTATGTGAAATGTCTGAAAACCACAAACATAAAGACGATAAGCAGACTAGTCATGGGCCTGGGGCTAAGGGTAGAGACAGAGATTAAATATAAATGGTAAAAAGACATTGGAGTGACAGAAATGTTCTAAAACTTGTTATACGGTAGTTGCTTTACTCAGTAAGTCGACAAAGAATCAATGAATTATACACTCAAAATGGTTAAGTTTTATATGTGGATCATGCCTCAGTAACATTAATAAAAAAATAAACAGGTATCTCCTTCTCTGCAAAAGATCCCTGGAATAACTTACATGTGTACCAATGTTGACCACCAAATGCTTTTCCACTTCAGGGCTGGCAAGGCAAAACCAGCAAGGTCCTGGAGGCTGAGCTTCATGTGGAAGAAAGCCAAGTATTAGTAGAGCCTGATCACTACAACATATAATCACCTTATAAAATCAGCTTTGTCTGATCTTTATATACTGCAAAGAGTGTATGCAGTACAGCCACAAGAAGCTGGACTTGTACTCCTCAGCATGATCTCCATCTGCACACCATTTTCCATGGAAAAAGACTGTTTTTCCATTGAATTAGAAAAGTTCTGAAATCAGTCGGGGGTGTTGTGAGTTCGAGACCAGCCTGGGCTACAAACTGAGTTCAAGGCCAGCCTGAACTGCATAGGGAGACCCTGTCTCAAAAAATAGAGCCAGGGATTTAGCAGGCGCGAGGTTGTGAGTTCGATCCCTGGTACTAAAAAAAAAAGAAAGAAAGAAAAGTTCTGAAATGGTAACCAATTCCAGGTAGTGACCCACAAACAGACTATGTAAAGCAGAAAAAATAAAGATAGAAAGGAGACAAAGAAAACTACACTGAAATTGTGCTTTTAAAAACCCCTGCAGTTTCAAGACATAAAAGTTATTCAAGCCTTTTTCCCTTTCCCTGAAAAATTACTAAGGGCCTGAAAGACAACTCCCTCCTACTAATCCTTATCCTCAGGAAGTATACTATTTAGAGGATAGCATATTTCAATTTCAAACACATATACTAGAAACAGTGTGCATTTTAACATAGCTCATCAGATGGGTAAAACCTGACAAAAACTAGAATACATATCCTACATCAGTGGTGGTGAACCCCTGGCACCAATGCTGCAGCCAGTTGTTTATTATCATTGAAAGCTCTAAAAGGTTCACCATCATTGTCCTAGATAATCTGTGTTAGAGACATACCCAAATTCCCATAAATACACTTAGCTCAAAGCCACAAGTTGCTTCGATTCCTCATAAGAGTCCACATTCTATGAGTGTGGACTTTCAGAATTCTGCCTAGAGAATCCCTATATGTCTCTTACTGATGTGTGCTGAAAATTCTTTTTCTGGGATGGAAGCCTGAGAACCTGCAACCTGTCCAATGGGTGAGATAAGTCAAGGTTCCTCGAGAGTCTGCTTTGGGAACATCCTTGAACATACAATTTGGAATCTGGAAATGATTCCAAATTGTATGTAACCTGCAATAGGCTTCAATGAAAGAACAACGAACTTTCACTGCACTCTAATTCTAGTCCCAGCTATGCTGTTAACTAGCCACATGACCCTGGTAACAGTTTACTCTCTTAAGATCAGATCCTTCATCTTTGAAATAAGAGGGTGGAGATAGGAATAAAAATCTTTTCAGTCAATTATTTTATTATTTTATGAACCTATGTTGGTTTTGTATGTTCTTTAATTCATCATATTCTACAACACAAAGGAAAGAAGGTTTTTCCATAGTTTTTACAGAAAAAGCCTCAGATGGTCTCAAAGTCAGGCCATTTTTACATTATTTTTGTCTCTAATGATTCTGTACAATTTTTCTGTGCCAGAAGATGCTTTCTTAGCAATGCTATTTGCCAAACAAAACTACAATAGCAGTTACTACTCATATGCAAGACCAGTGGAACCAAGACACTTACGAGGTTTCCGAGGTTGCTTTGGGTAAGGAGAAGCTTTGCTATCTCTGCCGGTGGATGAACGTTTCCTTCCTTGCTTTTCATTTAAATCAAAGAAAAATTGACAAGTTGATTGTTCCTGGAATGGCAAAAGAGAGAAGAGCATATTATTCAGCTAACCTTTAGACAAGCAGACAACCATTTACATACAAGGGAACATTCCTTCCATGTCACTCCTGTCTCTTTTCAGCACTTAACTGCCTGTTATATGAGAGAAATATATCCTCCCAAACCTGATACCTAGAATGTCAGTCATGTATCTCAACACACTTATCCAAGCTACCACCAAATTCATCACTTTGGAAAAACAAGTTAAAATGCAAGGTATAAAGTAATTCTTGCCTAGAATCAATATAAACCTAACAAATTTCCTTTTACTTTCTCAACAGGGACAAGGCAGTAGTCTCACAGGTTAAACAACTCTAATTCAACTTTAATTAAAGACATAAGAAGAAAGAATCAATAGGAGCAAAAGTAAAATGGGAAGACAAAAAAGTCTTTTTGAGAAGACAAGTCTGAGAAGGCAGATCACGTATCCTAGTAAGGGAACTTGATATTCCTTGCTTTGGTGAAAGAAAAATTTGTCTTATTATAAATAGTAATAAAATAATGATTTTTACTATTTTATGATGTTATTGTATTGTTACTAAGCTGTATCCTTACTTGAAGAATTAAGCATAATCAATTTAGACAACGAAAAACTTAACATATGAAACTATAACCCCGACACATGAATTACGGTTAACTAAAGAAAGACTCATTGTTAAACAATCCTAAATTACAATAAAAAAAAACACTGAGCTTAGTTGAAATCTACTAAGACTTTCTAAATACTATCATGATTTCTCAAGGGAAAAGAAGACTTTGATTCTAAGCATTAAGTGTAATTTATGTACTAAAGTGTTACCAAGAAAAATACACCTGCAAGGGCAACCCTGTCCCCAAAATTCCACCTCTCAATCAAAACATACCTCAGGAGTGAGAATTTGCTTTCCTATGGATGATTCTTTTCCAGTTTTTCTGTAAGGGTTTTCAGTGACATCTGGAGGCTGTTTTACTAGTTCTGCTGTATCCATTAATTTCATGGGAATAATACTGAATGCATAAAGATACTTTAAAGAAAAAGAACATAACATTGGGGAAATATTATTTATCCAAATGTAATAAACTTATTTTACTGTGAAAATTTCACCAAAAACATTTGAAATTCAATAAATTAAAAGCTGGTTTGTAACTCATAGAATACACAAGAGTAAGCCAAATGCCAATTCTGTAGCTTTTGTAGCTACAACTAATGAGGAATAAATCAAAGCCCCAGTAGTTACACAAATCAGGCAACCTCACTTGCATAACAGAATAGTGTCACCACAAAGCCCAGAGACTTTCTCTTTAACACTTGAAGACAAACTGCTTCTATCTGAGTCCTCTATAAATGTTGTAACAGACTTACGGCACTACTATTCTTTTTTTCTTTACATGAATTGTGCTATATATGCTGACAAAATTTTCTTAAGCCAAAAGGTAAATACGCATATAAATATCTGAAATCTTAGACTAAGAGCAGAGATTGAAAACTTTAGATAAAATATGAATAAAGCTGAGTGTGGTGGTGTATGCTTGTAATCCCACCTACTTGGGAGGTTGAGGCAAGAGAACCACAAGTTTGAGACTAGCTTGAGCAACTAAGCAAGACCCTGTCTTAAAATAAAGTAAAAAAGGGCTGGGGCTCAGTGACAAACACTGAGGCCTGGGGTTCAATTCCTAGTACTGTTAAAAAAAAAAATTATGAATAGATGTTTAACCTCACTACAACCAGGAAGTGCAACGAAAAAATGATACATTATCTTCTAGATATGAGACTGGTAGAAACTTCAATAAAAGCGTGGAGAAAGAAATAGGCAAATAAACCTTGCATTGCTAATAAAAGTACAGATGGGATGAACACGCTTGTCAAATTAAAAAGTTTGCAGAACCTTTGAAGAATGAACTGCTTAATGTGTCTGAAAATGAACATAGTCTGAAAATACTATAATTTTCAGTTTGCTTTGTGTGTGTCTGTGTGTGTGTGTACTGGGGGATCAAACCCAGGACCTACGCAACTGCTCTACCATTGAATTATATCCCCAGTCCTGCACTATTCGTTTGAAAGGGCATTTAAAAAATTATAAACCTAAAATCATTAATTCAGATTTGGCTTAAAAGTTTAAAATGTGGAAAAACGGAAATATGTACCTGTTTTCTTTTGTGTGGACATAGTCTATGGCACGTTACAGTGGAATAATCTTCAGATTATTTAGGTAGATTGTTCTGGCTATTTTCCCACTTGAACATTATCTGGATTTTAGCTGTTTCTATCCAAAAAATGTTTTGGGCCATAGAAAGTCAGAAAATTAAGCCACGCATGGGGACACATGCCAGTAATCCCTAACTGTAACAGGCTGAGACGGGACAATTGCAAAGAGAGTCCAGCCCAGGCAAGTTAGTGATACCTTGCCCTAAAAATAAAAATAAAAATA
Source organism: Dasyprocta punctata (assembly GCA_004363535.1). Taxonomy (NCBI): domain Eukaryota; kingdom Metazoa; phylum Chordata; class Mammalia; order Rodentia; family Dasyproctidae; genus Dasyprocta; species Dasyprocta punctata. The sequence continues at coordinate 76,981 of RJWM01000185.1, read as the reverse complement.
AAAATAAAAATAAAAATAAAAATAAAAATAAAAATGTATGGCTCAGAAGGTAGCCCAGTGTGTGGTACTGGGGGTTCAATTCCCAGTACCATACATACACACTCATAAAAAAGCTCTCAAGGAAATGAGAAACACACCTATTTTTCTAGGATAGTCTTTCTTTACTATTTTTCAATATAACAACAGGTTCTAGGAATCATTAGTATTTCCTTAAGCCTAAGAAGTCCTGGGTAAATCCATGGAAGAGTTTTATTATTTCAGCTAAATGCAATTGCCAAGAAGCAAGCAAAGAGTACCATCTGAAGGCAAACATACAAATATCTATAGAGACAACCACATGGATGTAGAAGGAAAAGAACATCATTCATTTGATACTTTGTCTTTATTTTCCCAAACCTTACCTAAGATCTCCTATAAAGTACCCAAGGAAATACGACCTTTCAGAACCTTAACTTTACAAAGGAGTCATTGAAGTTTCTGGGACCTTGCACCTGGGGTAAATGAAAGATCTGCATGCTAAACTGAGTAAAAGAAATGCCAAAAAATAATGAATATTAACCTACCACCACACATTTAATTCTTTACCTTTTTCTTTTCTGGATTTCCAACATTTGCCAGAGCTATAAACCGGGTGACATGCTGTGCATTTTCTTGTAGAACAACATGGTTTCTGGAACACATTTGAGAGATTAACAGATTTTACCAGCACTTTATTTTTCATTTGCAATAATGAAATAGGTAGACTTCATTGAGCCAAGAAAACAATAGAGGTCTTAAGTCTGCTATCAAAGTCATATGATCTCAGAGAAGCTGCCTTTCTACATAGGAGAATCAACCTATACATCTAGTGGGGTAATAACCCCTACTTCAGAAGGCTGTTATGAAGAAATGAGATTATACCTTTGAAAAGCACCAAAAATGGCAACTTGGCGTGTGTGTGTGCATTGTTTGTTTTGTTTTCAAATTGAGCCCAGGGCTTAGTGCATTCTAGCCAAGTGTTCTACCACTGATCTACATCCCAGCTTGCCTCCCTACCTTTTCTGATTTTTTGTTTTGAGATAGGTTCACACTAAGTTGTCCAGGCTGGCCTTTAACTGACAACCCTTCCACCTCAGCTTCTTGAGTAGCTGGGATTAGAGCTGCATGCCACCATGCCCAGCTGGTTTTAAGAGCATTTAAATGGATGATCACTGACGCTAGGTAACGGAGACAGGAGAGTTCATTTTACTATTTTTTTCCTTTTGTGTAACAAAAAGCTAAAATAAGCCTGATGTGATAGCACATACCTATCAATTCAGCACTCTGGGACGCTGAGGCAGCAGGAACAAAGGTTTGAGGCCAGCTTGGGCAATATAGCAATGCAGTAAGATAATGTCACAAAATGAAAAATAAAAGCGCTGGGATGCAGTTTAGTGCAGAGGCCATGGGTTCAATCCCCAGTACCACCAATAACAAAAACATACCGAAAAAACAAAAACAAAAACAAAAAAAACCCCAAAAAGAAATGTATTCTAAGTGAAAAAAACATGCCTCACATACTAATACATATATAGTATGATTTTATCTTTCTAGGAAAAAATACAAAAATACCGGAGTGCCGACATGTCACAGAAAAAAAATAATGGACACTATATACCAAAATACTTTGTGAGCTTTTTTTTTTAAAGTATTGTAGAGCTGAGTAGGGGTGTAGCTCCACGGTAGAGCACCTGCCTGGCATGTGCAAAGCCCTGGATTTCATTCCTAGCACTGCCCCATCCCTAAAAAAAAAAGTATTCTACACTGGGTATTTGTAACTCTACACTGGTATTTGTAATTAAAGAAAGTATTTAATCAAACTAATAAAAAAGAATTGATACAAGTGTCGAAGTTCTGGATTCACAAAATGAATATTTCCAAAGTGATTATGCTAAGAGCTGAATTTTCGAGACTACATAGAACACAGTTTGAGCTGAATGTGGTGGTGCATGCCTGTGATCCCAGCACTCGGGAGGCTGAAGCAGAAGGATGACCACGGGTTCAAGGCCAGCCTGGGCTACATAGTGAGTTCAAGGTCAGCCTGAGCTGCATAGTGAAACCCTGTCTCAAAAAAAAAGAACAGTTTGACCTGATGAAAACAGGACCTAATGTAGTATAAAAAGTTATAAGGACTATACAGTATTATTATTTCAACCTTCAGTGCTTCTTAAGTGCTTATGGGCATTATGGTCCAATATGGTCCAATCCCTCAAAGAAGATGGCTTGAGAGTTATTTATTTGTGTACCTGAGTAACCAAAAGGAATCAAGATGTTATATGGCTAAAAATGAAAAAGATAAATTTGTATAGAAGATTCATGGGAAATTCTTCAAAAACCCAAGAAATAAATACTACTCACCGATACGGAAGTCTCTCATAATATGACTTTTCCAAAGCAGAAAAATGGTATCTTGGTTTCAAGCCTGTGGCAAGACTGGAGACCAAAGAAGAACCACATTTTTTGGTATCCACTTCTCCCTAGCAAATAGAAACTTAGTCATTCACAGACTTGGAAATTATCAAAAAGTACAGCAAAATTTCAGACATGTCTGAAATGTCTTTAAGATTTGTACATGGATACAAATGTAGGTAGTAAGAGCTGTACAGTAAATTTCGTATGGCAGTCAGAAAAATCAGACTCATAAGGATATTACACTATTACTTATGCAGAAGCAGGACCTATTATTGGAAGCCATATAAGGTTAACTCCTCCATATTAACATTCAAAATAGTTTATCAAAACCTTTTTTGGTAAATAGTCTCTGGAGCCCACAAACTGTGCCTTTGTACTTTGTGGTGCACCTGGGTGATTGACAATATAGCCGTCATAGTCAATACAGAAAATAAAATTAAAAGCTAGCCTTCTGAGCACCTAGTATCCATAGAATATTCAAGGACCTTGTCACAAAAGCATACAATCTTTTATTTTTCTTCAGTCAAGGTGGTGGTTTTGAAAGGGTACAACTGCAGCCTTGTTAATAAAGCTTGTGAATAGCAAAGCTTGTCAAAAGTTAGGCCTATTCCAAGAACATTCCTAGCTTCTGATAACAATCAATTATGCTGTCTCTCATCTGTTTATTTAGCATAAATAATGTTATTTACTCTAAAAGAAGGTATTGGCGGAGATTTAGCTCAGTGGCCTAAGTGCCCGCCCAGCAGGTGTGAGGCTGTGAGTTTGGATCCCCGGTACCAAAAAAACAAACAAACAAAGAAGGTATTAAGTGGAAATATGTATTTATTTTCCACCAAGTACAGTGAGACTTCCCTTTTTCCTTGGAACCTTCAGGTTTATCCTGAGGGGTAGGGAACTGCTTTGAAGCTGGTTGTAGTGTCTTATGGGCTGGTATACTATATTATTTTCTCCCCTGTAGTATCTCATCATTAACTATAAACTTTAAGATCTTGTCTTAGCTCCCTCCAAAATGAAAGGGCTTCACTTTCTTATTCTTCCTCAGAGAGCATCATCTGTGCCTTTTCCCTTCCATTGTCACTTTAACAGTCCTTCTCTGGCTCTTCCTTAGGTTTGCAGTATCCGTGCTGCAACCAGCACTGCCCCTCATGTCCCAGGTAAAAAGTAGACGAAGGTTGATAAATGAAGAGAGATTTGTCTCTTTTCCTTTTAATATCCTTCCTGACAATGTTGGTATCTTGTTGGCCTTTCTGGTCATAGCCATGTAGTGCTGAAGCTGGCAAAGAATAGTCTACAGGGCCCTCTTCTGGAACATTATTGATAATTCTGAACCCATCCATAAGGTTCTGTCCCCAGATGCATTTTTTTTTTTTAAAGACAGGAATTTGCTATGAAGTTCAAGCTGGACTTGAACTCACTAGACAGGCCAAACTGGCCTCGAACTCATGGCAATCCTCCCATCCTAGACTCCCAAGTGCTAGGATTACAGTTGTACACCATCATGCTTAGCCCTAAATATATTCTTGTATTTCCCGCCCGTAAGGCTCAACTGGTGCTTGCTGCCCCCAAACCACACAATCTTCTTTTTAAATGCTGGAGGTCAAATTCAAGGCCCCACACATGTTAGGCAAGTACTCTTCTACTGAGCTACACCCTTTGCCCAGCCAAGATCTTCCTTAGGCTCATGTCCATCAATGTAGTATTTCAGTACTTATGATAGCTGCCACTCCTGGTGTACATCTTTCTCAAGACTACTGGCTGGGTATGGGGGTACACATCTGAAATCCCAGCCTTCAAGAGACTGAGGCAGGAGGATCGCCAAGAGTTTGAGGCCAGCCAGGGCTACATAGCAAAATCCTGTCACAAACAAATGATTACTTATAAGAATATTAAAACCAAACAAAGTGATCAGTTCCAGTGGATGCTAAAATTACAGTATTCCTAACAGAGAAACACAAAAGTTTTCAATACCTTGTTTCCCACCTTTATATTATTAAACCCAATACCATAATGATTCAATTTTTAAAAATACTTTGATAGCAATAACCTAGAATGGAAAGGGGAAATGCAATTGCAGAGTTGCCAACAGCTATAAATCTTTTCACTGAAAATTAGTGAACTCACAAAAATATATTAAGAGGAAGCTTGAGAGGAAGTACTTAAAGCAGAAAATATAATTTAAAGGAGCATTCATTTATAACTAAGAGTTTAGCAGTCTCATCTGTAAACCGTATTTTTATGAGATCAATTCTTGCTTTGGTCAGTTTACATAGCTTTTAGAATCCTCAAAAAAACTAACAAAAGATTTCTACTGAAAGGCATCAAGAGGTAAAATACACAATATAAAAAGAAAAACTTTAAAAAGTCCAACTTAAGCCAATGCAATTTGCTTTCAGAAATTCCAACTGAACAAGCACTACTCACAGAAGAATTCCCAAAGCTCCCCACATACTTGGGCCATGGGGATGTGAGCAAGATATCAACACCTTTAAACTGGGATGTTGAGCACAGCATTGTTTTCAGGGAAGACACATCCTGAGGGCTGAAACTGTAGTCTGGGACTGGCTCATTTAAGGACTCTGTCCCACTGAGGTACACAATCTGCAGGCCTGAGCTTCCAGTGAAGGTACCTTTACGACCTGGGTTCAAAGAAAAAAAGACAAATTTTAGTCAAAACTGCAGAACATCCCCATGCTCGGGACTCTCCTACGTCCCTGACAATCTACATGCCTGAACGAGTGTCAACTTTTCTGTAGTCTCTCCTACTGCTTGCTAGGCCTCAACGTTCCTGGCTCCTACAGTATTCCTGTTCAGTAAGCCAGAGAAGCCATCAGGTGGAGGCTGGTGGTACCCACAGGTCAGTCTGTTTACGTTAAGTACCTTATATTATTGATAAAAGCTGAGAAGCAGTGATTAAGAAGAAATAGGGTTTTTGCCTTTTAGAGAAGACTCTACTTAGTCTAAAAGGAATCTAGACACCTGGAAACAGGAAGAGACAATAAGAAGAAAAAATAATTGCAGTTCTGAGGACCCTCTAGTCTACAAAAGATGTACTTTTTTTTTTTTTTTTTTTAAAGATACACTCTTCAAGCCGGGCATGGTGGTGCACGCCTTTAATCCCAGCACTCGGGAGGCTGAGGTAGGCGGAGCGTTGTGAGTTCGAGGCCAGCTTGGGCTACAACGCGTGCGCAAGGCCAGCCTGAGCTACACAGTGCGACCCTGCTTCAAAAAACCAGGGCCCGGAGTTTGGCTCAGTGCCTTAAGTGCCTGCCCTGGCAGGCGCGAGGTTGTGAGTTCAATCCCCAGTGCCAAAAAAAAAAAAAAAAAAGATACACTCTTCAGAAAGGCTGCATGAGGAAATTTTTGAAAGAGCAACTGTTTGGGAAAAATTAAAGACACTATTCTCTTCTAAAGTTATACTCTAGGCTTGTGGCCTTGGTTCTACTCCTTTATGTTGCTTTCCAGACTCGCTCCATAAATTTTTTCCTTTCTTTCCCTTACTGAGTCTTCTCAACAGGCTCTTTCTGTTTAAAAAAGAATAGAATATGCTCAAGTCTAACTCATTCAGTATGTGTTAAATGAACACAAAGAAACTTCCTTCTTTACAGCTTTCTATTTCTGAAGAGTAATCTGTATTCTTTATTTTTAATTAGTTTATATACTCTAGAAAGAACCATGACTTCTAACTACATGTTAGGTGTTCTGCCAGCACTTCAAGCTCACCATCATAGGTTCACCATCAAGACCACTGTCTGCAAGCTGGGAATATGGCTCAGTGGTACAGTGCCAACTTAACATGTACAAGGCCCTGCGTTTGATCCCTAACATCAAAGAAAAAAATTACTGCTTGCTCCTTCTACTGTATCTCAAAAAAATTTAATTCACAGAAATACTCAGGAACTATTAAGCTGGCAAAATGGCTATCAAATAGCAAATATTCAAATCTAAAAACTACACTGACAAATGCTGTAAGTCACACCCATCTTAACATCTGTAACAGATGATTTTTATCCACTTATTTATTTTGGAGGACTGGGGCTTGATACCAGGGAACAAAGCACTGAGCTACCCTCCCAGCCCTTTTAAAATTATTTTATTTTGAGACAAGCCCTCACTAAGTTGACCAGGCAGGCTTCAACCTTGTGATCTTCCTGCCACATTTTCTCGAGTAGCTGAGAATACAGGCATGTGCCAACATGTCTAATCAACAAAAGGATTTCAAAATATAAATTTTACCATTGTGGTTTAAAAAAAATATATAGAAAGGCTAGGGATGCAGCATATGAAAGAGCATATGTGAAGCTCTGGATTAGAACCCCAGCAACATACACAAATAGAACAAAACAAAACAAAACAAAACAAATCAATCAAATAAACAAAGAAACCAAAAAAAGAAGGACAAAAAGATAAATTAAAATCTTTTACTCAGTTTTTTTGCTGAATCTCACCTGACTGGAACAAGATGAGACTGCTCACATGACAACCACAGCAAGATACGGACTAAAAACCAGAATGGAGTATGATGGGGACAGAGAAAGAGGGCATTTATAGCAAAGGAAATACAGATGCTTTTTAGAGAAATAAGACAAGAAAGTAAAAATACAAAGAGCAATGGAATCATTTTAGGAAAAAAATGAGTTGAATAAACCAAGAGGCAGTAAACTAAAGCAAGGAAAAACAAAAGCAAAATTTGAAATGACTAGATAATGAAAGAACCACTAAAAATATTACAGAGGGTTGTATAGCCAATGACTGTAACCTGGAATTGAAGAGTAGATCTGAAATTCGACAAAGGGAGAAAAAAAACCCCAAGGACCAACCCCAAAAACCTGAGTTGCCAAAATTTGAAAATGAAACTTGGAGTTAAGCTAGTTAGGAACCTAACAGTTAGGCTGCAGGTGTCCACCAAGTTTTCTGATGTGGCCACAGAGATGTAATTCCTTTATTGAACATAACTCATACTTCAGTACTCCATACACTGGAGGCTCAGAGTTTATTCTTCCAGTTGGTTGAAAGGGTGTACTGAGTTATAGGAACAAAAGGGAGAATGAGTGGAAGTGGGGGAGACAATAAAGGAAAATGCCACTGTCCTAAAGGAATAGGCAGATGTTGGGCAAGAGTTCCCCCAACCCCATTGTCTTAGGTGGTAATGGTAGAAGAATCTATCTCAGAAAAATTTCCTGGGAGATTAATTCTTGAAAACTCTGCATTATGTTCATTATAAACACAAAAATAAAAACTTACCCAGATAAGTAATATTTTCTGCTAATTCACATCCATCAACATCTTTGAAATATTTTACTGTTTCCTGATTATTGGCACCGAGCACATATGTCTGAATAGGAGCTGGTGAAGGAAACAGATATGACACCATATAGTTACCAGATCTGCTTTGGAATATGAGAAATTCTTCCCTGTATAAGAAGTGCTCATAGTAAAAATAGTCTATGAATTCCCCCACAGCAATCCTAAATGTGGAACATACTTAACACTACCCATGTCCTATACCCAGTCTTATGCCGCGATCCACACAGCTCCTGAGGTTCTTGGGGTGAAGGATGAGAAAAATAAACAAAGAGACAAAGCTGGCGTCAGGTGGAGCCCTTACTCTCCTGATGGGAGGAAAGGAACTGGCTCCTCACTGCAGAGGAGTTTATACCTTTTAGCAACTTAATGCCACATGATATCCTGTTGTCCTAGCAACCCACTGCTCAGATTGTCTCGGGGCTAGGTGTTCTCTAGGTTGAAGTAGCTTCTTCACCTGGCTTGCCCCAGGTGCTCTTTGTTCTTGGAATGGTCATGTCTGAGTCATGCCCTAGGTCGATTTCCTGCTTCAATGGCTCCCAACAGTCTCATAGCTTCACTACTAGATGATGTCACTAGACCAATGAAGTGGTATCTTAAGGTGGATGGTCAATGTATAATGAAAATACAGAGCCAACATAGCTCACTAAAAAAATACTAACACTGGAAAAAGGAAAGGACACACTTGACTGCATTTATTAAGTTACTGCCAATCAAATAAGAATTATTTTCCTCGAACTAAAATGAACTCAATTCAAAATGTAAACATATGGATAATGCACATGTATTCTTTTTAGGTCAATGCAGAGCTCAGAAGGGAAAGTTTTAAATAATTAATATGTGGGAAACAACACAGCAAGAACTGGAACTCTTGAAATTTTGTCAGAAATCATATGCTAAACGAAAATAATTTCTATACCTTTTTTGATGCCAGTCTTATACTCCTCCCATTCAGTATCCGGGGTGCAGCCAAAGAAATTTCCTACACACAACAGCAGCTAAAATGAGTTTTTTAAACAGACATATGAGATTGTTAAATGTCAAAGCATTTATCAATAGTAACATTCGGCTATTTGTCCTACTTAATAGTCTCAAACCAAGTTTTTATTCTTCATCAATTTGCAGAATTTCAATGCATTATTTATCAGCAATTCTGACAGTTACCGATTCTAGGAATGATTATATTTTGGCTTACTGCATTTCAAATTCAAGTTGAGGAAGGGAAAGAGGGACTCAGAAAACTGAATTTTCCAATAAAATCAGAATTTAAGGGCTCATCAAATATTCCAAGTCCCACTTTTCCACTTCATGGCTCTTCTTTCTTGGAATATATATCCAGTGATGGAGAAATAGGACTTTAAAGAACCCTTTTGTGAAATACAAAATTATCTCCATATCTGGAATACTCTTCCGTATCCTAGATGTTCACAGTCTGGTTGGCAACCATATAACACTGATTGAGAGTTTTTTAGTTTGTGAAGCATTTGCACACATTATTTGATTTAATCTGCACCATATTCATGAAGTAGATCTGTGCTTTCCAAACCCCAGAGACCTGTTTTCAATTTTTCATACAGTAATAAAGTAACAAGATCCAAATGCAAAAAGAAAAATGTATATTGCACAGTAAATGGGTCTCTTTTTCTCCAACACCTCACAGCTGAGTTCTAATGTACACAAAAGAAACTTAATCTAACAAAAATGGAAAGTCTGTGTTCAATTAAGAGCTTAACAAAGGAGCCTGAACTTTATTTCACTGTTTAACTACATTAGTAAAATTAAATTCGGTAAAAAGGAATGTCTTACATCAAAGTTTCCACTTTTCTTCTGAATTGCTCGAACTCTATTGAATAAAACATCAAACTTTCCTTCCACATCTCCACAAGCCAAGCTGCAAACAATGGACAAACATAATGGTGATTCAGGAAATATAAATGGGTCTGCCAGATTTGGTATGTATGTACTAGTCTTCTGGATTAGGTAAATAGGTGATCATTCTCTGCACTACAAGGTTTTATACATGTAAACTATTACTAACCACTGAGCAGCTCCACAGGAAGGTCTCATCAATACCTCCAACTCACTATATCTAAACTTTAGGTTTTTATTTCCTTCACAATTGAACCAGCTTCTTCTCATTCCCAAGTTTTATGGATGGGTCACCAATTTGGTCACCAAGAGTCTCAAATCTCCATCAGTCACCAAGTTCCATCAAGCTCTTTTCCAAACATTTGTCACATTTTTTTTTTTTTTTTTTTTTGCGGCACCGGGGATTGAACTCACAGCCTTGCGCCTGCCAGGGCAAGCGCTTAAGCCACTGAGCCAAACTCCCGGCCCTACATTTGTCACATTTATTCTCTCCTTTTTTCCAGTGTCTCTATCTTAGTAAAGGGTTTCAATCATTCATTGAACATACTGACACTTACATTATACTAAGTGCAATATCCTAAGTACAATGCTAAGAACATGTGAGTAGTATGAAGAGGAAGAAGACTGTTAAATTCTTAAAGAGTTTACAATCAGGGTAGGGAAGATCCTGATAAGTTTATATAGAAAGGGCTATAATGGGAGGCATGAATATGGGGCAGGAAGTAACATGAAAAGACTCAGGACTGCTAAGGCAAACTAGCCCCAAGTTGTGAAGTGACTTGTTCTATCATTTCATTTCTGAGCTTTTCTAATTCTGATTTATGGGGCATCTGGCAAGCTCAGTTGGTAGAGCATGAGACTCTTACTACTGATTTATATGGTTTCCTTACTTCTTACACCATTTCTTTAATATCTTTTTTTTTCTCTCAGCCATTTATTTAGTGTTCAATGCAAATCAATTCCATAAGATGACAAGTTACAATGAATCAAAGCGTAAATACACAAACACAATATTCAATCCAAACTGATGTGCAGCATTCAGACATGAAGCAAAAGGGAGTGTTCATTCACACATGCAGCAGCTGCAGACATATTTGATCTGGTTGTTCTTGTGTAGGTTTCTAAAGATGGGGAAAAATGACTGGTTACCAAGACTATTTTGGTTCTATTAGATACTAGAACATGTAAGCATCAGTGTGTGACCATGCTGAAATCTCCCAATACTGTCACTTTGATTACTCTGTCTCTGCCTTTCCTAGAGGATATTAGCTCTCCCAGTAGTCCCATCCTACCACCCCGATTCTAATTTTTTTCCCCATCCTTCAAGGCCCATTACGTCTCTGAAACTTTCTTGACCAGTTCAGGAAGTCACTCCCTTCTCAAAATCTCAAAAGCCCACAAAGCGTCTCAGAACAAGTTCTGTCGTAAACTGTTAAAACTTTGATTTATCTTCTGAGCACCAGTTTTTCTAGGGAACCAGCCAGTTCCTACTAGTTACCATCTCTTGATGCTCCCACAGGATCCTGCACTTTTTCTCCCATAGTAACTGTTATATGGAATTATAATTATTTCTGGGACATATAGTGTCCATTTTGTACATCATAAGGCACCGCAAAATTTATTATCTGCAGGCTAAGGATGTAGCTCCACAGTGCAGTGCTTGCCTAGCATATGTGAGGACCTGGTTTTGATCCCATTGCCACCTACACTCACCCACCTATATATATATATATATATATATGTATTTTTTTTTTCATTTGGGTCCCTTTCCAGGGTTCCCTATCCTCCTGAAGAAAGAGATTTATAACTGAACAATAACAACTCACAATCAAACCAGCCTTACTGATTTCACCTCCGGTATAAATCTTCAATTCCTGAATGTCTCCTCTGGAATCACTCTGTCTAATCCTAATTGTCCTCTACTTTGCTGAATTATTTCCCCACTGCAGCCAGAATCACTTTCCAACACGAAAATCTGATCATGCGTAGTGTATAAATGTTTTAATGATTTTTCTAGGTTAAAGACAAAAATATCTAAAAGGGTTTAAACCCCATTTTTCTCAGGGATGTCTCCTCTGATTCCTACCATTAAGGCAAATACTACTACTACTATGCATCCTTCCACAACCATGTTACCGTAGCACTTTTGTAACTGTATCGTATATCTATATTCTATGGTTAATACCTGTTCCTCTAGACTACAAGCTCCACTAGAGCATAAACTCCATGTGTGCAATCCCTAGCACTGCACCTAGCACACTGCAGTTATTCAATAAATACTTGCTGAATGAACGAAGTTCTCTCTTTGTCATCCTCCCCTTCACTTACCTCCCGCCCTCCCACCGCAAGTGCGCCAGGGCAAAGCTACTCTCTATCATTTTCGTGACAGCCAAGGGCCCATTAGTGTACTCCAAGTTTAGAAACATTTGGCTAATAAACAAACGGTGTGAGGGGACGAATGAAAAGGAGATGATGTGTCACAGGCCAGGACGGCACAAGACAAAGGAGCCTTGACTCCGGAAGCTTACGCCTCTTCTAGTGAGTGTTGCCGAAAATTCCTTCTCGAAGGTGAAAACCGCCTGCAAGAGACCAACTCCAGCCAGGCAAACACAAGACCAGCGCTTCAGTGCAGCTCTGCGACCCCTTGACCCCTCCTCTCTTTACACGCGCGCGCACACACACACACGCACGCACGCACGCACTTCCGATTCAGGGTCACTCACAGGCGTAGAGGTTTCTGAGCCATTAGTTCCAGTATCCTTGGCTGGGACAATCACTTACAATCCGGAACACGAGCCCACGCTCCTAGGAAAATGCCACTGCGCTACAATAAGACGTCTGCTTATTTTAGCCAATGAGAGTCCAGTATCTACGGAGAGCGCCAAGGCACAGAAATATTTTGGATGGTTTCGCTTTGAGCCGAAACGAGAAAGGTAAAGGGCGGAAGAGGAAATGACCAAAAGAATACCAATTATAAATACCACCCCCAATGGCCGGGGATACAGCTCAGCAGCACTGTACCTGGCAAGAGCGAGGTTGTGAGTTCGATTCCCGGTAAAAAACAAACAAACAAAAAAACCCCAACACCGCCCCCATAGCCTAAACAATTGAAGTTACTCAGCTACAGGGAATTTCCCGGTACAATGTTCAGCCCAAACCTAACCTAACCATATTGGTTTAGTGAGCTTGGCTGATTCACTTCATTCAGTTTTTTTTTAAATAAAGTTTTAAACCTATATCACATGTTTAAGAATAATGCCAATCACCTTGATTCAGTGTCAGTACCTTGTCAAACCTGTGCACACTCTTTTTCTCTCAAGATGCCCATTTTTTTTTTCGTTGAGTCTTTTGAAAGTGCAGACATCAGTAACAACTCAGCGTCTTTCTCTGAAGAATAAAGACAACACCCGCTTGCGGTGGTGCATGTCTGTGATCCCAGCTCTGGAAGGCTTAGACAGGAAGATCCGAAATTCGAGTCCAGCCTGGACAATTTAGGATAAGACCCTGGCTTCAAACCCCAGTACCAGGACAAATAAATTAGAATAACATCATCGTCCTTCACAACCACAATACCATTAACACACCTACGAAAATTAACATTAATTCAATAACATAGCTTAATACACACGAATAGTTAAGTCCTCTAGTTGTCCTCCCAGGTTGACTTTATACCTAGGATTTTTCATTCAAGAATCAATCAGGTTTTACACTTTCATTTGGTTCTATATCTAGTCTTAATAAAAAAAAAAACTCTACTTTTTTGCGTTTGTTTTTTAACCTTGACTTTTCTGAGAAGCGCAGGCTAATTCGTAGGAGACAAACTGAAAAATGAGGAAATAGAAACAAACCAGGAGTTTCTGACAGATGAAGGACATCCAAGTAAGTTGAAATTGACTATAAGTTTAAGCAAGAACTCCCAAAGCTTTTGAGTTTTTCCCACAATTTGTGCAATACTTTTGGGGAAAATACTAACTCTTTACCTCATAAGTGTGGATGCCCTTCTTTACTAGCACACCAAACATGCATTTTTTTCCCCCTACTTTTTGGCTAATACAGCACTGCCCAGGAATGGCACTCAAGACTGAAAATTTGCCAAATATGTTCAGGCAAAAAAAATCCAAGATGAGAAAATAAGAGTAAGATATGAAAACTCACCTGTGGAATTTGGTACTATCTTTGTAAATTTCCTGTATATCCAAATCTATTCTAATATTTATGAACATGCATCTGTGAAAATTTAAAGTAGCTGTAAATATAGGAGTAACAGGAAATGGAATTGATTTTTTTTTTAAAGTAGAGGTCTTGTATATATAATGATAGTAAGGAGTCTGGCCTTTTCAGAAACTCTAAAAAGTCACAAAAGGTTTCTAAGCAGGAGTATTGTGGCTAGTTCACATTTTAGAAAGATTGCTGTGGCAGCAGTGTGGGAGATGGGTTAGGACAGTTGAGAAAGGACTACAGTAGTACAAAGGAGCAAAGGACAAATGTTGGGGTCTGGAATAGACACAGTGGGAAAAGACAACTCTTTTGGAAATAGAATTGGAGGCTTCTCTTCCAAACTGGTCATTTAGTAACTTTATCTTCTCATGTCATTAGTGTAAAAAGATGACAATCCGGTTCCAAGAAGCTCCCCTATCCCCAAAGACACAAATATGAAATATTTTAAAAATATTTTATTTCATGGATGCCCTTATCTCCACACCCAACACTTATACTTCTTGTCTTCATCACATATTTTTCTTTTTTTTGGGCGGTGGTGGTCTTGCTATATATTCCAGGATGGCCTTGAACACTACGTAGCCTCAAACTTGTGGTGATACCACCTCAGCCCCCAAGTGCTGGGATAAAGGTGTGTGTTACTGTACCTGGATTTATCACATTTCAAAAAGAACACGTCAAGACATCATCCCACTGAGATATTTGACTCACACAGAAAAGAAACAAGAGTGGCCCATCTCATTTACCAAGCTAACAAAACACTCCTTTCACTTCTGTTCAGTCATCTTAGAATTGTTTTTTAACATTTTGGTATTCGCAATGTTATGGAAAAGTAAATTACTAACATTCAAAAGGTAAAGACTACAAAAACCACATTTGTTTTGCTTTCCTTTTTAAATTTAGAATCTTGTTAATAACATTAGCATTATTAATAAAATACAAAACACTTACACAGTAACTCAAAAACCAGTCATTTAAGAAAACAATAATCAACCACTGCCAGAGAAAACAGGTGCATTCGATTCTCCTCGTAAGCCCAGGTTTATCCTAAACTTTGAGAGTGTCTGTCTTGAATGGATGATGAAGCATTCAAGTAATAAGTAAGGAGCTGTAAGTGTGAATTTCTGGCAGATACTGCCTCAAAGAAGGTCCAAGAGTACCCAAGTCCTTGAGTTTATTCAACATTGGGGTGTTCCTGGGATGACCAGCAAGGTTTCCTTTTGAGAAGCTTTGACATTTCATCAGCCTCAGGATTCGGCTGCTATAAAACATTCTTCCACATTAAAAAAAGCCTTATACTATAGGAATAAGTTTTTCACCGCTTCTCCAGCTTCTTATACTTGGCTTCTGCGTGGGGAAAAGGAAAGCATTACGTCTCTTAACACTGACTCTCACAAGACACTTTTAGTATTTCCAAACAAGTTCAGATATGTATATTATATTTATAAAAATCTTTTAGCTTCAGTTTCATCACCTGCCCAAATATACACATCATTGATCTGTACAACCTGAAAATAAGGAGTCAAATGTATATACCTAGAGCCAAAACAATGTCATTAAGTTCTAAACATGTTAATATTGCACCTGCTTGAAAAGCTTCACCAGAATTGAGCAATCTCCTGATACCTGACCCACCTGGAGTCTTACCAAACACCAGAAACTGCCTTGTCAGGCAATCCTAGGTGCCTTCTGGAATCACACTGGAATATAGAATGAACAGATGTAAATCTTCCCTTTCGTGTTCTTATTCTTACATCTTACCCCAGGAAAGCAATTTGGAAAGATACAGAGATTTTTAAAGGCCATCAAATAAACCTCTTGCTGGGATGACTTTTTTTTCCCCTTTAAAATTTCAAAAGCACATAGTGGCCCAGCAGTCTGGAGGCTGAAGGAGGAGGATTGATGCAAGTTCAAGATGAGCCTGGGAGACACAGTGTGTTCAAAGCCAGCCTGTACTATATAGCAAGACCGTGTCTCAAAAAAAAAAAAAAAAAAGCGCACATGGTGAGATGTCTTCTATATAATAAGGTTCACAGTAAACATGTAGTAAATGTAACTGCAGTCAAAGAAACTGATTGTTTCTATGGATATTAAATTTTAGCCTGCTACAAACCACTTGAAGTAGTCACCAACTGTCAATGATGAAAATAAAATAATGAGTACAGGATAAAAATAAATTCATTACTTTCACCAGGGATATAACAGCCAGAACCAGTTAGCAACACTAAAAGTATTGGTTTTCTTCTTAAAATCATCCTTCAAAAAATAAAAATCTTTGTTTGACTATTCCATTTTAAAGACACAGGTATCTTAAGCATTGTTATCAAACAGTCCTGACTTAAAATTACAGCACATGACTGTAATCCCAGCACTCGGGAAGCTTGACGCCAGTTGTTGTGAGTTCAAGACCAGCCTGGGCTACAAAGTGAGCTCAAGGTCAGCCCGAACTGCATAGTGAGACCCTGTCTCAAAAAGACAAAACAAAAACAAAAACAAAAACCCAAAAAAACTCAAAACAAAAACAAAAACAAAAAAACCAGTCCTGACTTGAAATATGGCTTTTCCATGTATTTTACTGGTTTTGTGTCCTTAAGGAAGTTACTTATTTAAACCACATTTTCTTCCCTTATACTATGGGAATAAAAATGCTATACACTTAACTCACAAATTACTAGGAAAATAAACATAATGCATGTAAAACACTAATACTGTCCAGTAGGTCATTAAGTATTTGGGAAATGTCATTTTTAATAATAATTATTCATTAGATTTTAATAGATCAGTGCATGTACACAACAAATGCTACATTAACTAAGCACATCACTAGCGAGATGGACTCTTTATGAAATCAAAATACAGCAACAAAAAAAGGTTACCCAGTTTTTTTGAATATGCATCCAGTTTGTAGGCTGCCTGTTCAAGAGCTGCTACCTGCTCCTCAATTACATTAATCTGATCCAGGTAAGGCTGTAGTCCAGCATCTTTAAAGACAAACCACACATTTACATATTTTCAACAAGAAGAATAGAAAAATGGAGCTGAAAATAAGAATGCTAGTGTCTTTTCAGCTATGATTCAGACTCGGTAGAGTGATAATGATTTTCATTGTTAGCAGGGCAGATGACTTCTTAAAAGACAAGTACTCATAACTGGGCACCACTGCGACCTAGTCAAAGTAAGTTTTCCCCATTTACTAATTTTCTTCTTTTCAAAACTTCTTGCTCCTTAACCTTTCTTTACTGATTCTGTTTCCTGGGTACTCCCATACTGAGGAAGGATGGTCTAGTGCAGTGATAGCAAACCTGTTAGAGCTTTCAATGATATGAACAGCCTACTGCAGCATGCATGCCATACGTTTGCTACCACTGCTCTAATGACAAGAAACACAAATATAAATCAGTGGAAAAAATAAATCTAAATATGTTCTAAATTAGCCTTTTCCATTTATAGATTTTGTTTTTCTGTTTAAGAGTAGTCTTTTATGGAATTCACTGTAAAGCAGTTCACTAGAATCTAGCTACACCTCTTCTTCCACCCCTTCCAGGACTAAACTGATAAAATCAAGATTTGAAGGCAGGAAAAAAAAAACAAGACCATACTACCAAAGTATGCTGATCTTCAGAAGGGAAGAAATTCACCTTGACTTTGTAATTCATTTTTAGAAAAGGTGTCCCCAGGAGACAGGGATGCCATGTGTTATGGTTTGCATCTGGATGTCCTCTTAAAGCCTCATGCAGTCATGGGGACAGGCTTCTAGTTTGTGATTGATTCAGGATCCAGTCCTGGGATTATGGGTGTAAGTGCGGGTGGCATACATACAATATAAGGGACAGAAATAGTCTTCTCTCTATGCTCCTCCTTTTTGGTCTTATTGCTTTTGCTGTTTTCTGCTGCCATGAACTATTGTCCTCTGTCATGTGCCACTCTGCCCTAGAGCCAGCCGAGTATGGACTGAAACCGCCACAAACTGAGCTAAACAAACCTTTCCTTCCTTAACTTTGGGTGTTGGGTATTTTGTCAAAGCAATGAGAGAAGAGCAACCAACACACCATGTTCCCTCCTCTTTTCTTTGGCCTCAAGGACAAAAGAACATTTAATACAAAGACCTTTAATTATAAAAATTATTACTTACACTTCTGGTTTAAGTCCTTTAAGTTTCTACTAATGTTTATAGCAATATCTTTCATTTCAAGATACTTCAAGCTGGTTAATTTATTCATGTTTTCCAGGAGCTTATAGTCTTCACTGGTGGCTTTAAAATAAACAGAAGATATGATGCCTTTGAAATTTGTCTTAGATCACTTGAATGTGCCATATTAAGTCAAGTAGTAGGACAAGACAACCCCTCCTCTTGTGCTCTTGAACCCAAACCTTTTGCCTCTTCAGACCTCTCTTCAATCATCTCCTTTCACTTGTTTTTCCAACCTGTCTCTTCATCCCTCCATCTAGAAATGTATTTAGATTTCCTCCAGTGCCAAAGCACTCCCTTTACTCATTACACATACATCATTTGCTTATTAGTAAGGCCAAGGATCTTTAGTACTAAACACTTTGAAATAGTAGCTTACTCTGCTATCTATTCCTTACCATTCATTCATGGAAACCATTGTCTGTTCTTTGCCCCCACCATCCAGAGAAATTATAAGCTGTAAGGTCATCAATGCACCAAACCCATGGCATTTTCTAAGAGCTTATCCTCCTGTACCTCTCCACTGTCTCAGACCCTACTGTGTTACCCTTCTCATGGAGAAATTCTCATTTCCCTAGGCTGCTACAGTATTTGGGGGTGGGGACAGCATGGTCTTGCTATGTAGTTCAGGCCATCCTTACACTCACTATATAACCCAGACTGGACTCAGACTTGTGACAATCCTCCCACCTGAGCCTCCTGAGTGCTGGCTGCTATAACATTAAACTGCACTTATTTTCCAATCTCTTTCTGACTGTTCTTAGGTTTCTATGCCAGAGCCTTTCTCATTCAATTCCTTTAACCATTAGCTTTCAACTTCTCAGCTGTGACATATAACCAATATTTACATTCCCATGGGCGTTCCCAAGCTTATGCTAGCTTCTTCTCATTAAAGCATTTCTGCATGTAAGAATGACAATAATGGGGAAATAACAATCTGCTTGAAATTAATTTTGCAATAAATAAGTCATTAGGAATTCTTGGTATTTTACAGTTATTAAAAACAAATTAATTGGCCCATACAAGAATTCTCCAAGACTTTAGGTCCTGATGAGGCCTACTCTAAGCTCTTCCCTGGCAATACCCTGTGTAGCTTGTACTCTCATACTACTATGCAGGTAACCCACAAATCTCTTTCTCCTGCTCGATTAGGCTTTGAGTTCTGGACTCACATGTGCAAGTCATCTGGGTATCTTAAAAGAAGTCATCTGAGTGTCTGAATAGTATCTACAAACAGCCAAACCTGAAAATAATATTTTCACAGTAAACATCGTTTCTCCAGCTTCTCTATTTTGTTTGATGGTATCATCTAGGCCTAAACCTCAGACACATCTTAAGCTGCTCAGTACTTACCTCAACAAATCCTATAAAGTTTACTTCTGTAACATTCTTGCACGCAATCTCTTTCCATATGTTTTACTATCATTCTACCTCTGACCATCACTGCTTTCTATCTAAACTACTGCTCATCTATCTCTGGTCTCTCTCCTCCATGTCTATACTCGCACTACTATAAAGTTATAGTCTCTCTGAAACAAGGAAGAAGTCAGTAAAGATAGAAACTTGCAAGATAATGTAAACGAGTGAAGAAAGTCAGGTATTTGCATATTAAATGTATACAAGAAAATTACTTCCACAAATGCTCTCTCCCACATCTTGAAGCATGTGGTCCTCTTATTCTATCACTTACTTTACTAGTTCTGACAAAGACACTGGTACAGGAAACCATGTCTGTACTATAACTAGTAAAAATAACAGTAGGGAAATGGATAAATGACAACAAACAATAGGTTTTAGTAAAGGGAAGAAAACGGAGTAGTGGGGACAAATTGAATCACACTAGTTCTTTTAGAGGAGACATCTGCTTAACTCTAGTTAAATACAACTGCACACAAATGGGACATTAGTATTACCAAATCTTTAGAATTTTTGGAGTAGTCAAAAATCTAATTTTGTTACTTGGGTTCTCTTGTTCAAAAATAAACACACTGGTAAGTTAGAAACTTTTGTTACTTGGGTTCTCTTGTTCAAAAATAACCACACTGGTAAGTTAGAAACTCATGACCTCCAAAAGCTCCAAAGCCTTTTCTCATAAAACTGGTTAACAATTTTAGTTCACAGCAATTTCCTGGGGAAGTGAAACAATATATTAAATGCTTATGAGAAGTCACACTAAACCAGACTATTTTCTGATTCCTCTCCACATAGAGGTCATTTGTCCACCTGGAAATACAAACTGGGTCAACCAGAAACTACTCATGTCCCAAAGATTAGCTCACCAAATCCTCAGAGCGACCTAAAGCTGCAAGTCATGCCCATTCCCCTATTTCATTTCTCTTCATCCCTGTAAATACATCTGCTTTAGCTAAATAAATTCCTTGTTTATTGCATCCCATCCAATAACTATCATTTCTCCCTTTTCACCATTTGTTCTCTTTACGACCCTGCTTAAAATACAACTCCCCTAAGAAGTACTTCCAGATTAATACTGCCAGGTATTAAATTCATACTCTCATATTCTCTCCCCTTCCCCCTCCTCTCTCTCTCTGTTGCACTACGGGTCTGCAGAGTTGTGTGAAGTATGGATTCTGCCTGTTTCTGAAAATATCTTTGAAAATAGGGTCTGAACTTCTCCAAGGAGGGAATGCGGCTCCTCCCATTCAGAACCTCCCCAGACTGCTCACCAGCAAGTGGGGTAGGGGAGGGAGCTGCTAAAGCACCTCCTTGGATCTGCTGAGCACACTACCTGAATCAATCTAGACCGCGCCTCACCCGTCAGCTCCCCAGTCAGGTACGTGGCCATTTTGGAGAACATGTCCCGGCAGAGTTCAGTGATGTCAGCCTCGGCGGGCTCCTTTGCTTCCTCGGCGGTCTCAACGGCGGCATCGTCTGGGCCAAGGAAGAATGGGTAAGTGCTCTGCCCTACACCCTGTCCACCCCGAAGAAGCCTCTTTCTACATCCCTCCCGACCTGTCCTCAATTCCGTCAAGTACGCTCCACTCTCCATCTGCCATGACTTCAAATCCCTCACTTCGTCTTTGCCCGTCTGACTTGCCAACTCTGCTCTCCTGCAGACTCCTCGCTCAGACCCTATCCTCCAGCCAAACCACCTGCCTTGACAGGAGAGAGACGGGTGTGCCTCTCATCGCTGCCTGCTCCCTCCAACCATACACTCGGCCCCGCCATCCTGGGTCCCTGCCTGGAGCCCCAGCTCTCCCACTGGATGTCATCTCCATCCATGCCGGTACGGTACCTCTGCCTGGCTCCTCGGGTCGCGACGCTGGGACGCCCTCAGCTGCCGCCGCCATACCCGGTCCCGAGCTGCTTCCGGGTCTAGGATGTCTGCGCGTGCGCACTGGATCTGCGCACTGGAAGTGCCAATTTGCCCGCGTCTCAGTTTGTGGATCCTGAGGGTCTTGCCTCAGTGGAGTCCCAAACAACCACTATTAACAAAGTAAAAGCCCGGATGTCAAAATTGAATCTAAAAGACTATAGCGTATCTATGGACTTGTAGAGTCACGATGTCGGGGACTGAGGATAGGCTTTTCCGTTGACAGCCAGACCCCTGATCACTTGTCAGCGGTCACTGGATTGCACTGCCCACCACCCAGCTAGGGTTAGTTGAGCCTCCAATGTCCTGTTGACCAGTATTCCTGGAGACAGGCTGACTCCTCCCCAGACACTCGGAGTCTCTGGCAAGTGTTAGTCACAAAAGATTGTTTGGGGAATCCATGATTTCTATGTGTAATCTTATGTAGGCTTTGGGAAAACTGATTTTGGCCTTTGATTCCTGATCCCAATTAATGTCGTGAGTTAACACCAACTTACTGTGTTGGGGCACAGTTATAATGTAGAAACACATTCATGAGGTAGTAAATTTATAGATGTTTCTTATGTAGTAATCATAGTACTTACCATCTAAAAAAATTGTTATAAGCCAGAAGTTCTTATTGCAGGGCTCCTGTGGCAGCCAGTTCCTTCATGTCACTGTGCCCAGTGTATACCTCCAGAAGGTATGAACCCACCTCAGCCCAAGCACATGGATAGCTCACAGTTCCAAACTCTTTTCTTCTGTCTATAATACCAGAGGCAAATGCAAACACCTGTTTTTTTTTGAAGAAGTTTTATTGATAGTCACCTGGGAAACTGCGTTGTCCTATGAAAAACTAGTCAGAACCCACCACATATTAGTCCAAAGATCTCTGAATCTTGAGGTCATTTCATTGCATTATTCCTTTTAGGCTCATTTTCGTCTCCTGAGTTACAGCCCTCTCAGTTCCTAGCATTTAGTGCAATTCCAGGAACAGCCTCTATCATAAGAACCTTTATAGACTTTTCTGAAGAGTGGAGCTTCACTTTAATTCCTCTGTAGTGTTGGACTCTGACTCTAAGGATTACCTTTCTCTTTTACACGGAAATTCTGTGGGGGAAGAGAAGAAACCTATGGGCAGTAACAGTAGGTCTTCAGATGCACAAAGAACAAGTGTAAAATTTACTGGTAAATAGGAAGACGTCTAGATACTGTCTACTATTTTGCCTTCTACCTTCTTTATAAGTCATGGCTGCCAAGATCTCAGTCAGTCATTATTCTCCCTTCCTGTATTTTGTTTGTTATTGACATATTTAACACCACAGCATTTTTTCTTTTGCTAAATGCACAGTGAATAAGAACTTCAGTGGGAAGTGTTATTTTGCAGAACTATGTGGTTGCATAAGAAATACTGAGTCACAAGCTTAAGCATGACGCCCAACTGACACACAGAAATATTGGCTCAAAGGCCAGACACAGGGTGGGACTCAGTAGTAACAAGGATGGACCCAGGATAGCAGAACCCAGAAGCAGAGGGCATATGGAGAGAGCTTTTGAGAGAGGCAGAGAGAGAAAAGGGCCTAATTTCCAAAGTTTTAGGACTCCTCCTCTGCCAGTCTTCTGCCTACCCTAGACTCTCTAAAGGGATGGAGCCATGGCTGGGGCTGGCTGCAGGTGTTCCCAAATGGCTTGTTCCTCCTGTTGAAAGAAAGGGAAACAGGTCATTTGAAGGAGTTGTGTCCCACTTTTCCTTTCTCTGGATCCAATTCAAGAAAACCCAAACTGCTACAGATCAAATATTTATGTTCCCAATGTGATGGCATTAGGAGGGTAGCCTTTGATAAGTGATTAAGTCATGAAAGGGATTAGTGCCCTCATAAAAGAATTATCTTTTCCTTATACTATGTGAGGACACATCAAGAAAGACATCTGTCTATGAATTAGGAAGACCCTCCCTAGACACTGAATCTGCTACCACCTTGCTCTTAGACTTTGCAGCCTCCCAAACTCTGAGAAATAAATTTCTATCATTTATTAGCCAGTCAGTCTATGGTACTGACCCAAACAGACTAAGACACAGATCTTTCCTGGAGACTGAGGCAGCCATTAGGCCAGAGCAACCGACTTAGAGGCCTTCACTCCCCACTCACCTCCACCAATATAGTGACTACTATGAATCTGGTTCTCCAGGACCCTGAAAACATAGGTCTTCCAAAAGTGCTCTTATCCCCATCATCCCAACTGACTAGAGTTCAGCTGTGGGGAACTAAGAGGACCCAAATGAAGGGCCACTCACCACTCCCAGGGAGGGAGTTAGCTGCATCTTCCTCTCTAGCATCTTCAACTTTGAGCCCAAAGCATCAACCTGGGACATGATTCCTTCCAGAACAGCCTCCAGATGCAGAACTCTCTTTGTAAGCCTGTGCAGGATTTGAGAGAGAACAGGGAAGCAGAAATATGGGGTCATGGGGCACTAGGTATTTACAGGGACAAGAATAACAGAATAGTGTTTGTCTGAATGGAAACAGGGAAGGTAAGGCCCAACTATGTAAAAGGAATCACAGGGAGGTAGGAGTTTTCCCTGAGCAAGAGCAGGGAATTGGAAGTTTAAAATAGGGTATTAAACACAGCCAGTTTTGTGCTTTTGTCTGCGCATACCTATAGAATTCTTCTCCAGAAACCCAGCCTCCTACTCTGGCAGCATCTGAGGCCCGCTTGCCACACACAGTGGGCTGGCTCAGGTTCTCAATCTCAGCATTGAGGGCCATCTGATCAGAAGTCAAACATGAGAGAGGAGATGACTGTTAGAAGCCATCAGCACCTATTCCAACACCTGTTCTGATGGGCTCCCAAGACCAAGTTTTGGGTTCAAGTTCTTGCTGCTCCCCTTCCCTTCCAGACTCTAGACAGTGTGGTTCAATGTGGTCAAGACAAACCTTGAGAGCAAGAAACTAAACATGAGCTCCTTGAAGGCTTGATTAATGAGGTGTTCACTAGACTCCAACTCAGTTGGGAAAAGCAGGGACAGTACCAGAATTCTTAGCATTTTCTTTCTAGGCTGTGGTTACTTTACCCTTGACTCTTTTGGTCTACACTAGATAGGGATAGAGCAAGCATTGCAGGAACAACTGAAGGTCAGAGTTTGAAAATTCCAAAGAGAAGACAAGTCCTCACAAGAATTTGTCAGGGACTCTTGGGAAATTGATCCCCTTCCCTAAGACTGTATTTTTGAATAACAGCTCTAAATCGTGGATATGCATTGGAATCACCTGTAAAGTTTTAGAAGGTATTGATGTCTGGAGCCCACTTTTACAGCTTTTGATCAAAATGGTGTAGGATGTGGCCTGGGTATGAGAATTTTAAAAAGCTTCCCAGGATATTTAATATGCATCAGTTTGAGAGCCACTACTCTAGAGAGTTTTTTCCTGTTCATCCATGGGAGGATTTTCAGTTTGGGTTTGTGTTCCCAATACGTTGTAGAGAAAGACAGAGAACAATATCCTTACGTTTTCTTCCCATCACCCAGTGCTTCTCACCTTCTCCTTCTCCAGGTCCTGTCGCATTTTTTCCTGCTCCTTCTTATCCAGTATGCAGTTCTCATCCTGGTCAAACCTAACGAAGGCAGCTGTGAGCTCAGTGATCTCATGCTCTGTGTGCCCCAGTCTGAGAAGAACAGGATAATGAAATGACTTCTGCCCTTTTGGGGCAGTGATTGCTCCAACTATGGACTCCTCATCTTTTTACTAGACTCTTCTAAGAGGTAAGGGGTCTTGACCTCTGTGTCTTGCTTTCTGGGAAAGAAGAGAACAATATGGACAAGCCAGGATATCCAAAGTCTAGAAATTTTACCCCAAATAAATCACTTAAATCTATCTCTTCTTCGTGTCCTGATTTGCACTGATTGGATTTGGGGCCTCATGATTTCTTATAGGAATTATGGCAATATCTCCTTGCCTCTAAATAACCTGCCATCCCCATTCCCAATCTTCCCCTTCACTCTGTCCTCCATAATATAACTAACATTTTTAAATGCAGGTCTAATGCTTGGGCATGGTGACCCGAAGTTTCAGTTACTCAGGAAGCTGAGGTGGAAGGATCACTTGAGTTCATAAATTTGAGACAAAGCTGGGCAACACAGCCAGACACTGTCTCAAAAAAAACAAAACAAAACAAAAAGTGCAAATCTAGTGCTTAAAAAATTCCTCTTGGGCAGACTGTTCCTTGGACTGAGGACTTTTCCAGTGTGGTCCTTGCGCATTTTTCTGACTTCATCTCCTGTTATGACCTATATTTTATTTTATACCTTAGCAATGCTTTACTGCTTGTTACTTTTTATGCTGCTTGACTTCAAACCTCTATGCCTCTGCATATGCTTTCATTTCTTCTTAAAGTGGCCTTCTTCTGTTTGTCTATTTGTACGGTATTTATCTTCAAAGACTCTATTCAGACATTACCTCTTCCAAGATGCCTTCCCTTAAACTCAAAAGCAATGGATAATGCCTTACTCCCTGCTCTCTTTCTTTAAGTCAGTCACTTCAGTTGTTTAATTTACTTTGTGATTTGGTTTATTTGTTTACATGTCTATGATCTCCTAAAAGACAAAGACTTGGCCTCATTTAATTATTTTGTCTTATCCTCTACTCAGCACCTGGCCCATGGTTGGGTCTCACAAATACATTTGTTCAATGTTTTGAGGAAGTGGGGGCATGTATACAATAATGAGGGAATTATACTATATTGTTAGATTAATTCTTATAGTTGTTAAACTCAAGAATGTTATGTACAATTGTCATATACTATTGTTATATACTAATATATTAAATAGTATATTATTATATATTTAAAGCAAAGACACAATTCTGAAGGTTCTGACATATGGCCAAGGTCAGAAGCTTACAAGTCAAGGTCATAGATGCACATTCCAAGACTAAGGGTTTATAGGCATGTATAGTTGAGGATCAAGAACCTATAAGCCAATATCAAAGAAGGTTGGATCTTTGGTTGCTCACTCTTTTAATGTGTTGGTGAAATCCTCAAACTGAATATCTTGCTTCCCGCCCTGCAAGACCTTCTGCACATCTGAAACTTGATCCTTCCTTAGATGCAGTTTTAATAGGGTCTTCTTGTATCCCTGAAAGAAAAATAAGACAGACAGCAGCTTCACAGACCCCTCATCATCCCTGGCCTTCTTCTCCACCCAAAGGATGCCAGGCTTCTAGGGATAAGTTGAGGATACACAAGTATATGCTTCTTTACCAGTCAGAACAGACCATAGCATAAAGTCTTGAAATCAGATATAGATGCAGAAATGTGGTCAAGAAGATTGAGTAGTCACCTGTTTCAGCAGGTCATATAGCTGCAGCTTATCCTTCTGTCCAGCCAACTCCTCCTTGACCTCGGAATATGTGTCATTGATTATGGCCAGGAACATGTTCTAAAGAATGAAGTGGGGACCCACAATTTTACCCTCAGATTCAATAAAAGCATTCACCCCACTCACCCCATATCCCAGACACATGTTCTAAAGGGACCAATATCCTCAGCATTGACCCTGGTGTCTTCATTTTAAGTTGTTGGAATAACCACAGAGACACCCTGACATAAACCTCAGACCTCTATATAAGGGTCTGCCTATCACAGAAGGTAGAAAAATTTCAGGGGCAAGTGTACAGTTGTGCTGTTTTATTACCTGTCTCCCATCTGTGTTTGTATCTTCATTTACTGATAAAAATAAAGAAACTTCCTGACCATGTTAATAAAAATCAAGTAGATAGATAGATAGATATAATTATTAAGCAGTGGCAGTAGAAATACCAAGAGGCCCCAGAGGAATGGGTATCTTGTCTCAGAGAACAGGCATAAAAGATTCTAGGGGCAGCTACTTCTCCTTGAGAGATAGTTTTCTCCCTCTCCCCATCCTTCGAGGATAGGCATTTGATTTTTTCAAAAAAGTCGCCAGGTTCCCTTATATTCTGCAAACCACTTTACTATGCTGGCCATGCTGACTGCCTTAGCCAGCCCTCTGAAGACCCAAAAGAATACCTGCTCCCAACATGCACACTGCCTCTCACCCTCTTTGATTTGCTAAACCCATCATAATCCTAAATGTGGAACGGAGGCCAAAATTCTACTCTGGAGACCCTCTATGTTGCTAGTCCTCAGAAGAACCCTTACCAGAAGTATGAAGAAGACAAAGAAGACGTAGGTCACAAAGTAGACAGGACCTAGGATGCGGTTGGCATTGTTGATAGCATTGTAGTCAAAGTCTCCGAGGATTATCCGGAACTGAGTAAAACTGAGAGACCAGATCTAAGCTTTATCCTGAGCCAAACCAAACCCTGGCCCTGTTCCACACCCTGATCCCACTTTCCTAACTTCAAATGGAATTCCCATTCCACTTCTGACCCAATCTGATGGCAACAGAGCAGGTGAATAAATTATTTGAGCGCATACCCTGAGCTTCCAGAGACTCTCACCTAGATACTTTAAGTACAGACATGCCCATGCACCTTCCCACTCCATTTTCCCCAGGGCTACACCAATCCTGGGAAGGTAAGTCAGGGGAGGATAGGGCACACACATGCACTTGATAAATGTGCTGAAGTTTTCCACTTGCGTCCCAAAAAGCAGGTAGCCAAGCTGGGCATAAGCGAAGAAAACAATGAAAAACATGATGGCAAAGCCCAGTATGTCCTTGGCACAGCGAGCCAGTGTAGAGGAGAGCTGGGTCATAGTTTTGTTGAAGCTGATGTACTTGAATATCTGTAAGGTAAACCAAATGGTGAAAGAGAAAAAGTGAAAAGCAGTGAAAAACCCATCCCAGGGACATATGGAGGTCACAGGAGGTGTCAAACCAGACAAGGGAAATGACATAGGTATTAAAGAAGGGACAATGAGTGCCCTGAGGTTGAACTGTCATGGAGAGTCCCAGGTACCTTGATCCAGGCAAAGAAGAGGTTGACAGCATTCATGTTGTTGTACTGAGTCTGCCAAAAGGCTAGGAACTCGAAGTCAGCATATGTGTTTGGTTTCTCCAAGAGCTTTCCCATTAGCTGATTTACCTCGAGGGTTCGGAATATGTGGAAGCCCACTGCCACAATGGAGAGCTGTCAGAAAGAGGTCATGGGGCTGTTAGAGAAGGTAACGGACTCTTAACTGAAATTAAAATTTGAGATCCTGGGAGAGAGCTGGAGGAAGAAAGATAGGTGCACAAGAAATTTCCTTCCTTGCTAAGAGGTTCACTAGCTCAGGTTCCAATGGAATGATACAGGATGTCTGGGGAGCAGCTGAAGTGTTCTAAAGCCCATGAGAAGGCTCTGGGACCAGTAACAGATATATAGGTTGGAAACAGCTAAGAAACATGACTCTCCCCACTCCCACCACTTCTATACCTAGGTCAAGAAATCAATGTGTCCTCTTAATCAGGAGGAGATGATGATGAAGGGGCTGAACAATTGAAAGGAGAGACAAGAAAAAAGGCAAGACACTTTATTTTCAAGGTCATATAGACAAAAGACAGAAGAGAGAAGAATATCAAGTGCATGTAAAGTAGGGCATAGATCACAAGTGAGGAAGAGAGGAGATGAGCAAGACAGGATTTCCTAACGGTGAGCCCACAGGGCATTGGCCTCCTGCTCAGGCAGTTATTGCCTAGTGATTTGACTAAAATTAAGGAGGGCTTGTACCTCTGAAAGAAGAACTTGGAGCCCCTATTAAGGTGAAGGCTCCTCCTCCTCTCTCTGTGTCCCAAATCCAAAGTATCTGTCTCTCACCAAGATGACCACCAGATCCAATATGTTCCAGATGCTGGTAAGGTAGTAAAGCCGATGCACGTGGAGCTCCAGGATCTCTTCCACCCCATAGTAGAAGATGAAGATGCAGAAAACAATCTCACAGCCAATGATGAAGAAGTCCCAGTTGCTGACGTAGCGAATCAGCTTCACTGTTCGGATTTGCCAGGATGGGATGGCACCTCCTGTAGCCGGGAACTCCACCACTAGTCTGTAGGCAGGGAAGTGGCTAGTGAAGCCTGGGACAGTACCTCCCACTTCCTCTCTTCCCAACTTCCACCATGTGGTACAAGTTAGGGGAAGGACCTCTCAAACACAGCAGACAAGCACCAGGAACCACAGCTGAAGGCATACGTTAGGGAAAATGGGCCCACCTCAGAACACAGAAAAAATTGATGTTGGCGTTGTAGACTGAGAAGTCAATGAAGACCACACGAGTGCCTCTGTCCAGCCAGAGCCCCTTCTGAAGGTTTTGGAGTACCTCTGCACTGGCCTGTTGGGATCCTGGCAAGTCCAGGTAGTAGCCACCTCCACTGTAGCTTGTGAGTCTGCCCCAGTGGGAGGATCCCCCCAGCTCATCCTGTGAGTGGTATGTCCACCTGCCACAGAAAAATCCATCTGAGCACAGAAAGGTTCGAGCCAGTCCAAAAGCTCATCTGCCAAGATGATGGCAGCACTTTATGATCATCTGGGTAATTATAATGTTACATATATCATGTTCCTATTTACACAAACAGCGTTTATATACATGGTCATATTATGGATATATATGTATAGATTATAAGTGATATAGACATATTGTATATGTGGAATATACCTCATATTACATGTGAGGTATGTATTACATGTGATATGTATATAATACAAATATATAATATTACATATATATTTCACATATATTATTTTATTTGATACTAACAACTGTTTGAAAATGTTAGTCTACATTTTGCAGAAGAGAAAACTGAGATGCAGTGATTTTCAAAATAAACAGCTACATAGTGATAGTACTGAAACTCAAATTATAAATCTCAGGTTTCAGTATATTGCCCAAAGCTACGAATAACAAAGCCAAGGCCCACTTTAGGCCCAAACTCAGGTAGTCCCCTATAAGGGAAGCATTTGGACCATAGATTCAGAAAAGAGCATTCTATTCTCATAGTTGTGAATCTGGCCTCCTGATCCCATAATTCTCTGTTGTAGTTCCCCTGCCAAGTTTTTATCCTGGACCCCTACTTCCTCTTGTTTCTTTCCTGCTTTTTCCAGACTTTTCCCTTTTTCCCCTCATCCACCCTTAGCCTTTGGCTGCTTCCTCCATCAGTCCCAAGGTTCAGATTTTTCAAATGTGAGTCATGTGGCAGGGTCAGCTTTTTTCATTCTCTACACCTCAGAGTGAGCCTTGAGCAAAGTGGACCATGGGATGCTTTTTCTGGGGGAACTTCCTGGAGGGAAGTGGGATAGTGATCTGTGTGTGGATGAGTGTAATAGTGATCTGTGTGTGGGAACAGGTCCAGAGTCTATGGCTCTGCCTATCCTATTCCTGGGTGACACACACCAAGGTCTCCAAAGAATCACAGTTGAACTCAGGGAGATACACTCTGAAATGCCCACCCTCAAGGCTTTTTGTGCTTCAGTGGAAATGGTTTCCCCCACATTGGGATGCTGTCAGGCTCAGAGGGGCAGCCCTGTGACCTTGATGGGAAATGCACTCACGCTGTGCCATTGAGGGACCCAAAGGGGAGTTGTTCTTCTTTGTCTGGAGAGTAGACATTGTAGCAACTCAAAATATCCTCACGGAAGTCCTCATGCACCACACAGGAGTCATTGCGGACCCGCAACTGCCGCAGTCTTGGGACACCCAGCAGCAGATTCTCATAGTAGATGAAGGAGTGGGAGCCATGGCCCATGCTCTGATTGTTGTACCACTTGGTCCAATACAAACCATCCAGGAGTGGGCCCTGGGCAAACTGGACCACAAGCTGGGTTGGTTGTGACCCAAGTTCCTCTTGACCCCTACCCTTAGAATGACATTCACCCTTACTCTGTGACTCCCAACTTATCTCCAGTCCATCTTTGTTCGACTTCTCAACTGACTCATGGACCTTGACCTGACACATTTAAAATCTACTTTGTGGCTGGTCAGAGTTGCCCATTCCTATAATTCCAGAACTCAAGAGGTTGAGGCCAGAGGATTGCCATGAGTTCGAGGCCAGCCTGAACTATATAGTGAGACTCTGTTTCAAAAAACTAAAACCTAACCGAACTGAGCCAAACCAAACCAAACCAAAAACAAAACAAAACAAAACAAAAGGAAATGAAAAACTACTTTGAAGGTCAGCCTACATTCTGATTTCCAGTTCTAACTTAATTTCTGGTTTGATTAAGGTATCAGCATCCTGATCACTCATCCACCTCCACCTGAACTCTAACCCAACCCATTAATTCAACCTGACCCTTTGACTTGGCCTGAGCTCTGGTCTGTGGTTTCGGGTCATTAGTAAGGAGGAGTGGCAGAGATCTTATACTCACATCCCAGAAGTCTTCCATGCTGCTGATAGCCTGAAAGGAGACTCCAGTGTCTGATGCGGTATGTAAGAAGAGTTCAGACATCACTTTGGTGTAGTAGTAGGCACTGGAGCTTGTCATTCCATAGGTCACTAGAAAACAACCCAAGAGGTTATGTCCTTCTCAGAATTTCCATTCCCATTCCTTGGAAGAATAAAAAATCACACTGCTCAGGAATCGGAATGCTACCTAGATGGGAAGCCATCAAATCTACTCCTTAGCGTTGGTTGGAGAGGCTGGCTGTGGTTCTGGGTAAATTGGGGAATGCATTAGGGAAGGATGTGGCTACAAGATCTCCTTAAAAAGATTATATGCTATTCAGTAATTGTCTTGACACTGTCATTCTTAAATTTTACTTTTCTGACTCAGTTTAGTTTTCTAGTTCTTACTCTTCTACACATTTTCGCAGGATTAATAGGTTCATTTCTGATAAGTTCTTCCCTCATACCAGTGAAATGGGTCCAGGGTCCACATTTTTAGAGCCACTGTTGCAATCAATCAGTCTCATTCATCTGAAGCAGTGGATTTCCTGGTGTGTTCAAGTGATTCTCAAGATTGGGAGGGAAAAGGAGACACACTTCTGAGGGATCTCAGAATCTCCGAGATTCGGAAAGTTTTACAAATTACAAGTCCTCTTATAAGAAGTCCTCCTTTCCCCAGGCAAAAAAAAAGATCACTGAATCTATGAACCACTGATAGTCCCTCAAGAGGAGTACATCCTCAGTACATTGTGGCAGAAGACGATTAAAACAACTTGTTGGTCTTTCCTTTTCCTTCCCTCAATTTCCCATTAGCAAGTATCCCTGCTTTACTACTGTGAAGAACCATCTTGTCTAACTGGCACATTTTGCTCAGCGATTTCTAAATCTAACAAGGACTTAGCATATCTACCAAACCATCACCTTTCTCTACATGAGAAAAAGAAATAACCAGAGTAGCAATCTCTCATGTGCTCTGTGTGAAGTACTAGTCATGCTTTTTCATTTAATGTTACAACAACCCTATGTAATGATACTATTATTGTCCCCATTTTTCAGCCTTAGCAAGCTTATGTCATTTACCCAAGATAGATAACTAATGCATTCACCTGCAAATCTTCCTGCCACAGTACATTAGTTCTGTACTGCTCCAAGGACAGAACTATATGCAAGGGATAGAAGCTAAGGGGCTAAAACTAAAGTGCTACAAAAATACCCCTTCCTTGCCATTGGAACTTTCCACCATGCAGTAGAACTTTTCAGAAACACCCATTTTTTTCCCTGGGACTGTTGACAAACGAACATATGCTGAGAGTCAAACAGATGGGATGCCTGAGCTGGGCAGGGCTGGCCTTCCAGGTTCTTTTATTTAAGATCTAATGCAGGAATGGAATTTCTGTGTGTATTTCAAAGGTGACATTAGACCAGGAACAGAAAAAGTTAGAATTTGATGCAGTATGTCAAATGCCAATACTATATTTCAAAGTACTCATTTCAGGAGATTATTAGAGACTGAACAATGACATGAGAATGCTCTGAAGGAGATTTAGAGAACAGGTGGCAGTTTCATCATCTAATATACAAAGTATCTAATATTTTTTCTTGGACAGAAATGAAATTGTTCTACACATTCCATGTCATGCCTATTAATGTTGGCCTCATATTAAATTCATAGTTGCCCAATTATAATAATGATCCCAACTATTAACACTTATTCACCAGGATTTGTACACATGGCTTCCCACAATCCTGAAAAAATTCCAGATGAAGTAGGAGCTACCGTTGTCATTCTCATATTGAACAGCTTCCAAAATGTCATAGAACAAACAAGCAAAATATGGATTCAAAGACAAGTCTTCCTTAGTCTAAAGACCATGAAATTGACCATCATTCTTCATTACACAGATGCATCCCTTTACCACCTTAAATTCTTCTGATTAGCGAATCTGTCCTTCAAACAATCAGTCCAAACAGTTAGGATTGTTTAATTTTTTTTTTTTTTTTGGTACCAGGGTTCAAACTCACAACTTAGCACCTGCCAGGCAGGTGCTTACGCCACTGAGCTAAATTCCTGGCCCTATTTTTTGAGACAGGATCTCACTATGCAGTTCAGGCTGGCCTTGAACTCACTTTGTAGCCCAGGCTGGTCTTGAACTCACAGTGATCCTCCTGCCTCACCTTCCCAAGTGCTGGGATTAAAGGCGTGCACCACCACGCCTGGCTCAGGATTGTTTAAATTTACAAAAATGTTCTTAAAGGCAAAGGTGAATTGCAAAAACACTTGTTAAAACTCAAAATGTCATCATCTTAAGGAGTCTTTATACTAAATACTGTCTTACCCTATATTAAAGGGAGCTTGCTAACCAAATCAAATAACTATGATATTTACCAATATTCCTATGTTTTTAGAATGTTTTTATTGATACATGTTTGCAGCATATAATTGCATTCATTGTAGAGCATTGATACATACACATAGTACCTCTTAATTCTTTTTTTCATCTCCTTTCCAGCCCCTTCCTCTACCTCTTGGTACCCTTCCCTATTGCAAAAGAGCTATCTACCTATTTCCTATTGACTATCTTTTATTTTGCTCTTTATTTATATTTTAAGTTTCTCACATAAGAAAAATCATGCAATATTTAAGCTTATGTATCTGATTTATTTCACTCAATATTATAGTCTCAAGTGTATCCATTTTCCTACAAATGATTCATTTATCCTCCTTTATTTAAGATTAGTACTCCATTATGTATGAATACTATACTGTCTTTATTCATTTATCTGTTGATGGACATACAAGTCACTTCCAAGAGTTAGCTATGATGAATTGTGCTACTATAAACATGCATGTGCAGATATTACTGTAATAAGATGTTTGTAACTCTTTTGGGAAGATATCTAGAAGGAAAATAGCTGGGTTGAATGACATTTCTACATTTTTGTTTTTTGAGGAATCACCATACTGATTTCTACAGTCATTGTACTAGTTTACATACCAGGATTTATTATTTGATTTCTTGATGATTTCCATTCTTTCTGGAATAAGATGGAATCTTAGTGTTGCTTTAATTTGCAATCCTCTAATAGCAAGAATGTTCAACATTTTTTCATGTATTTGTTGGTCATTTGTACTTCTTCTTAGAAGTGTCTATTCACTTTGGTTGCCCATTTTTTGATTTTTTGTTTTTTACTTTAGGGGTTCTTAATGTTTTTGGGACAGAGTCTTGCTATGTAGCTCAGCCTGGTCTTGAACTCACTATGTGCCCAGACTGGTCTCAAACTCACAGCAATTCTCTTGCCTCAGTCTCCTGAGTGCTGGGATTACAGGTGTGCATGTTCCATGCCTGGGAGACTGAATATTTTTGAATTCTTTATGTATTCTAGATATTAGTCCTCTGTCTGAGGAATAGCTGGCAAGGTTTTTCCCATTCTGTAGGTTGTCTCTTCATGCTGTTGGTTGTTTCCTTTACTATGTAGAAGTTTTTAAATTTAATTTGATTTCATTTTATTTTATTTTGAAGAGAATAAAGCCAAATGAAATAAAACAAAATAGAGTCAATCAAAACAAAACAATGAACATGGTACATGACTTAAAAAAAGATAAAAGGAAATCAATAATGGCTGCTGTTATGGTTTATACATTGTGCCAACTTGAGAAATCTAGAAGCTTAATTAAGTAACTCAGCAGCTCTACATCCTGAGGTGTAGAGCACAAGCAGTTACCTGTTCATTGTGTCAATCTGAGAAGGTCAGAAGTTTAACTGAGAGACTCAGCAGGGAACCAGAGTTCTTACTTTGTAAATATCCTCATCCTGTGCAAAGGAAAGCAAGGAGATTTGTGAATGCTACATCCGCCCTAGAGTGTGTGGGGAGTGTCCTGTGTACAATATAAGGGAGAAAAAGAGTCTTGCTTTTGCCCCCTTTTTGCACTGGCTGCTACCTTGAAGTGTTGCCCTGGTGCCATGCCACCCTGCCTTGGAACCAGCTGATTATGGACTGAAATCTCCAAAAACTGTAAGTTAAATAAACCTTTACTTCCCTAATTTTGGGTGTCAGGTATTTAGTGTCAGCAATGAGAGAAAAGTAACTAAGACAGCTGACATAATGCCTCTTATTATCTTCAAAATAACTGCCCATACCATAAGGAATAATAAAATCAAACAAATTAGTACAGAATAAAACCAATTAAAACAAAATAATGGAAGCAATACAGGACTTCAAAACAATAGTAAAACAACAGTGGTTACCATAATGTCTCTTGGTGTCTTCTAAGTAGTTGCCTATGTCATCAGACATAATACAATCAAACAAATCAAAATAGAAGAAAATCACTCAAAACAAAACAATGAAAGCAACATAGGGCTTCAAAACATGACAATAGGAAATCAACAATAGCCACCACAGTATATTTTGTTATCTTTGAAATAGCTGTCCATGCCATCAAATATAATAAAATTAGACAAACTGAAACAGAATAAAACCAAACTAAACAGAACAATGAAAACAATATAGGATTCAAATCACGATAATAGATTAATGATGGCCACTGTCTTCCCTTTTTATACACTTTCTCTCCTTCCACTTTAACAATAGGTATTGTGTATTTTGGATCCCACTAACTCCTTTAGTTTTTTTATACTAGGGATACAACACGATGTTCATGCTTGTGACTCTGAATCATTTCATCTATTAGCATGATCTCATGTTGTATCTATTTACCTACAAGAGTCTCAAGGTTATCTTTCTTTATAGCTGAGTAGCTTTCCATTGCATAAAAATGCCGTGTCTTTCTTGTCTACTCTGCAGCTAATGGGCAAGCTACCCCCACTTCTTTCTGGTTCCCTGACACATAGATCATTGTTCTCTCTCCTTTGACTTGCAGTCTATGAACCCCTTTTTGATTTAAATGTGTTTCTTGTATAAAGCATATTGATGGATCCTGTCTCCTGATCCACTCTGCCTGTGTTTCTTTTTATTGGTGAATTGAGGCCATCTACATTAATGGTTATGGCCAACATGTACTGCCTCATCTCTGCCATGCTATTTTCCTACTGTTGGCTATCTACTTTTCCTCTCCATTCAATTGTCTGCCCCACTTAGTGATACCCATCTTCTGCTGTTCCTGGAGTTGTGGTCTTTTTTTTTTTATCTCTGTCTAGAATGTCCTTCAGTACTCTTTGTAGGGTTGGTTTGGTGGTCATGAATTCCTTCAGTTGTTCTTTGTTATATAAGTATCTTGTTTCTCCATTAGTTTTGAAAGACAGTTTTGTAGGGTACATCAAACTGGGTTGGAAGTTGTTTTCTTTCAGAATTTGAAATACTTAACTCTAAGCTCTTGGCTTGATGGTTTGCATTGACAAGTCTGTCTTGATTCTGATGGATTTTCCTTTATAGGTGATCTGTTTCTTTTCTCTAACAGCTTTTAATATTCTGTTCTTGTGTTGAATTTCTGGGATCTTGATTATTATATGTCTGGGTACAGATTTATTTTGGTTATGGCTAGCTGGAGTTCTATATGCTTCACATATCTGAATGTCACTTCCTTTTCCCATGCTTGGGAATTTTTCTCATATTATTTATGTAAACAGACTTTTAATGTCATTTGTGTTGACCCTTGCTTTTTCACTTACACCCATTATTCTTAAGTTATGTTTCTTTGGGTTGTCTTGCAGTCATTGAACTTTCAGGTTCTTTGTTATTTTTAAGAGATCTTTCCCTTCACGATCACAAATCTGTCTTTAAGGTCTGAAAGTCTATCTTCAGCTTCTATCAAGTGGTTTTGCCAGCTTTCAATGGAGTTTTTAATTTCTTGGGATATCTCTTTGAATCTGTTTCATGTATTCTAAATCTTTTTTGTATTGTTCATTCAAGGTTTCTCTTATTTTCCTATGTGCCTCCATTTTTTTTTATCTATGTCTTCTTTAGGGAGGCTTAGCAATTCTTTTATTATGTTTTTTGTTTCTTCTTTTTATCTGAGATAGTATTTCTGTTCTAATTTCTTTTTGTTTCTTTACTTCAGTTGCCATTGTTTGAGGAACTTCAGGTGTGCAACTCCCGATCTTTTCTGTGTTTGTATCTCCTGTATTTGCTTTGCTTGGATTGGAGGCCAGAGAGTGCCTTTTGCTTCTTCACCTTGACATATACCTGGATTCTTCTGAGCAAGTGGGTACTGGGGTCCCAGGCACTTCCCGCATTGGCTACAATTTCTCTGAAGTGCGACTGTTTGGTTTTTCTGGCCAGTGCTGGTTACAGGCATCTGATCATGCCCATTAGGTGCGCTGGTGCAGGGCTATTTGCTGCTTTTCCCAACCTGCATTGGTTGGCTCACCGATGGCTGATGGAGGGCACACGGGAGTGGGCTGACCATTGCCTGAGGACTTGGGCTGGTCACTGGTGGGGATGCTCCACTACCATCCCTGGAGTGTGTGTGGAGGGTGGGGCCAGCCGTGGCCTCCAGACCAAGCTGGCTACTTGCAGGGAAACTCCATGATGGCCCCTAGAATGTGCGTGGGGGTGGGGATCAGTCCAAGCAATTTCCACAGGTCTGCAACCAGCTTGGAGCTGCTGGAGGAATCTTGACAGCTATTCTGGCTTTGAGTTTATCCAGCCCAACTCCAAAATGGTTTCTGGCCAATCACTCTCTCCTGCAGGAGGACCGAGTCCTCTGCACTCACCCCCAGCTAGTGCAGTCTTTCAGGTCCACCGCTCCACTCCACTGCCACTCCCCTCCAGTGCTGCCTCTCTCTGCAGAGACCTCCAGGGTCACCAGCCACCATGTCACCTTGATCGTGTATCCCCAGGTTCCAACAGCCCCTCTCGCACAATGGGTCTGGCTCCAGCAAAGGCACCACCAGCTACCACCTTCTTCATTGAAGTTTTTCTTTTTACTCTTTCTGTGGGCTTCAATTCTCACTTTAGATTGTTCCTGGGTCCAGGGGACCCACTTCCTTCCTTCTTGTCTTTCCCATGATGCTATATTCCAGCATCTGGACTGTATCTCTCAGAGAGGCTGTTTTCTCTGCTGCTTACTGTTCCACCATCCTTGATTCCATTTTGGATTCTTAATATTATTTCTTGTGCAACTGGGGTTCTGTTCAGAAAGTCCTCACCTTTATATCTTCAAGATATAGCATTACCTATTTTACCTCTCAGCAGATTCTGTGACTGTTTTAACACTTAGACCTTTGATCTGTTTTAATTTTAGTGTAGTATATGTTAAGAGATATGGGTCTAGCTTCAATCTTCTGTATATGGACAGCCTGTTTTCCCAGCACTATTTTTTAAAGAGGCTCTTTCCTTTAATGTAGCAACATGCCTACTATCACTCCTCAAGGCTTTCCAAGGTTTTTTTCTGAGTAAAGCTGCATCTCTAAAGTACTGTAAAAATATGTGTGTGTACACACATACATGTGCACACACATGCACATACATAACTAAACACATAAATTTTTTGTAATGAGTCTTGAATATGAGGTAAAGGCAGATACAAGAAATAGTCCAATGAAAAATAGTTTCAATTTTTTAACATTGCTTTTATGCATCATGTTACTCCATACCCTTTATACCCATTATATCAAAATCAACTATGCAAAATCTTCTAGAGTTTGCACCTTCTTATTAATTAATACATCCTTTTCTTACTCAACAATGGAAAATTAGGCAACCTACTTGTGTTTCCCCCTTTGCTTTGAGTGCCAGTAACCTCTGGCTTTCTTTTTATGTCTAATACTTGTTTATCTTTAGGTTTCTGGTACATGTTATCTACGTACCTAATCTTTCCCCAAGATTTTTTTAATTTATGGGCCATATTTTACTATATTTATGCTTTTTTACATCTCAGATTCCTTTTAGACATGGGCGTGGCATAAATTTATTGTTATTAAAAAAGTAATTATTAGCTGTCATCATAAGCTTGGGTGTTAAACTATCATTTCTGTGTTTATAGCAGAGACTGCATAGTTCTATCCTGTATTTTGAACTGTTGGCAAAGAGAAGTAACAAGTAGTCAGCATAGCACTTTGTGCTTCCTCTCTCTCAAGTGACGGCCATATAAGCCATTATGTGCTATGGAAGGCCTTTCCTGTTCCCAATTACTATTTAATGGAATACAGCTGTTCTTTTCTAGCATCACTCTCCTTGGTCAGGAATAGGATTATTTTTTTCAGCTGACTAAGAATCTCAAAGATCCAGGGTGCTTCTGCCAGCAAGTATATTGTTCCCTTATTAACCTACATAATTCCTATGTTGGAAATTTTATACCTTTGTTTTTTTTTTTTTTTTTTTTTTGTGTGTGTGTGGCACTGGGGATTGAACTCACAACCTTGCCCTGCCAGGGCAGGCGCTTAAGCCACTGAGCCAAACTCCCAGCCCTAATTTTTTGAGGCAGGGTCGCACTATGTAGCTCAGGCCAGTCTTGTGCTCACATTGTAGCCCAAGGTGGCCTCAAACTCACAATGCTCCTCCAACCTCAGCCTCCCGAGTGCTGGATTAAAGGCATGCGCCACCATGCCTGGCTTATACCTTTGATTTTTTGACACTCAAATGCTGACTGCTCCTTCCTTTGCTGTATGACTCCAAAGAGAAGCATTGAAAATACTTTTCTAGCAATCTGGGAATCTCTTGCACCCTGATCTCAGCCCTAATAGCTATTGTGTGGATAGAGGTTTCACTGTTCTGTCATTTTCTTTTTTTATTTTTATTTTTATTTATTTATTCATTTTTTTATTTGAGCGAAGAAAAACAAAACAAACAAAAACAACAACAACAACAAAAAAGACGACATATATAGTAAAAACAACAAGCAAAAGAGACAAGCAAATGACTAGAGTAAATACACAACATTGCAGGTTTACACAACCGGAAGACAGAAGCTTGACAAGGGTTGTAATATTGCGCATCGTTATCTTTAAAATGGTTTCTTACATTAACAGATATAGACATGCAAGATTGATCTAATCATATGAGTATTAATTGTTCTTTCTCAATAATGAATACATTCAGCAGTGTTCTTTTTAGTTATCTTACATATACATATATACAGGTTTATATCTTTTCCTCTTCCCTTTTCTCTTTCCGCCTATTCCC
>RJWM01000185.1:0-36147 GCA_004363535.1 Dasyprocta punctata | reverse complement strand
CAGGATTAGAGATCCCATTCAACCCAGCTATCCCTCTTCTGGGCATTTTCCCAGAAGAATTGAAAACATCATACCACAGTGATATCTGTGCACCCATGTTTATAGCAACCCAGTTTGTAATAGCCAGATCTTGGAAACAACCTAAGTGCCCATCAATCAAAGAATGGATAAAAAAGATGTGGTATTTTTATACAATGGAGTACTACTCAGCTATTAAGAAAGATTTTATTGAGACTGTTCTGTCATTTTCAAATGGCTGAAGAGTTGGTAGATCTCTGGGCAGCCAGTTCTATCGACAGATCCTGCAGGTTCTCTGATAAATTCTACTTGAATCCCTTTTATCACTTGACAAGTTGAGTTCTCTGAAACAACTCTACCTATTTATTATCACATTGCCTAGAACTTGGCTTTGGTAATATAAACAATTTGGGTTTAAGAGATGTGGGCAACTCTATTATGTGGTTTTACTTTTTTGTGAAATAAAATACAATGTCATGAAACTATTTCTTCATATGCCTCCTCAACACCTTCTGATGATAGTTACACAATAGTTTAGGTAAGCACAGTGCCAGGAAAAGCAGAATAGGGGAGGCTGTGAGTGGGAGACAGGAGACCTGGGCATAAAGAGGAGACTAAAGCTGTGGGCAGAAGTAGGTGAAGAGGAAGACAATGTGCCAGTACCTGGGGATAGAGAGGAGAGAAAAGGAAGGAGGAGGTGCTGGAAGAGCCAGTACAGGACTCAGAAGAGATCAGCACTTGACATGGGTAATGTGATTTACATTCCATAACATGCACCCTGCTCAGAGGTATGGCCCAGATAGGTGATCAGATCATGAGGGTGCCATCCTTATCAATGAGTACATCCTAAAGGTCTTAAAGACACAGTAAATTCCTCCATTCTCAAGGAAGCAGCAATGATATTGGTCAGCATACCTCAATTTCAGTCACTTGTAAATGATTTATATTCTGACATTGCCTGCCAAATGGGTAACCTGATAGACAATGGGACTATATATCTTAGATTACCCCGTCTTGAAAATTCCCCTAAGGGCCCATAAATATACCCACCTCCAGCTCATAATGTCTTATTTTTCTGAGCATCTACATCTCCAGTCTTGACTGTGTACTAAAATCTTTGCTTAATAAATTCTTCTTGTGCCTCTTACT
Source organism: Dasyprocta punctata (assembly GCA_004363535.1). NCBI lineage: Eukaryota > Metazoa > Chordata > Mammalia > Rodentia > Dasyproctidae > Dasyprocta > Dasyprocta punctata. The sequence continues at coordinate 34,980 of RJWM01000185.1, read as the reverse complement.
GATGCATCCTGAAAATTCTTCTTCCATGATGGGAGTCAGTGAACCTTTAAACATTTTATGTTTAGGGTGGGTTAAGTTCCTCATCTTAGCTTTGGGAACCTCTTAGACCAGTTTGGTGACATTTCCTCTGAGCCAGTCAGGAGATAAAACAGGTAAGGGGCAATGACTGTGATGAGTCCAGCTAAAGGCTTTTCATTTTTTCTTTCCTAGTTTCATCAACTCCTTACCCTCTGATTGCAGTTTTTCCCTAACCCTTGCCCTCTGAAGCATTTTTTGTCTTTTTATTTTTCCTTTTTTCTGTCCCTACCTACAAATTTCCGCAGCCTTAGCCTTTTCCTTTTTTGCAGTTAGAGATTTCCAAGTCCCTAGAAAATGAGCGCTTGCATATAAAAGCACTAAAGACAAGAGGCCTTCTGTCAGAAATAGAAGAGATGGCAAGAGGTATTCTCTGTATAGTACAGCAGCCTCATTAGATACTCTCTCTTGTCAACATGCCTCATTCCTGGGTCAGATGAGACTAAAATTTGCTCACCAGGAAGATAAATAAGGATGGATCCATCCAGTGTCTGGAGAAATGTTTTTCATGTAACCAGCATGGGAAACCTAGTCGTAAGCCACCATAGAGAGGACCAGACTTTTGAGTGACACTCAAGGAAGCAATTTTCTTAAATCATGAACATTTCTGGGCCCTGAACACTTCAGATAAAAGAAGATTCTCTAAACTACTCTTTATTTTATTTTATTTTATTTTATTTTATTTTATTTTATTTTATTTTATTTTATTTTATTCTTTGGTACCAGGGATCAAACTCACAACCTCATGCCTGCCAGGCAGGAGCTTAGGCCACTGAGTTAAATCCCTGGCCCTATTTTTTGAGATGGGGTCTCACTACACAGTTCAGACTGGCCTTGAACTCACCTTGTAGCCCAGGCCCATCTCGAACTCACAATGATCCTCCTGCCTCAGCCTCGTGAGTGCTGGGATTAAAGGTGTGTGCCACCATGCCCGGCTTAAACTACTCTTTAAATTCTCTCTCCTTTCCTCTCATCTCCTCTCCTTCTCCCAGCCCCAAACTGAAGGGCATAAACTTGGTCTGCCTGATGCCATGGCTCCCCATTTTTGGAGGCAGGGAACATTTCTTTCCTAAGCTATGGCAGAATCAAGTGGTCATTCAGGGGATAACTGACATTATCCTTGGGACTTTGTGAGGTCTATGGATTCAAACCAAGAAAAAGCCCACAGTTTTTCTTTTTTACCTCCTGTCTACCCTAAGAAAGCCTCAATCCTCTTCTTGTCCTTTCTCACCCTCTCTGAGGTTTTATCTGTTTGATAACTGAATTTCTTTAATTTGTTCTGTTATTAATTATTAGGGAGAGACAGGGAGCTGTGAAAAGGAGGGAGTCAGTGGGAGTGGTAAATTTCAGAAAGTCTTCTTATGGCTCTGGGGATAGTTATTATGCCTCTTTTCCTGATTTGAAGAAGAAGGGAGCCCCCATTGGCTACCCACGACAAAGGGGAGAAGGGAAGAATATGGCCTCTGTATCTGCGCGCTGGTAAGAGAGGCCCATAGATAGGCTTGCAAAAAGGTTCCATTTCAGCCCTTAACAGCTGTCTGCCATGCCCTTCCTAGGGTTTCCTGTTGAGCCATACCTACAGGTATTTTTTTCCTGGAGCGTCTTGGGGTTATTTCTCTAGTGACTTGCTTCCTCCCTCCACTTTGTTTCTGTTATTCTTGCGATAATTTTGACCTCAAATTTACCTCCCTATCTAAAATAGTGTGTTATCTGTAGTTGCTAAGTGACATCTCCAGACTTAAAACTCTCTGTGTGAAACAGGGTGTGGTGGTGCACCCCTGTAATCCCAGCACTTAGGAGGCTCATGTAGGAGGATTGGTGTGAGTTTGAGGCCAACTTGGGCTACATAGTGAGTTCAAGCCCAGCCTGGACTACACAGTGAGACCCTGTATCAAAAAAATTTCTTGGGGAGTCGGGCATGGTGGCGCACGCCTTTAATCCCAGCACTCGTGAGACTGAGTAGGCGGAGCGTTGTGAGTTCGAGGCTGGCTTGGGCTACAATGCGAGCACAAGGCCGGCCTGAGCTACATGGTACGACCTAGCTACATAGTACGACCCTGCCACAAAAAACTAGGGCCGGGAGTTTGGCTCAGTGGCTTAAGCGCCTGTCTGGCAGGCGCGAGGTTGTGAGTTCAATCCCTGGTGCCACCAAAAAAAAAAAAAAAAAAAAAAAAAAAAAAAAATTCCTTGGGAAGAATTTTTCTCTAACCACAATTAATACTCAGATACTGTTATAGACAAGTAAGCCAAGTAGAAATATAGGCAGTCAGATAGAGCCAGGCTCCTGAGAGAGCCAAGACAAAGATGAAAACTCATTATAACTGTGACCAGAGGAACATCTATTGGAGACCAGATCTCAACATAAAGACAGAACGACAAGGCCAGTGATAAGTTGTAACCCCTTTGTCTAATGAAGTCAAGATAGACATCAGTCACCTCGGTGGGTGACCAAGACCCTCGGAATCATTACTTCCTAAAAAGTTCTTTGCTCTTTCCATGTTACTTGCTATGTGACTTTCTTCTGCATTGGATCAATATTGCCTAAGCAGCTATACTTATGATCATATTGGTTGATTATAGCTTTCACACACATTGCACCTATGTGGTCGTGCTCTATAAAACTTCCCCTGATAAAACTTCCCACTTTTGGGTCCCCTCCTACATCTCAGGAGCCATACCTCTTCTCCTCAATAAATATTCCTAATCTTAACCTCCGTTGTTCCTAGAATTCATTTTTTAATTCTAGAGAACACTAAATCAGCATGTCAGACATCTAGCAGTTTGGGAGTTATGTTTCACTAATAGAGGTCCTGATATCATTCCTATATTAATACAACATTATAGAAATCCTGATCTACTCCAGACTTCTTAATCTCCCATGATGAAAGGTAACCACTGATTCACAGGTAAATATTTTCAGGTCTGGGATGAACCTATCTTGCTGATATCTACTATGGAAAAATTCAACCAGCTAGCATTTCATTTTTGGGAACAAAAAATCCCCATTCTTATGGTAAATGGAACAATACCACCCAAAATATGGGATGCATTCCTACACAAAGCTGTAATCACATTGTTGGGTTAATGGATACTGACTTGTATGTTACTAACTGGAAGGTAAGAACTGAATAAGAGAGCCAACCCCAAATGGTATCCAGTGGCTCTGTGGCACAAGCCTATGGCCGTGGTTGCTTTCAAGGTACGTAGAAAGATGCATGTTAGGATATCAAAGGTACAAGGGCGCTGAGTTATAATTATACATCTACCAGCTAATTTCTCAGCCTGCAATATTGATGAACCAGATCAGTTTTTGATTAGTGTGATCATTTGATCTCTATCATTATTCCCCAAATAGGACTTAAAGATATAATGTGGTATATTGAATCTCTCTCTCTCTCTCTTTTTTTTTTTTTGGCGGCACTGGGGATTGAACTCACAACCTCGCACCTGCCAGGGCAGGTGCTTAAGCCACTGAGCCAAACTCCCAGACCTGGTTTTTTGAGGCAGGGTCACACTATGTAGCTCAGGCCGGCCTTGTGCTCGCATTGTAGCCCAAGCCTGCCTCAAACTCACAACGCTCCTCCTACTTCATCCTCTCAAGTGCTGGGATTAAAGGCGTGCACCACCACACCCAACTTATTGAATCTCTTATTAACTATACACAAAAAGCTCTAAATGACCCCGCAGAGCGTATTTCACTACTGAATTCAGAGCAAAATTGATGACAAAAGCCATTCTACAAAACCAAATTACCCTAGATTTTCTGACAGCAGCACAAAGTGGACCCCTATTATCAAAGCAGAAGTCAAGATAGAATGTTGTGCTATTATGAAAGCAGAATGTTGTATATACATTCCTGACAACTCTGCAAGTATGTCTTCAAGATTGCAAGGTCTGTGTTCACAAATCAGTGCAATGTCTGACTCCGCCTTAATCACTTACTGGTTTATCGCAAGCATCACTTGGATGGTGTGATTGTCCTGGCCATTGTTCAGACAGGTGTCATTTCAACCAGTTGATTCTTATATTGAATAAATTTAATAAAATTGTTGTTTTTAATATTTCCCATTATATTATCTTTCACAAGTTACCAAAAATATGCAATATTTGCTCATCCTATATTGAAATAATTGGACTGGTAAGTGGTTAAGCTTCAATGACTGGCTGATGTCCTGGTTCGCTAGAACAACCTAGTGGGAAAAAGCTCTCATTTTTCTGGCAATGATACTGTGCCTAGCAGTTCTTTTATATTGCCTGATTCATTGTTGTTGTGGGATAATGTCTCATATGACCCTGCCCTCTTTTTCAAACTATCAAAAATGATGATTCTTTGGAAAATGGAATATGATATCCCTACGTCTCCTTAAAATCAGTCGAGATGAGACTTTTGGTCCTTGACTGGGCAAAATCAGCACCCCTCCTCAGCATAAAGTAGTTATGTGAAGACAGACAATTGGGCCTTCTGTACCCCTTAAGAATAACAATTCAAAATTTGGGTATGGAGAAATTTGGGTATGACATAGGAGAAAAGAAATTTAAAATATACCAAAAAAAAAAAAAAAAAAAAAAGACAGAGAGAGAGAGAGAAAAAAAAAAGTCTGGATTTTAAAATTGTACTTAAAACCTGCAGCTTCAACACACAAAAATTACTCAAGCCTTTTTTCTTCCCAGGAAACTCAATTAAAAAAAAAAGTTCCTAAAGATCTTAAAGACAGACCTTAAAGATTTTAAGCTGATAAATTGGGCTCTAGACCTGTCCTTTTTGCCTGAAAATTGTGCTTCCTTTATTCTCAACAGAGCAGCAGTATTAGTGAGTAGCATATCTCACCTTCAAACATGTGCAAATGATCTACATTCTGACATAGTCTGCCAAATGGATAAGCTGATAGTGGGAATACGCAGCCTAGATCACCCATTTTTTAAAACATCCCTGAGGCCCCTAAAAATACCTAGCTCCAGCTGGGTCTCATTTCTCTGAGCATCTACACTCTACTCTTGAGTGCGTACTAAAATCTCTGCCTCAGAAACTGTTCCTGTGCCTTTTACTAATGTGTTGTAAAAAGTCTCTTTCCAAAACAAGGGTCAGTGAACTGCCAAACATTTTATGTTTTGAGTAGATTAAGTCCCTCACCTCAGCTTTGGGAATCTCTCAGACCCAGTCAGGTGACAGTCACCTCATTAGAAATTAAAACTGAGGGAAAATGTAACAATTAATTAATTTATTTAAAACTGATAATAGGCTGGGGATGTAGCTTACTGACAGAATATACGCTAAGTATTCACAAGGCCCTGAGTTCAATTCCCAGCACCAGATAAAAAAAGATAATGACTCCAATATGTGTAAACATAAGTAACATACTTTTATTTTACAAAATCACTATATTTTCTTAAATATGAACTGAGAAATATGGCACTGTGTTGCATATTTACAAATCTCCTTAATGTCTGGCTTAATAGAAGACAGTTGGATTCTCCTATTTGCTTCTGCATTCAGTTGTTGAATTGTTGCTTTGGATGAAGTGCATGAAGAAAATATGGCCTAACACAAATATAATATTGGGTAAGAAAGAACCTCCCCCACCCCCAGATCACCGAGAGCCCCAGGTCTTCTCAAAAGAGAACCCATTGTCATATGCCTTATTTCAAAAACTAGAACTTCTGGGCAGTTCTGAGGAGTTGCTTAAATTTAAAACATCAGCCTTTCATCTGCAATCACCAATAACATAATTTATTATTGTGTCTGTATAATCTCTTACCTATGCTCTTATTTCCATAGAATTCACCCAACAGCTTGCTAGACACATCTGACTATTTTAGCTTACCTTACCTATGAGTAAAGTTCTTTATGAATTATGAAGTTCAGAGTTTCTATGATTTACTTAAGATCATTCAGCTGGCAAGAGGCAGAGAAAGTACTTCAAACCTGTGCCATGTGAAGATACATGCTGCCTGCTTTTCCCAGGCCACTACACCACTGGGCCAGAGCCTGATCTCATCTATGACTACCTAGAGCAACTGTGGGAAACCTGTGGCATATGTGTCACAAGGGGGGCCATTTGTATCACTGAAAGTCCTAAAAGGTTTGCCATCACTGATCTAGAGTGTTGAGGTGATTTTCAGTACTTTCATAATGTATACCTTGATGTGGAATGAAAAATGATATTGTTGAAAGCACAACAGGCATGAAGTACCTTCTTTGTTTTCCACAAAACTTGTAAAGGAAGACATTGCCCTCTCATGAGAAGAAAATCAAGGTTTAGGGACATTTAAGAATCTTGTATTATCTTGCCAAAGATACTAGGTTAATAATTGGATGTATCACTGTGAAAGTCCCCGTAAAGAGGAGATGAACACCGCAACACAGCCCAGGCAAATTGTTGCAAAAAATTATTGAGTTAGAAAATGAGAAGCCAGGTGTGGTGATATACGCCTGTAATCCCAGCACTTGGGAGACTGAGGTAGGAGGGTCATCGTAAGTTTGAGACCAACCTGGGCCACAGAGTCAGCTCAAAACCATCCTGAACTGCATAGCGGGAACCTGTCCCAAAAAGACCAAAAAAAAAGAAAGGCAACTTCTTAGTGATTGCCAAGTTCACTGCATCGTTCCTGATGGTGCAAGGTTCTACCAGACTGGAAACAACCTTGAAACCCATTGAATAAAAGCAGTGTATAGAGGCAGGCATTTCTTTCCAGCCTGGGATGGATAAGAGCACACAATTGACACTGACTAATGGGTAGACATGAGTCATCAAAGGCCCAGGGTTTCTGCCTTCCTCTCTGATTCCATGGTAACCAGACCTAGCCCTGTCCTGGCTCAGTACTTTTCCTACACAGGGATGGTCCCAGGTGTGTCTCTAAGATAAAAATAAAGACTCCTAAAATAAATGATTATTGTTTCAACACAAAGCCCATCAGCATTTCCTCCACCAACAAAAGGCCACAGCCATCCCTCCAAGAAGACAAAGGGCTTCAAGTCCTTCATCAGTATCATGTTTGTGGTATGGGAGAAAGCAGGAGGGAAAGGCAGAAAGATTATTCATTCTCCAGCACTTTCTCTGCTGAGTAATAGCTGGGACAGGAGCCAATTGCACCCATAAGGAACTATTTAGTATGACAGGTAATTCCTCAAGTATTTGTAATGACACTTTTTCTCATTTTCAGAATGAAAATAATGGTATCTATCCCTTACAGGACTGCTGTCAGGGTTGAATGGGATGAGAAAGGTCTTTGTATGGTGTTGAGCGCTGCACAATTAATATTATTATGAGAAGACTGATGATTTGCCCACATTACTTGCCAGATAAAACCCCAAATGGGCCTTAATTTTAAACGCACCAAATTCTTAGAATAAAGCACAAAGGAGAAGAAATGTGGTCAGTTTAGCTGTCAGTCATAGTTTCCAACGACTTGTTCCAGGCCAAATTGCTATGCAGTCTAACTTGGTTGACTATTCTTTTCACTCCCAGAAACAAGACAGTGGAAATAAGAGCCCTTGTGATTGATTTCTGACCAAGAATCTAATGACCTATCTTCTCTGAAAATCCTCCTTCTTCCTCCCCACTTTCCTGGTATTCTCCCTTATGAAGTATAGCTTATACTATTTATACAAAAGTATGTACGTGTTATAAAGTAAAACATGAGAAAACTGTCCATCCTCACTAGCAATCAAAGATAAGAAACTTAAGATAAATTGTACCATTTTATACTTAGTACTAAATATTATAAATGAGTGTCCAGTTTCGGTGAGGTTGTAACAAAATTGTGATGTTACTGCATCACAGGCATGATAAATGTGTATAATCTTTTACAGGAGAAAAATGACAACACATAGCAAGTACTAAGGAGATATTCCTAAATTTGGATCTTGTAATCAACCCTCATTTCAAATTCCCAAGGAAATAATTAAGCAAAAGTGAAACAGTAAGTATAGATATATTTATCCCTAACAGGCAAACATTAAAAAATAAGAGAAATGTTTTAGTTAACCGTACTGTGATTGTAATTGCTAGAAGGAAAATATAAAAACTACTTAAAAACATGAGGGAATGTTTATCATTTATTTATGTTAAAGTGTATGATGTGGCAGATAATGTGTAAAAATAAAGTATCTTTGGTGTGATAGTGATGATTTACATATCAAATGTTCTTCAATGATTGAACATCTTTTAAATGCAGTGATAGAAAGAAAGAAATGCAGCCAGTAAAATTTGCTTAAAATTTTGATTCTGTTACCATGGTACACAGGAAGTTGTCCTCAATAGGGTATTGATGGGTGACAATAAAGTAACATGTGGCACATTCAAATGTAGGCAGACTGTAGTAGACTATTGTGGTTAAAAGTCCCAGATTTGAGTAAGGCCAGTACCTGCTGAACTGGCCTCCTGCTTCACCCACTTGATTGCTGTGTGGACTTGCACAAACTAAATTTGACAGTTCTAAACTTTTGCTGATTTATAAAATGAGACTGATAACAGAACCAATTTAGTGGGTTCTTTGGGAGCAGTCAGTGAGGTAAAGGATATGGCATAGTGCTAGATACATTAAAAAGTAATTCAATAAAAAGTTGCTGTTTGTTATTAATGATGATGAAGAGGAAGGAGCTGAGGCCTTTTAGAGAAAATACCTTAAAGGTCTAATGTGTCTAAAAGGATGCTGCTCAAATGATAACTGTTGTTGTGTATAGTGGTGCATGTCTGTAATTTCAGCTACTGAGGCATGAGGTTTGTAGGAGGTTTGTAGGTTCAAAGGCAACCTGGGCAACTTAGCAAGACTGTCTCAAAATAAAACTTAAGAGGGCTTGGGATGTAGCTCTGTGGTACAGTGATAGCCTGGCATGAAAAAGGGCTCTGGGTTTAATCCCCAGTAACACACACACACACATACACGCAGTCCCTGTATGTGGGGTCAACTACAAATTTTGAAAGGAATTTCATTTTTAATATTTATTTATTATTAAATAATAATTTTATGTATATATGGAATACCTTATGATGTTTCATTGAATGTATACATTGTATATATTGATTAAATCAGGCTAACGTACACGTTCCTCACCTCAAGTAGTTACCATTTCTTCATGGTAAGAACACTGAAAATCCTCTTTTAGCTATTTTGAAATACACGGAGTTTTATTATTAATTATGCTCATGAGAGTTATTTATAATACACATTTAACAGTAGACTATTTTTATAGAGCAGCTTGAAGTTCACAGCAAGACTGAGTAGAAGGCATAGAGATTTCCTGTATACACTTTACCTCAGTATAGGCATAGCTTTCTCTGTGACCAAAATCCCACATTTGTTACACACTTGACTTATGCTGACATATCATTATCACCCAAAGTTTATATTATACAGTAGGATTAATTTTTGGTATTGTAACTTTTATGTGGTAATTTCATCTATCATTACAATATCATACAGAGTACTTTTACTGCACATATCATGTTTTTATCCTTCCCTCCCCTTTCTCCCTCTCTGGATTCCCTGCCAACCACTGCCAACTTTTACAGTCTCCTTATTTTTGCTTCATTCAGAAGAATATAGTTAGAATTACATAGTATGTAGCCTTTTCTGTTTTTTTTTAGTGTTTCATCAATGGCTGGGAAGTCAAACTTCTTTTTTTTTTTTTTTGGTTGGTTTTTTTCTTGAAAAGTTTTTTCTTTTTGTTTTTTATATCTAGTACAGAGGGCCAAGTGAATGTTTCAAAATTCCATTAGATATTACAAAGATCATTACTACCATTAATTGAGTTAGAGTATACATTTTATCTCCATAAGTATTATTATTCCTGTTTTACTGACAAGGAAGCACCCAAGGCCACAGAGCCAATCAGTGACAGAAGTAGTATTCAAACCCAGTTTGTCTGACTCCAGTGTTCCTATGTTCCCATTAAGCCGCTGTGTTTACCCTAACACTAAACATCAACCTTGGAGCATCTGAGGTAGTCACAGGAACTCTCAGGGCCAAGCACATGGGCAGAGGGGCAGAGTCCACGCGTGGCATTCCTGTCCTTAGAGGACAGCATCCTGATAGAACAACACAGCTGCTGCCTGCTTGCAGCTAGTTTGCATTTCTTTGAACTTAGGCATGAGAGGATTGTATTCCATATCCTTAAACATGAGTCAACATACAGACCAGTTAACATACTGACTAGAAAAATTAGGTGAATGTGGTCCCATGTTTCTTAACCCCTTTTGCATTATTTATCCGTCCAGTGTCCTCTTTAAACATTTTTTTCCTAGTAACCCCTCACCCCAGTTAAATTTTGTTTTATTTATTTATTTATTTATTTTGGCACCAGAAATGAAACTCACAACCTCATGCCTGCCAGGCAGGTGCTTAGGCCACTGAGCTAAATCCCCAGACCTATTTTTTGAGACAGAGTCTCACTATGCAGTTCAGGCTGAGCTTGAGCTCACTTTGTAGCCCAGGCTGGTCTCAAACTCAACGATCCTCCTGCCTCAGCCTCCTGAATGCTGGAATTAAAAGGCGTGAGTCACCACACCCGGCTCCCAGTTAAATTTTAATAGTGTGGATAGATTCTATACTTACTTATACACTGTGACCCTATGGAAGGCCTAAAGCTATTGTAATATCTACTGATGTTTTCTCTTCTCCAAGAAATTCCTTTCACACCCTTAAGGAGACTCCGTCAACTCTACTGAGAATGCATCATCTAACTTCAGCTGGCTAGATCTCAAGTAGGCTGCCAGAGAGCTGTGGGTCAGAAAGTTAAGGTCAGGACACTGGAAAGAACCAAAGTGGCCTTATTGAGACCCTTCTCAAAGCTCCCTATTGCCTGAAGAGTTGCTGAAAGAAGGAAGAGGCACAAAAAGGATGAGGTCCAGGAAACTAGAAGTGGTATTATTCTATTAATTATTGTAGAAATGATCAGAATATAATCTTCAAATTCTGTTTCATAAAACTTTATTGTTGTTTTTGTTCTTGCTTTTGTAGTATTGGGTACTGAATCAAGGGTGTTTGCACTGAGCTCTACCCCTCAGCCCTTTTTTATTTTTAATTTTCAGACAGGGTCTTGCTAAGTTGTTAAATTGTCCAGGCTGAGCTTGAACTTGTGATCCTTGAGCCTCAGCTTTTTAGGGTGCTGGGATTATAGATCTGCACTACCACAGCCAGCTGTGTTTCATGATGTTCTTGTGAGACTGGCGCTTTGTGGGTGCAGACTTCAATTCTTAAGGTCAAAGCAGTAAGCAAGTAGTGTAATGATTTCAAGGTTTATCAAGAATACAACTCTGGAGGAATTTAAAGTTTTCAGAGGTTTAAGGGTATCTGATTATGTAATTTCACTATTTTCAGTCTCCATCAGGGCTTGGGTTCATGACACTGCAGTATAATTTTACAATGTTGGTTGTGATTAGAAGACAATAGACCTTGTTTACTATGTTCCAGAAAAACATTGTGCTAAATGCTTAACACAATATCAATGGACTATTTTGTTTAAACTTCACAACAGTGTAACTCTGGAGAGGGAAATACTTCCTAACCCTGTTCTTGAACTGATGTGGAACTAGAGACATCTCAATTACTGGTAGAGAAAAACTCTGCCTATGGGTTTTAGTGGCTGTCATGGGAATGGAAGATGCAGGGAAAACCTCTTTCCTATCAGATGGTTAGAAGGAGCAATCAGTATATCAACAAATGTGCTGAAAAGGATGGAACGGATTCCATGAAGTGTACCCTGATTGGGTCATTGATCTCACAGACATGGTCTTCTCACTATGCTGCCCATAGGAAAGAATAACCTATGTGATTCAACTTTTTACCTACAGTTCTTGGACTCTTATCTTCCCATAGTCTATCCTTCAATCTTTCCACCTGCTTCTGTGATTTTAGTGACCAAACCTTCCCAGCTCTGTTAAATAGCTAGAGCCTGACAGGAGATTTCCCAGTTGCCTATGCTCCTGTGAATATGAGTGTGTGTGTGTGCGTGTGTGTGTGTGTGTGTGTGTGTGTGTGATGGGGAGGCTCTCGCATAGGACTGCTATCACCATTGTATCCTAGCTTTCTTCTTAGGGATCTGAGCTCAATTATTCTTTTCTTCATTCCAAAGAAACATGGATAAGATGTATGCAATAAATAACCATGCAAAAACCCTAGATATGAAGGGGTGATTATCCCTTTACAGAAGGGCAAAAACTTCTACTTTCCAACAGAAAACAGTGATTGCTGAGTTGGTGCCAGGAGCTTGAACCTAAAAACTAGGTTCCCTTGTAATTTTGGACAAAATAACCTATTTAAAGCCTTTCTAATAATTTTACTTTTTCCACTATGATGAATTCTTTTTCTAGGAAATATCTTAAGTAAAAAAGGCAGTAAATAGGAGTTGATTGTAGATAAATGAGGTTCCCAGGGTGCAGTCTGCTCATGCAGATGGATACTGCCCCAAAGGTGTTGCCCGCAGATGTGTATGTATAGATACTGCACACATACATGTTTTTCACAGGCAGTTGTCTAGAAAGTCAGAGGCTACTCACACAGACAGATGTCCACTAGAAACACGATGTATACCAGAAGCTCTCGGAGGGTAGTCTTGACATAAAGTTCTCTGTTTTCAGCTGTGTTCTCAGTCAGTGTTGTTCCCCAAAGTCCTAAGGGTATTGGAGGAAAGTGCAGCAGCATTTTCCCCTGATTGTTGTCCCACCCCCTAGGCTTCACCCTATTTCCAGTCCCCTTATCCATTCCCTGGAAGAATCTGACTATTCTACCCAAACCCATGCCTATTCTAGCTCCAAACTCTCTGAGGTAGACAGAGTGATGGTACTGGGTTGCAGAGAACGAAGTCATGAAAGAGAGGTACCTGTACCAGGTGGGGGTTTTTAGGGTCTCATCACCTCATATTCTCCCTCAACCCAGTTCTCATATATCCCACAATGCCCCTAAGTGATAATTGTGCCAGGTGCTCTGTCTGCCAGACCAGGAGACTGGCCTCTGTGTCTTGAGCAAGCAGCTCTAACACAGGTAAGTCACAGAGACACAGATTCACCTCTTCTTCAGTCTCATTTCTCCACTAAAACCTTGTGGCCCTTTCTCCTCAGTCCAGTACCTCAGGAGAGATCTCCCCTCAACCAGTACCTCTGATACTGTGACAGAAATGAAGGCAGCAGCTGGATACCAGGGTCCTCTGTGTCTTCTCTTGGGGTCCATCTTCAGGCTTCCTGGGCTGGGGATTGGGGGGTGCCACACTAGAGGTTGTGCAGATCCTCAGCATCTCTTGCGGGGAAGGGGGGCCACTGTAGGAAGGGTTGTCCCAGGCTCCCTTTCCCAGTTTTTGCAGCTCCTGCCCCTCAGGATTTTCCATAGCATCCATGGAGAAGGAGGTAGGGAGCTGGCCCCACAGAGGCCTGCTCTCACCTAGAGAAACAGAGGACAAAGGCATGGCTAGCTGAGCCAGCAGAGAGTCAGAGGAGTCTGAGAGCAACTGCCTTCACCTGCCTCTGCCTCCTGCCTGAGTGGGAAAGCTGTGGTCTCCAGTGGGAGGGAGCAGAGGGGGACAGGGCCACCAATCCTATCAGTCTTAGCCTTTCTCTCTCTCTCTGTCTCCCTCCCCCTTTTCCTCCTCCCCCTTTTCCCCCCTCCTTTTCTCTGAGAGAACATGAAGAAAAGGGTTGTGAGGGAACTAGGAGTCAGAAATTTGAAGAGGAGGGGAGAGAGCAAGGTGAAAATGATGTGCAGCTGGAGTGGAAGGAAGGATGAGTGACAGAGGTGAATGCCATGTGTCCAAATGGTACTTGAGGAGGAATGCCCAGAGGCTATGGAAGAGATTATGAAAGGGCACTGAGAGGGCGTGAGAAGACGCAGGCTGTGGGAGTCCTTTGTGGGTCTGAACTGATTTTCACCAAAAGCTCCTGAAAGAGCCAACATGGAGTTTGGTCCAAGGCAAGGGATGGGAGACTGAGAAAAGCTACATCTCTACCAGGCTCAGCCAATCGTGTCTTGGGCACCTTCAATGTCTCTCCTCTAACTATCCCTTACTAAGTAGGGAAAGGCAGCTCTCCCTCATCCTGCCCCCATGTCTGCAAAAAGGGATAATGATAATTGGAGCAACTGTCTCAAATCTTAAGGGACAAAACCTCTGATCCCTGATGGGGATGGAAAAGAATTTGAGGTGGCTGGAACCTTTTTTATCCTAAGAGTTTCCCTCATGGTTTATGGATGAGGCATACGTGTAGCAAAGCACTTCATAAAACTATGGGGCTTAGCTTAGGAAAAGGTTATGTTCTGATGGGGGAGGATGGGGCAGAGAGCAAAGGGCATGACAACACGACTTGGGATTTAGGAGTGGATGTTTTGACCCTGTTGTCCTGACCGTCATTTCCTAGGTCTCTGTTTAGCACTGGATCTAGAACAGTAAGCTTGAGTACAAGCTTAGGGATATCAGGATTGGTCTGCTTCCTTTCCACTTCAGTCTCTGAGGGCATGGGCCCCTGGGCCCAGCTCTGGCTTCTGATCACCTATCCTGACTCATCTTACAGGCAAGTACCCCAGAATGATGCTGGTCTCGCATGTGCTGATGATCACACTGCAGTTCCTCATCCTAGATGCCTGCAGGGAACTATCCTCTTCCAACTTCTGGCTGCCCATCTAGGGCTACTATGTGGTTGCACCAGACTGAAGACCACCTTCAGATTCAGCAACTATCAACCTGATGGTGGTCTGTAGTCTTGAGGGTCCCTATCAAAAGATCTCGATCATAGACAAGCCATGGCAAGGCTGGGCCTCTTGATCAACCAGTGTATCCCATCTTCTCAGTCAGGATTGAAAATGTGGGTTGGCCTGTCTTCAAGTCTGCCACATGAATCTCCTTCCCCAGTCCTGGATTAGAAAACTGAACTCTCTGCCTACCTAGAGCTATCAGGGATCCTTTCTAGGTGAGCTAGTAGTCATGTCTCCATTGTACCAGCCAGTGAGATGCACTCCAAGGTACCTATTTTCTTTGGGAAAAAGGATGAGGAGCTGGACCAGTGTCAGCCATCTGTGTTTTATCAGCTGAGTGAGCAAAAAAGGGATGCTGGTGCCTCTCATCCATGAGTCTCTTCTTGAACAATTGTCCTAGGCCTCTGGAGAAGGATGTGGAGGTACACGAATCCAACTGTGAGGCTCCAAGAAGCAGGGAGAACAATAAGAGATGATTTCTGCTTCCATTGGTGTAATTCCTGGTTCTGGAGAAGGCCTGTGGTCAATAGAGCTTTGAGTGGAAGTTCATCATATGACAAATTTCCCCATGCTCAGAGTTTGAGGCCAGGCCTAGCGGTTCACCTATCCTGGACTTGCTGCTCTGCGTTGAACATTCCCCTAGTGTTCAGCCCCTATGGCCTCAGGAGACAGGTTATACAACATAACTTGAGAGATTTTCTCAGGAGGGTCTTGGCATTTCTATAGTGTTTAAACTTCCTATGCAAGTTGAAATATGGTAATCAAGTGGAATCTCCTGATGATTTCATGTCTGGTACTTCTCCAAGTCCTTAAGACTCTACAGACTATTGATTTTTTTTGTTAAAAAAGACAACCAGTGTTGGGAAGGGTGGAATCTGAGGCACAGGGTGTCTTTGGAATACTTTAGCAAGAATTCAGTGTTAATTTTGTGTTTGAATTAAATTTCTGTGCTTCACAGTTGACTCAGCAACTTGCTAGTGATATGTGGGTCTAGACAAGTTACTTTTGAGACTAGTTTACTTACTTGCAAACTGTTGCTAACAATCTCTGCTCTGATGATGTGAAGGACTATTTTTTTTTTGCTTGTTTGTTTATTTGTTTTTGTTTTTTGAAATGTGGTCTTGCTATGGAGTCCAGGCCGGCTTTGAATTCACTATGTAGCCCAGACTGACCTCAAACTTGGAGTGATCCTTCTACCTCAGCCTTCCAAGTGCTGGACAGGCGTGCACCACAATGCCCAGCTGAAGGACTCTTCTAGGATCAGAATACTAGAATGTAGAAGGCTTTATAAAGTGTTATCTAAAGCACAGAATAAATTGATTAAATCTTCCCGTGGTGTCTATTTTTTGTATGTATTCCATTCACTCAGCGGTTCATGGTAAGGTGGATGCCTTCAGGCAGGACTGTACTGACACTGTCTCTGATGCACACAGGTTGTTGTTACCAATCCCAGCAGCTGGTACCAGCAGAATGGAATGATGCTGTTTGAGCTAGAGAAAAGTTGAAAGGAATCTTCGCATGAGAGAGCGTTGGTAGGAGTTTATAATCACAATACAGACTTTCAGGTACATCAGAACCAAAAGCATGCCTTTCTCCAGAAAGCCAAGAAAATAATGATGTTTTAAAATTATACTTAATGTCACGTGTTGGGGTTCTGCAAGCAAAGGGAAAATTAAGAGACACACACACTAAGGGTCAGCAAAATGTCTACCACACGACCAGCGTAAGCAAGCAGCTTTTATTGAGGTAAAGAACAAAGAAACTAGCTGGTCATGGTGGTGCATGCCTTTAATCCCAGGGCTCGAGAGGCTGAGGTGGGAGGATTGTTGTGAGTTCGAGACCGGTCTGGGCTACGAAGTGAGTTCAAGGCCAGCCTGAACTGCATAGTGAGACCCTGTCTCAAAAAATACGTCTGGGGATTTAGCTCAGTGGCATAAGTGCCTGGCTGGCAGGTGCGAGGTTGTGAGTTCAAGCCCTGGCACCAGAAAAAATAAATTAAAAAAATTTAAAAAAAAGAACAAAGAAACTTATATTGTACATGCTTAGATTATATGACTTGTTTGCTTCTTGTCCTTATGGGACCTCATGCTTTTATCTTGAGGGGCTGTTTCAAGGCCTGCACTTTCTACCAAGACACTGTCAACCAGATGTGTCTGGAACAAAATGGAGTCAGTGTGGCCTCTCTACAGTCATGAGAAATGTTTGATATGTATTATGTGGAAAATGCTGGCATATACACCTACAACATAACAAATCAAATTTTTTGTGGATATTATACTTGCATAAATGCACAAAGTAATAAGAATTAAATATTTATCTTACTGGTTTCTACTCTGGAGGACAGCTAGAACCTCCCTTTGGTTACACTGGCTATTACAGGAAGTCAGTGGGGGTGTCTCTCTTTGATCACAAAGGCAGAGCTGGAACAAGCCTCTCTTTGCTTCTCACTTTGCCCAAAAGTTGAGTCAGGGAAAGAAGGACTTTCCTTTCAGCTCATTAGTTTGTCATTGGAGGCCCTAGGTTTATATCTGCCTGACTTGCTTTGTGCATCCTAGACAGAAGGCTGAAGTGTGTCTGGCTCCTGAGGCTGGGGAAAGATTCCCTGTAAGATTTCAGAGGAAGAAGAGAGTGGTTGAGTCCTGGAAAAAGCCATCCTTACAAGGTCAGGCCACGGCAGAAATCTCTAGTCCTGGCCCTGTCCTAATACTTTTCTCCAAAGATCTTTGTCCCCAGGTCTATCCTGCCCAAACTGTGAGCTCCCAGCTAATATTCTGCCCCTGAGACATTAGCTGTACCAACCACACTCACTTTTTGATCTGCAGAGCAGTTACCAGATCTCAGAGATAGGTAGTGATACCCTGATAGAGACTACTCCCCTAGTTCACATACCTGTACTTGCAAACTGGCCTGTGCACATACGTTTGTGTATTTATACACATGTGTACCTACATATACTCCAATTTTGTGTACAAGAGGGCAGAAGCAGTGGAGAAGGATGAGAGCAACAGGGAGGTCAGGAACAGTTCTGTGCATAATGTGGACAGATCCATGTCTGGTCACCATGGGGAAGCTGGATTGGACAAGTGCACTGTCTTCTTCTGGATCAGGGCCAATCAGAAGTTCCACAGTACCATCTCTGTAGCCTGGAGTTCTGGAGGAGCCATCTACAACAGTTCTAGTCAGTGAAGTGTCACCTTAGAGTTCCTTTGCCTCTAAGCTGTCACTTGCTTTTCTCCACACCTAACTGCAATGGCCTCATGGGATTTCACATTACTGCCTCTCCCAGGAAGTTTTCAGTGCTTCTCCCAGGTTTACCTGGCCCATTTATTTTCTCTGGAGTTGTTAGTGCTCTGTGTTGAGCTCCATTAGCTGGACTCATGGAGATCTCTCTCATGATGAGTACTGTCCAAACAGAACTCCTGGAACTTCAGCCCTTAGCCTTGGCCTGGGACCCTGAGCATGTTTCTAAACATGTGCTAAATGAGTGAACTGTATCTTCACAACTGAAGGGGACTGGTGGGTCATTTTACCCCATTTCCTTGGGAGCCAGTGGTACCTAGCCAGGCTGAAGGAGGGTAGACCAACCAGGGCCCTGGCCTTTGGGAAGGAGAAAGGGGAGTCCACTGCTCTGGGCTGTTTGATGCTGGAGGTCAGCTTGGACCACAGGAAAGGGTAGCTGCTACGGTTTATACATTGTGTCAACTTGAGAAGTCTAGCAGCTTAATTAAGTAACTCAGCAGCTCTACATCCTAGGGTGTAGAGCACAGTTACCTGGCCATTGTTACAATTTGAGAAGGTCAGAAGTTTAACTGAGAGACTCAGCAGGGAGCCAGGGGGTCTTACTTGGTAAACATCCTCATCCTATGCAAAGGAAGGCAAGAATGTTTGTGAGTGCTACACCCACCCTGGGGCGGGGGGGTGTCCTGTGTACTATATAAAGGAGGAGAAGAGGCTTGGCTCTTGCCTCTTTTTATTCTGGCTGCTTTTGCTTGGCTGCTGCCTTGAAGTGTTGTTCCTGTGCCATGCCACCCTGCCTTGAAGCCAGCTGATTGTGGACTGAAACCTCCAAAAACTGGAAGCTAAATAAACCTTTCCTTCCCTAATTTTGGGTGTCAGGTGTTTTGTCTCAGCAACAAGCAAAAAGTAACCAAGACAGAATTTGGTACCAGGAGTGGGGTCGTTGCTGTGACTATTCCTGACCATGTGGTTTGAGAGCCTTTGGAAATGGCTTGCGGGGAAAGTTTGGAAAGGTTTGGAGATGTCACCTATTTGCATAGAGCTGGAACAGCTTAGGCTGTTTTGTATGGAAGATTCTGTTCAGAGCTCAGGAGACCAGAAGGTTGATAAAAAGCCTGCTGGTAAAGGCCAGGCTCGGAAGGTTTCTGCTGGGAAAAAGGATTGCATTGGTTGTTGGACTCCACATGATGTGTGTTATGGCTTGGCAGAAAGTTTGTCTGCATTTTGCTTATGTCTAGAGACTTTGCCTGAGACTAAGATTAAGGACACTGGATTAATTAATCTGGCAGAGGAAATCTCAAGGCAGTGGAATGTTGAAGCAGTGGCATGGCTATTGTTGGGGGCTTTTAGCCAGATTTATGTTGGAAATCAAAAGCAAAGAGCCCAGCAGGATAATTTAAAAAGTGAGTTTGGCCAGAAGGCTTTGGACTGTAAAGAGAGAACCGAGATCTCCATTTCTGAGAAGGAACAGGATAAAAAAAGATTGCCTGGGGGCATCCCAGGAAGAGGCAGCTGTTCCCCACACCTTGCAGCCTCAAAACTGCAAAAGTGAAAGACTTTGCTTGGAGGAGAAGGCCTCAGAGCATCATGTTCCAGAATGGTGGTGGTGACCACACCAGGCTGCAGAATGGAGACAGCATAGAGAATCTGTTCCTCAAAATCAGGTTCAGGGTGCCCAGCAACCCAGGCACTTGATCCCTATAGTCAAGAGAGAGGAGATCCTGGCTACTGCTCCAAATGGCAGCAGACCTTGGCATCATCCACGTCGTGCAAGGGTTCTGAGGATAAAAAGGCTTCCACCTCGACTTCAGAAAGCCTGGGAGGTCAGGAAGTGTGCCCCTGAGAGAGCAGGGTGTGAAGCTATGAATGTGAAGCCAAAAGTGCAGTGGAGACCTCAGAAGTTTGGAAAAGCCAGGAGCGTGGATCATCTAAGGAATCCTGCAATGAGGGAGCAAAGTCAGCCCAAGAGAGAAGCTGTGGGAGCTAAAACCACCAGAAGTGCCATGGGGGTGGAACCACACGAGCCCTTTGGAGCTCACAATTTGCCACAGATTGTCTCAAATGGTTCACATGGAACTACAGGACTTAATGTTTGCCCTGCTGGATTTTGGTCTTGATTTGGTTCTAATGCTTTGTATTCCCCTGTTTACAACTTTTGGAATGGTAATGTTTACCTTGTGCCTTTATATGTTAGAAGTGTTTAACCTGGTTTTCATTTGTACAGGGGTTTACAGGTAAGAGTTTGCCATAGATCTTGGAGGAGATTTGGGACTTGGACTTTTCAGCAGAGCTGAAACTGTTAGGACTTTGGCAACTCTTGCAGATGGACTAAATGCCTTTTGCATAAAGGGATGTGCATGTGTCTTTGGGGGTCCAAGGAGAAAATGTTGTTTTGAGTGTAATATAGTGTGGGTAGACTTAATGCTGGTTCTTAAGGATTGTTAAGATGTGTTGTAATATTGTTAAGTTGCAAAATGTTAAGAATAAGCATGCCTTGTATCTGGAGACTGATTTAAGGAAATGTATCTGTTTGCCAAGTTGACAAGGGGTGGATTTCTACAGTTTATATATTGTGTCAACTTGAGAAGTCTAGCAGCTTAATTAAGTAACTCAGCATCTCTACATCCTGAGGTGTAGAGCACAGTTACCTGGCCATTGTTACAATTTGAGAAGGTCAGAAGTTTAACTGAGAGACTCAGGAGGGAGCCAGGGGTCTTACTTGGTAAACATCCTCATCCTGTGCAAAGGAAGGCAAGAATGTTTGTGAATGCTACACCCACCCTGGGGGAGTGGTGGTGTCCTGTGTACTATATAAAGGAGGAGAAGAGGCTTGCCTGGCTCCCCCTTTTACTCTGGATGCTTTTGCTCGACTGCTACCTTGAAGTGTTGTTCCTGTGCCATGCCACTCTGCCTTGGAGTCAGCTGATTGTGGACTGAAACCTCCAAAAACTGGAAGTTAAATAAACCTTTCCTTCCCTAATTTTGGGTGTCAGGTGTTTTGTCTCAGCAACGAGTAAAAAATAACCAAGACAGTAACACCTACAGATGGGAAAGCCCTGCCCTCCCCTCTGGAGCCAGAGAACTGACTGGAGCCCACACTGGGACAGGAGCAGGTGCTGGTATCCTTTATCCCTCCCTCAGTGCTGCCCAGTGTCATGGAAAAGCCTGAGAGGTCTGGAGTAATGAGGGCAGTTTCTGCAGCTCTGACTTCTTGTCCCAATACCACGATGTCACATGTAGTGTAGATGGACAAGTATGTGAGGCTGGTTGCATAATAATATTTCTCAATGTGGTTGTTTATTTGAACAAGCTGACATTTTCAGGATCTTCAGTGGCTGATGTGACTGGTTAAAAGGTTGAGATATACTTTTTTATATACTTTTCCAGACTCTGGTCTGTCCCTGACACCAGAGAGCAGAACTCTGTCCTCTAGGGTGACTCTGTTCCTGGTAAACCAATCATTGCACAGAACTCCCTATCTTCTTTTGTAGGGTTAGAAGGGGTTAAAATGGTCCAGTAATGGAGAGACCTGGTCATGGAAGCAGAGAGAATGTGCACAGAATTTACTTCTTTAAACCACATAATTTAATGGCCACAGCAGCAAACAAGCCCAGTTTGGGAACCAGCAACATGTGTGGGACACCAGTAGACTGGAAACAACTAGACCCAAGCCTCTCCCTGTGAGTAAGCACCATTCACAGACCAGGTTTAGAGAGAACAATGGCCACAGCAGCAAACAAGCCCAGTCTGAGAACTGGCACCATGTGCAGGCTGAAGCCTAACTGGGAGCAGCCAGACTGCAGTCCCTTCCAGCATGCGGGATGGCAGACAAGAAGTACCCCACACACCCTGTAAGTGACTGGCTTATCTGGAGAAACACAGGCTGTGATGATAGCTATTGATGTGAAATGTAATTGGATGCCTGTGGTGCTCTGGTGTTTCACTAACACTGCAGGTCTAGGGCCAGTGGCCTGATCACTGATTCAGAGGATATCACCAAGCAGTGTGTCATCTAGGGTGATCTCCTTCTGAGGGTTGCAACCATTGTTGATTCCCTATGGTCTTTTGTTTTGAGGTCCTATACTGTTCCCATTGTTTTGTTGGGTTGAGTTTTGTCTTGGTTACTTTTTACTCATTGCTGAGACAAAACACCTGACACCCAAAATTAGGGAAGGAAAGGTTTATTTAGCTTCCAGTTTTTGGAGGTTTCAGTCCACAATCAGCTGGCTCCAAGGCAGGGTGGCATGGCACAGGAACAACACTTCAAGGCAGCAGCCAAACAAAAGCAGCCAGAGTAAAAAGGGGGAAGAGCAAGCCTCTTCTCCTCCTTTATATAGTACACAGGACACCCTCCCGACCAGGGTGGGTGTAGCATCCACAAATCTCCTTGCCTTCCTTTGCACAGGATGAGGATATTTACCAAGTAAGACCCCTGGCTCCCTGCTGAGTCTCTCAGTTAAACTTCTGACCTTCTCAAATTGTAACAATGGCCAGGTAACTGTGCTCTACACCCCAGGATGTAGAGCTGCTGAGTTACTTAATTAAGCTTCTAGACTTCTCAAGTTGACACAATGTATAAACTATAGCAAGTTCTATTCTCTTTTGTTTTGTTTGATTATGTTAAATCCCATGGCAGGAGAAGCTATTTCAAGGATAGCAAGATATATTATGGTAGCAATTTTGGATCTACTATTGGCGTGTTTTAAAGTTCTTTATCATATTCATTGTTTTGATTTTATTGTTTCTATTCTATTCTGTTCTGTTTGATTTTTACTATGTCCGAAGTTATCTGCAGCTATTTTGAAGACATCAAAAGGCATTATGCAACTACTGTTGACTTTACAATGTTTTGAAGTCCTGTATCTCTTACACTGGTTTGTTTTGATTGGTTTTATTCTGCTATATACTCTTCAAAATAAAAAAAGAAAAGCAATCACGTAATTTAATGTTTTAGCATATTCACAAGTTAATCACCACAATCAATTTAAAAAATGTTTCATACTCCAAAAAGAAGGTTTCACTACTTTGCCATCTCTATCCCTATACACAGACTTACACTTAGATGCGCACATTTCTTTAAGCCTCTCTATGATCCCTGTGCAACAAATACACTGCTTTCTGTCTCTATAAATTTGCCTCTTCTGGACATTTCCTATAAACAGAATCATGAATTACGTGGTTCTTTGCTACTGACTTCCTTCACTTAACATTCTATTTTCAAGGTTCATTTATATTGCAGCATGTGCCAATATTTCATTCTTTTTTATTACCAAATAAGACTCCATGTGTGAATATACCACTTTTCATTTATCTATTAGTCAGTAGACAAACATTTGCCTTTTTGGCTTTTATAAATAAAGCTGCTATGAATATTCATGTACAAGATTTTTTGTGTGGTATCTATTTTCACATCTCTTGGGTGTAAAATTAGGAGTGGAACAGCATGTAAAGAATAACATTTTGAAAGGGAAAGTGGAGGAGAAGAAAATGTTGAGACAATGAAGCATGTTTAGGAAGCAGTAAGAGTTATTGCTCCTTTGCCTTGGGACTAAGATCAAAAGTGGAAAATGGTGAGAGTGCATCTTGGTGAAGACGTAAATTATATCAAGTAGAAGGTAGGAATTAAGACTGCAAGAGCATATTTAGAGTAGTTAAGGGATGCCTTGAATATTAAAATGGAGTCTGGATGCTATGAAATAATAACAAGTAGTAATTGTAATAATTAATAAAGAAATTATTGTGAAAGTAAGTAACTTTCTGTGTTTAATACTGTACCAAAATGTAGTACGTTATTAAATACTTGTAGCAATCTTGCAAAACAGAAAGTATAATTTCAATTTGCTAGATGAGGAAGTTTAAACTCACAGAACAACTAACAGAATTAGGTGGTACCTCACAAAATTTCAAAACAAGAATCTCAGCCTAAACACTTCTTTTTCTGCCTCCCTTCTATATTATTGTTGAAATTATATAAATATATGTTTGTGTCCTATTGTGAATGTCACTATAGTGTGAAATTTAATGGTGCTTTGACCTAGATCTTAGCCTCCAGAAAACTGTGAGAAATGTATTTCTGTTGTAAAAGCATACAGTATTTTGTTTTAGCAGTGTGAGTAGACTAGGACAAAGATTAAACCTGTAGTCAGTAAAGGAACTAAGATCAGATATTGTAGTGAGGACTCGAAGAGGAGCAGGACATATAGATTTCTATTACATATGCTGCATTTCTGAGCAGCTACCAATGAGCTACCCATTTCTGAGAATACCTAGTCTCATTCAGCACCTTTCCACTGGTCAGGGAACCAGGCCTGGAATGGAGGTGCCAGGTCATTGGTCAGTGATCTGGCTTGTCCCTGACACCAGAAGGCAGACCTCTGTCCTCTATCTAGGCAATATAGGGTTCCTGTGTTCCTGGTAAGCCAGTCACTTGCACAGAACTCCTTATCTTCTTTTGTGGGGGTGAAGGGGTTAAGATGGTACTGTAATGGAGAGACCTTGTCATGGAAGTAGACTGAGAATGTACAGCCTTTCTAGCTCCAAGCTGCTGCTGGGACTGCCTAAAGCCCAGAAAAGATGGAGTCATGCTTGTGAGGTCATAGCCCCTCAGGTTTGCTGAGTAATAAAGTCTTGAGCTGGGGTTAAAAACTTAGGCACCAACATAATATTTCTGTGTTCAAGTCCAAGCTTCCATTTACTGACATCTTTGACCATAAAAAAATCAAGTTATTGTTTTCTTTGTATCTTACTTTCCTCATTTTGAAAATGGAATCATGATGATATGTAGCTCAATATCTGTAGGTATACTTGCCTAGCAAGCACTATATCCTGGATACAATCTTCAGTGGGGTGGCGAGGTTGGGGGCTAGGGGTTAGGATGGAAGATGAATCATGGGAGCATGCATCTCACAGGGTCACAGTGAAGATTCCAGAAAATGACTCCTATGTATTGACTTACACGAGTCATTTAAGACCTGCTTTTTTCCCCTTGGTTTTTTGAGACAAGGTCTCACTATGCAATTCAACCTAGCCTTGAACTCATTATGTAGCCCAAACTGGCCTGGAACTCATGGCAATTCTCCTGCCTCAGCCTCTGATGTGCTGGAATTACAGGTGTGAGCCACCACACAAAGTAAACTTTATATTCTTAGTCCACATACTAGTCTTTGATCTGCAGTTTTGTGAAAACATCTGTTAATGCTTCCTGCCTCTTTCTAGATAGAAGACTCTAAAAGTCCCCTGGACAACCAGAGGACTCTTGAAACCATCCACACAAATTTTGGATGGGCATGGAGATGGAATTGATCACTAGTGTTTAGTGGTGCCTGTCCTTCACAGAGTGTACCCAGTTACTGAATGTGATATGCACATGTATGTGCACAGATCTGTAAGTGTGCAGATGTGGCCAAAGCTCTGTGAGGTCTCTGGTCAGCCTCCTGGAGCTGGAGGAAGGGGGCGAGGAAGGTGTCAAGCAATTGTTCACTTAAGTCTCAAGCGCTCTGTAGGTGGAGAGGCCAAGCTATACACTTGTGTTTACCTCAGGAGCCTAGGTAGAGGCCAGGTTTCATCCTCAAGTGATTGGGTAATGGGAGAACAGAATGGAGTTGTGAGTGATGGATGCCACTATGGCTTCCTCACTGGTTCCTAAGTGTCCAACCATTTGCCTTGCTCCTGGGATTTGCCTGTACCTAACCCTGACTGCAAGACTAGGTGCTGTTGCTCTTCAAAAAGAAATCTTCCACGTGCCCCCAAGATTGTGGAGTGCTGAGCAGAGACCCAGAGGCCAATGGAAGAGAAGCCTAGAAAGAGAAAAAGATGGAAGGGGGTGAGGATCTGGAAGCAGAGGGAACAGAAGATTTTCTGAGCCATTGTCAAGGAGGTAGGATGCAGTAGTACAAAGTTTCCTTAGCCAGTAACACACCAGAGTTGGCAGAAGCATCATTAGCATTTTACTGGCACAAGGGTAGGTGATCTTTGTGATAGCAGCATCCAAAGCCTTGGCTAAATCTCTGCTTGCTTCTGACTCCTCTTGCTTCTGAGCCACTCTTCTCACCCACTCACTGCCCACTCCTTACCCACACCCTGACTCTCACCCTACTTGGAACTGCCTAAGCCAGCCAATTATGTGCACCTTGTTCCTTGTTGGAAGAAGAAAACGGTGTCTGAAGAAATTCAAGATCCACTGCTGTAGCCTTTAAATTCCCATCTCAAGAAAATGCAGGCAGAACGAGGTTGAACCTGCCTGGGACAGCCTTCTGGCATTTAAGACCAAGAGAAGGGTTCTGAGTGCAGAGGCAAACTGCTGTGCCCAAGCAGAGTCTGGAGCAGAAGCTGACTCTGTTCTAGCCGTCTTCAACCTGGGTCTCAGCCAGGGAACAACCACTTCAGCATCTGAGAGCTAAAATGCCCATGCACTTACTGCAAGAGAAGGTGAGCATCCAAGCAATGCCCCCAGCACCACACGTTTACAGGCTCTGGTTGCACCCCTAGATAACTCGTTAGTGGGAAAGAAAGTAGAGAACCCTTGGGAGGACTTGTACTGCCTTCAGTTAGTTGGGAATGGAAATGTGAATTGTAGGTTAGAAACTTGATCCTCCAACTTTTTGTTTCTTAAACTTGTCAAAAGACAAAACTACAATATATTTACTTATAGATCTATTTGATTTTAATTTTGGTTTATGGGTGAGGCAACCTATTTCTTGAAAATAGAATGAAAGCTCTTTTTGGGCAATAATAGAATCATGGATTTTGTAAGTTAAAATGTGGAAACTATTTTTAAAAACTAGTTAACATTAAGTTATTTCAGTCTACTTTTCAGTTGGTGCTAAAATAGAAAGGACTTATGCCAACTCCAATGGACTGGAATCTCATATTTCCAAAGAATGAGTGGTCTAATTTCCAAAGAATGAGTGGCCTATTTGGGGATCTGCCTGCTTTAAGGTTTCACTCTGACATTGTGGCATTTAGCATATACTCTATTTTGGTTTATTCTGATCTGTTGGGCCCAAGTACAGAAGCTCAGTCCAAAAAAATGGCCTCCTGCCAGGTGTAGTGGTACACACCTATAATTCTGCACTCAAGAGGCTGAGGCAGAAGGATTGTCATGAGTTTAAGGCCAGCCCAAACCACATAGTGAGTTCAAGTCCTGCCTGAACTTGCCTGAACTGCATAGTGAGGCCTTGTCTCAACAAAACAAAATGAAACAACCAAAAACTAAAAAAAAAAAAGGGCTTGTAATTTTTGTTTAACAATTTCATATGCAGTCCTTGTTTAAATTTTATTTTGCAACAGGGTCTTGTTAAAATACCCAGAGTGACTTCAAACTTGGGATCCTCCTGCATTAGCTTCCCAAATAGCTGGAATTACAAGTATGCACCACTGTACCTGGCTATAAGCATGCCTTGTTTGAATTTTTGTCATTTCTGCAGATAAGAGCCCATTTGGTAGATGGCTACATGCAAACATTTAAAACTTCTGAGAGTATAAAATGCTCCAGGAAAACTCCTCTTATGACTGATGGATAATATCAAGAATTAAGAACAGCAATGGAATCTTTCAGAGCTTTCAATGATACAAACAGCCTGCTGCAGCATGTATGCCATAGATTCGACACCACTGGTTTAGAGTATGTTCCTCAGTCAGGGTTCCTATGAAACAAATCAGTTAAAATAAAATAAATTCAAGTGAGATGAGGAACTCGCTCATTTTAAGGCAGGAGACTATTTGTTGATTTCTTCAAATGAGTCTCCAGAATACCTAATGTAGTTATCTATGTGCAACAAGAAGTATCAGCATCCATGCAGACTCTATGTTAAACTAGTAGATAGTAATTCTATTATCTTGTATCCCATTATTAGGTTTCATTAAGACAAAGAAGGAGAACAAGAGGATCTAGAAATATAAACCTATAAAAGGGACCATTTGTACGGTTTGAGCAGGGGTGTTGCTAAAGTTAGCCACTGTACAAATAAAGGATCTCTTAGGTCATGTAAAGATTTGGATTTGACATCGCAGGTCTAGTACTCAACTGTATTATCCAAGTGAAAGAGGTAAGTACAAGCAAGGAAAAATCAAAATAGGTAAAAATCTCATAATGATAGAATCTTGTTCTGACATCTTGGAAAAGCTGTCCATAGCACAAAAGTTGACACTTTTTCATACGGGTTTTTCTACTGGAATATTTTTGGTTATGATATGAGGCATTTTGGTGAGCCCTGTGTGCAAATTCCACAACTGATGGGAGAGCTTTCCCTGAAATTTCTGCCAGAAATAACTTTAAGATTTCAAGTTAATGAAAAAAGATTTGAAAGTATAAATAGTCATCTTATTTGTTTCACCTCCTTTATATATTCTCAACAATTATTCTTTAATTGCTCATGGATGGCAAGGTTGGTCATCATTTTATGCTGATTTTTGAAACTTCCAGCAAGTTCAAAAATATCACAGAAACAAAGAAACTAAAAAGTTAAATACAAGTTTTTTTTCTACTGTCATGACTAAAATGTATCAGGAAATTTATTTTCATTATGTATTCTGCTCTTAATTGGGTTTATAGTTTTTGAAGCGCCACATCTAAGAGATAACAAACTTATTTAACCAGTAAATCTAGGTTCAAAAAACATGCTTTCGTTATAATTAATGCTGAAAGTTCTGAAGACATTTCTGTATCTCAACAGCAATTTAAACACTGCCTGTCTTTACTGAAGGTTATCTCAGATAACTTGAACTAAAACACATATGCATGCTTTTCTATTTTTCTGAGAGAATATTTTATTTATTTAAGTGCTTACCTTTTTCAAGTCAATTAAGTGGAGATTTTTGTAAATTTTGGCAACACAACATTATCTATGATAGAAAACTATCAAATATACTAACATACATTCACATGTAGACATACATAAACATATAGTCAGAAGCAAACCTCACACTTTCATTAAGATTTTTCATTTGTCACTTTCTCAAAAGCTTCTCTTTTCTTTTAGTTTGTCTTTCAACTACTAGTTCCATTGTTCTAGGCAATTCGTAGCTATGACATGATAAATCAGAATTTCCAAGGAGTTCACTCTTAGTTGGAAGATTTAGATCTGTGACAGTCAATCTTGTCAACTTGATTGAATTAAAAGACATTTGAGGGGCAACTCACCTTCCAAGCCTCGTTCTGTTCCTCTGAGGCAGAAGCTTTCTTTCTCTCAGTAAATCCTTCTTACTCTTAAAAAAAAAGACACTTGAGGAGGACGATGAATTGTGATGGCCTTGTGTCTTGGTTACTTTTTACTCATTGCTGAGACAAAACACCTGACACCCAAAATTAGGGATGGAAAGGTTTATTTAGCTTCCAGTTTTTGGAAGTTTCAGTCCACAATCAGCTGGCTCCAAGGCAGGGTGGCATGGCACAGGAACAACACTTCAAGGCAGTAGCCAAGCAAAAGCACCCAGAGTAAAAGAGGGAAGAGCAAGCCTCTTCTCCTCCTTTACATAGTTTTTTTTTTCAATTTTTTTTATTTTATTAATAATAGAAGACAAGACAGAAGAGAATCCCCCATACTTGCTACATTGCCCGCTGTAAAGTGATGCTTGGGTTGCTGACCAGAGGCTTGGCCGAATCTACAAAACAAAAGTTGTTTTGATGTTGGTTGATGTTCCTTGGTTGCTATCAATTTAGCCAGACCTCCGAAACAGCAGGTTGCTGACGGGGGGTGGTGGTGGGGTGGTGGGAATGTTGTCCCTGATTCCAAGCCCGCATGCTGGTGCCGCTCGGGCCAGGTGGGGGCCCCGCGAGGAGCCCCTCTCGTTCTCCTCCAAGGTCCTGGGTTCAGGACCCTGGAAGGCAGTCCATGTTTAGTCCTGATCAGTGCCTGCACCGCTCGGGCCGGGCGGGGGCCCCGCGAGGAGCCCCTCTCCTTCTCCTCCAAGGTCCTGGGTTCAGGACCCCGGAAGGCAGTCCATGTTTAGTCCGGATCAGTGCCTGCGCCCCTTGGGCCGGGTGGGGCCCCCACGAGGAGCCCCTCTCCTTCTCCTCCAAGGTCCTGCGTTCAGGACCCCGGAACTCCTCCTTTATATAGTGCACAGGACACCCCCCCCCAGGGTGGGTGTAGCATCCACAAATCTCCTTGCCTTCCTTTGCACAGGATGAGGATGTTTACCAAGTAAGACCCCTGGCTCCCTGCTGAGTCTCTCAGTTAAACTTCTGACCTTCTCAAATTGTAACAATGACCAGGTAACTGTGCTCTACACCCCAGGATGTAGAGCTGCTGAGTTACTTAATTAAGCTTCTAGACTTTTCAAGTTGACACAATGTATAAACTATAGCAATCCACCCCTTGTCAACTTGGCAACCAGACACATTTCTTTAAACTGCTTTCCAGCTACAAAGACATGCTTATTCCTAACATTTCAAAACTTGCATTACAACACATCTTAACAATCCTTAAGAACCAGCATTAGGTCTACCCACACTGTATTACATTCAAAACAACATTTTTTCTTGGACCCCCAAAGACTCATGCACACCCCTTTATGCAAAAAGTATTCAATCCATCTGCAAGAGTTGCCAAATTCCTAACAATTTCAGCATTGCTGAAAAGTCCAAATCCCAAATCTCCTCCAAGATCTACAACAAACTCTTTTAACTGTAACCTCCTGTACAAATGAAAACAAGGTTAAACACATCCAACACACAAAGGCACAAGATAAACATTACCATTCCAAAAGTTACAAACAGGGAAATACAAAGCATTGGAACCAAAGCAAGTCCAAAATCCAGCAGGGCAAACATTAAGTCCTGGAGTTCTCTGCTCTGCAGCTGAAGAAACCTGGTTGGAAGCTCCAAAAAGCTTGAGCAATTCCACCCCTGTGGCACTTCCAGGGGTTTTAACTCCCACAGCTTCTCTCTTGAGCTGCCTGTGCTCCCTCATTGCAGGTTTCCTTAGATCATCCACGTTGCTGGCTTTTCCAAACTTCTGAGGTCTCCACTGCACTTTTGGCTTCATACTCATAGCTTCACAGCCTGTTCTCTCAGGGGCACACTGCCTGGCCTCCCAGGCTTTCTGAAATTGAGGTGGAAGCCTTTTTAATCTCAGAACCTTTGCACGATGTGGATAATGCCAAGGTCTGCTGCCAGCTGGAGCAGTAGCCAGGAACTCCTCTCTCTTGACTGTAGGGGTCAAGTGCCTGGATCGCTGGGCACTCTGAACCTGATTCTGAGGAACAGATTCTCTATGCTGTCTCCATTCTGCAGCCTGGTGTGGCCACTGCCGCCATTCTGGAACATGATGCTCTGAGGCTTTCTCCTCCAAGCAAAGTCTTTCACTTTTGCAGTTTTGAGGCTGCAAAGTGTGGGGACCAGCTACCTCTTTCCAGGATGCTCTCAGGCCATCTTTTTTGTTCTGTTCCTTCTCAGCAATGGAGATCTCAGCCCTCTCTTTACAGTCCACAGCTTTCTGGCCAAACTCACATTTTAAATTATCCTGCTGGACTCTTTGCTTTGGATTTCCAACATAAATCTGGCTAAAAGCTCCCCACAATAGCCTTGCCATCATTTCAACATTAGGTTGCCTCAAAATTTCTTCTGCCAGATTAATTAATCCAGTGTCCTTAATCTCAGTCTTAGGCAAAGTCTCTGGACACGAGCAAAATGCAGACAAACTTTCTTCCAAGCCAAAACACACATCATGTGGAGTCCAGCAAGAAACCTCCTGAGCCTGGTCTTTACCAGCAGGCTTTCTATCAGCTTTCTGGTCTTTTGGGTTCTGACCAGAATCTTCCATACAAAACAGCCTAAGCTGTTCCAGGGCTACTCTTTCAGGCAACATCTCTGAACCTTTCCAAACTCTTCCCACAAGCCATTTCCAAAGGCTCTTGAACCACATGGTCAGGTTAGTCACAGCAATGACCCAACTCCTCTGGTACCAAATTCTGTCTTGGTTACTTTTTACTCATTGCTGAGACAAAACACCTGACACCCAAAATTAGGGAAGGAAAGGTTTATTTAGCTTCCAGTTTTTGGAGGTTTCAGTCCACAATCAGCTGGCTCCAAGGCAGGGTGGCATGGCACAGGAACAACACTTCAAGGCAGCAGCCGAACAAAAAGCACCCAGAGTAAAAGAGGGAAGAGCAAGCCTCTTCTCCTCCTTTATATAGTACACAGGACAGCCCCCCCCAGGGTGGGTGTAGCATACACAAATCTTGCCTTCCTTTGCACAGGATGAGGATGTTTACCAAGTAAGACCCCTGGCTCCCTGCTGAGTCTCTCAGTTAAACTTCTGACCCTCTCAAATTGTAATAATGACCAGGTAACTGTGTTCTACACCCCAGGATGTAGAGCTGCTGAGTTACTTAATTAAGCTTCTAGACTTCTCAAGTTGACACAATGTATATACTGTAACACCTTGCCATCATAAATGGGTTAACTCACTGATGAGTTCATAGCTGAATGAGCAATTAGAAGTGGGGCCCATTTGGTGAAAGTATTTCACTGGAGTCATGCTCTTCTTTGGCTCTTTTCCTCTCACTCTGTTTCCTGGCTGCAATGGGCTAGTGAGTTTTCCTTCCCTGGTTCTTCTGCCATGATATTTCTGTCTGGTAGTGATATAGCCATGGACTGAAATCTCTGAAAATGTGAGCTGAAATCAACCTCTCTCCTTTAAGTTGTACATGTCAGCTATTTTTGTCTGAGGAACATAAAAGTGACTAATATTACATCTCCAATACATGGAAAAAGAATAACCCACCTACCCCAAGAAAGAGCCTAGGGCATGTTACCTATTATCAGAAATGAATTTTTCAGGGGATGTGAACTTAATTTTAAGTGTGATTGTTTGCAAAGATCCTCTGGGTGGACAAAACATCTGTTTTGGTAAAGCTAGATTTTCCTCTAGTATGTAGTCTTGCCATTTTTCTCTTGAGAAAGGCTATGAATCTGGTCCTTCCATGATTGTCTTATCAAGACAGCCACTCTCTTAAAGTAGCCCTAACCAGTAAAAGAATTAGGGTCAAATGTGTCCCCTTGTCTCATAAATGAGACATGAGAGATTCAAATGGATGCAGGAAGCCGGGCGTGGTGGCGCACGCCTTTAATCCCAGCACTCGGGAGGCTGAGGTAGGCAGAGCGTTGTGAGTTCGAGGCCGGCTTGGGCTACAACGCGAGCGCAAGGCCGGCCTGAGCTACATAGAGCGACCCTGCCTCAAAAAACCAGGGCCAGGAGTTTGGCTCAGTGCCTTAAGTGCCTGCCCTGGCAGGCGTGAGGTTGTGAGTTCAATCCCTGGTGCCGGAAAAAAAAAAAATGGATGCAGGAAAGAAGGGCGGGGGAAGATGCAGAGGCAACAAAATATCATAGGAGTTAACTATAGGATTAGGTAGAGGTGTGATGGTTTAGCTCTAAAATGTCCCCCAAAAGTCTTATGTTTGGAGATAGGGCCTGACTAGAGGAGGCAAATCCCTGGGTCATAACTTGGAAGGGTATATTGTCCTCAGCTCCTACTTTCTATTCCTTGGACACTATGGGTTGAGCAGCATTGCTCTACCATACCTTTCTGCCATTTGCTTGTGCTTTGGAGCTGGTAGACACAGACTTGACCTACTGAAACTGTGAGCCAAAATAAACTCCTCTATTAAGTTCCAGATGTTGGATATATTGTCCTAGCTATAGGAAAGTGCCTAATACAGAAAATAGGTACTAGGAGTGGGTTGTTGTCGTGACTGTACCTTACCATGTGGTTTAGAAATCTTTAGAAATTGTTTGTGAGAGGAGTTTGGAAAAGTGTAGAGAAAGAAAATAGAGAGTCCCTAAGTTGTGGTAAGCAGTGCTTTATCACTACTGGTCAGAGCTCAGAGAACCAGAATGCTGATAAGATTAGTAGCTGAATATGGTGGTACACACCTGTCATCCAAGCACTCAGGAGGATGAGGCAGGATGATTGCCATGAGTTCAAGGTCAGCTTGGGTTACATAGTAAATTCAAGGTTAGTCTGAACTATATAGAAAAAAAAAAGACAGTAAACGCTGGGCTCATGAAGTTTCAGTTGGGAACAAAGACTCTGTTGGAAACCGAACTAGAAGTCATGTGTGTTATACTCAAACAAAGTTTGTTTATACTTTGCCTATATCCTGAGACTTTGCAGGAGACTGAGATTGAGGATGGTAGACTAGTTGATACTTCAGAGAAAACAGCAAGGTAGCCCAAAGTTCAAGCTGTGGCATGGATACTACTGGCTGCTTTTAAGCTACTTTCACAGTGAGAATCAGGAGTAAACAGCAGAGGTAAACAATTTGCAAGCTTTGCAAATTTACCAGAAAGGAAGTATCTGTAAATTTGGGGCAAAAGAGAGCATGGTTGCTAAAAGATTAGCATTACATGGAAGATAAATACTTTGTATCCAGATGATGCCTTAAGAGCATCTCAGAAATGAGCAAAATCATACCCACTACAGTTTCAAAAGTGCAAGATTGTAAACCTTTCATTTGAGAAGAGAGCCATTGGGCCCCTCGCTGGAGAAAGGCTGTCAAGAAATTGATTTCTTGGGATTTATTTCACTATTCTCAGCTCCCCAGGCACTCAGAGACTTTTGTATTATGGGGTGCCTGGCTATTGCCCATGCTTGTGGCAGAGCTTAGCATCATCCACATTGTGCAGGATTTTTAGGCAGGGGTTGTGGAATCATGGATGATGCCACCCTGATTTCAAAGGAGTTCTGGGAGGCCAAGAAATGTGCACTTAAAAGGACAACATGTGACACCATGAGAGTAGAGATTCCCCTAACACTGGAGGAATGTAGGTTATCTGCTGGGAAAAGCTGCAGGCAGTAAGTGGATCCAGGTCAAGAAAAATGTCACGTGGGTTGTTTGACCTGCTTGACCCGAGGGACTAACTTCTATAAATATTTCAATAGCTTTATTTTCACCTTCAAGTAGGATAGTAATGAAATGAAAACTTTAGCACATTCGATTTTCTTATCCCTCACTATGCTTTTCATTTCCCTTTAGTAAAGACTATTTTA
>RJWM01000184.1:159682-268025 GCA_004363535.1 Dasyprocta punctata | reverse complement strand
TGCCTCTTAGTGCACTGCAAGATGGCTGAGCCTGGCTCTGGCAGCAGGAAGCCAGCCATCAGGAGTCTGGGCCTCAGCCTACAAAAGGGCCACCCACCCTCCAGCCCTCATGCCAGGCAGGAGAACACCCTACAGTCCAGTGCCATATACAGATGGGTAGTGTTAGCTTCCTCTGAAGGAACACAGGCCCTGTGTGTGTGTGTGTGTGTGTGTGTGTGTGTGTGTGTGTGAGTGTGTATGCACGGCCTCACTGTGCACACCAGGCTGCCTGAACGCGGAGGGGAGCACAACCTGAAGTACAGTCTTATCCCCCAGGATACGGGGTCCACAAAGGACCTAATAGGAATGATTAGAGTATTGAAGCCCTCCTCTCTCACCCCAACTCAGACTTATGCACAGGAGCAAAACAAGGCTTAGTATCACCAATTTAACAGTTTAATAAAATAATTCTAGGACAAGCAGCCCAAGAAACTCTCTACCTGTCAAGAAAAGTGAAGATAGATTTGGCTTAGAGTTCATGGAGAAAATGACCCATTTCACTGTCAACTTATGATACAGAAATAGCCAAGTAGAAAGAAAAAACAAACATTTCAAGGCACTGCAGAATCTTACAGCAAATCCAATCAACCAGCCTTAGACAGACCCTCCCATGAAGAAAGGCAGAGCAGGGAGGCTGTCTCAGCCTCTCCCTGGGAGCCTACACAGAACATGTCAAGTCCCCACAGGGGGACCATGCAACTCTGCACTTCAGCTCAGATGCAGCTCCATGGCAGACGGTCCTGGGTTTCATACCCAGCACAAGCTGGGTGGGGTTGGGGCAGGGTGTCTCCCTTTCAAATAAACTACCATAAAATTAGAACAGAATTGTCCCAGAAATGCCAGCCCTGCTGGAGTGTGATCACATTACAGGTCTGAGCACAATAACCTCAAACATCTTTTCTTTAAAAGTTGCACACTGGCCATGTACTCAGAGGTAGTGTGGCATGTACTTTCTGAACACCTTGCAAACATCTTACAGAGAAGCTTGTGTCAGGCAGAGCTTTAGAGGACCCAGATGCTTGGAGAAGAAGAAAAGTGCTCAGTTCCCACAAGTGCTCAGAACTACCTGATGCTCAGCATAAAATCAAATAGGGCAGGGCATCAAGGGTTCTTTTTGGTTTCATTTTTTCCTCAAATTTTCCAAAGAGCAGCTGAGAGTTCAGCAAAGCCTGGGGTTACAAGTGCTTCCCTCGTTGGTCCTTTCCCCATGCATCTGAGCTACCAGGCCTCAGGCCAAACTGATCTCCCCTGACAAAGGGCCTAACTTGCTACATCTTTGCAACATGCTAGTTAAACTCACCTCACCTATCAGGGGAGTCAGTACCTATATAATGTAAACAGAGACACACTGCAATTACACAGGATACACACAATAGCACTCATACCAATGGTCCATGTCACAAGCCAGCAAAACCAGGTACTACAGTGCCTGGATCAAAACCAGTTCTGAGATCGTTTAGATGTCAATTCTTAAAAGTTTCTACCAATCTGTAAGGTTCCAATCAGGAACTGGGAGGGTCAGGGTTGAAGTCCTCTGTTTTGCCAGACTTGAAGCTCCTTGGCTCCTAGTCTGAGTGTGTGCCTGTGCACACGTGTGAGTGCGCGCGTGCGCGCGCGCACACACACACACACACACCCTTAGCCTGTGTTCCTTCAGAGGAAGCTGACACTGCCCATCCAAGTATGGTATTGGGCTGTGGGTTGTTCTCCTGCATGCATGGGGGCAGAAAGGGAGGAGACTTTGACGGCCCTTTCGTAGGCTGAGGCCTGGGCCACTCCTGATGGCTGGCCTCCTGCTGCGAGAGCCAGACTCAGGTCCTCAAAGGGTCACTGGCAGTAGATTCTACATGGCAACATAACTTTCAGGGACCAGGAGGAACCTCATTCTCTATCTACAGTACTCAGGGCTATGTCAGCATCCAGCCCCACCTGGGAAGCAGGTAGGGCAGCATCCCCATGGGGTCTGATACAGAAGGGCTCAAGACTTAAGACTGAGTGAACTCAGGGAGACCCTTGGAGAAAAGAAATATATCCTCCCCAAGGGTGGAATATCAAGGAGCTCAGACCCTAAAAGCTCTCAGAGAGGAAAATGGGTCAACTACAAAAGAACCAGACCCTTGGCATCTCATCAGTACCACATTCCTTGGGGGAAACTGCTTGGATTGAGCACTGAGAACAAGGCAGGTAGATAATACTTTCCAGGCAGGTAAGGATGGGCCCAGAAAGCTCACCCACTCCCTGCCTTTATGTGAACCTCTGTGTGGGGTACACTCACAAAGCAAATAAACCAACAGACAGGAAGCCATGAGATGCAGGAATATGAATACAACTGAAGAGAAAACATGGACCTTTGGGGGTGGGTAGTCTGCACCCTCAGTTGGCCATATCTGGGGCTGGGAGCAGGAAGGGGTCACAAGTGGTAAAATATTCTGTGCACACACACAGCAATGAGGGTTTATCTGCAGTGAGGAAGGGACATTCACTGAGACGGAACTGAAGGGGTTCAAGGATGCACAAGTCTGTCCTCAGGATACCACAGCAGGAGCCCCAGCCTTGCAGACAGCAAAGGAAGAAGAACACAGGACTCCAGTGAAGTCTGAAGGCAGACAGACCTCAGAGAAACAAAGGCAACTCGTGCCGGGAAAGCAGAGGTCAGGTGGTCTGAGGATTACAGTTGGGGTGCAATGTCTTGTAGAGGCTCTGGTATTGCTCTAGGAGTGAAAGCTACAATGGTGGGCAGGAACAGCCTTTACCCAAATGCTACTAAGTGTGTACTGGCTGGTCCTTGCCACTCAGGGTCTTCCCACAGGAGGAACCTCTGTTTCAAGTGGTACAGACAAATGTTAATCTCCAGAGTCAACAGTAACCCTGAGCCCTGGAAAACAAACCTACCTGTAGCATACTGCAGTAGGGTCCACTCAACTCAGTGTCTCCTGGGCCCAACAAGATGAAGTGAACTCAGACAGACCAAACACTGATGAAGGTCGCCAAGCTGCCTACAGATATGGAACCCACAGAAGAGGCCAACCAGTGGTCAGGCTGCAGCAGGCAATCATTATCCTGTCCTCCCCTGACCAGTACATCACGATTCCAACCTCAGATGCTACTTCACTGGAAAAACATTTCATGCTGCCTGAACTTCAAAGGGAATATCGAGGGCCAGGGATGTGGCTCAGGGGCAGAACTCTTGCCTTACATGCACAAAGCCCTGGGTTCAATCCCCCGTACCACCAAACGAAACAAAACAAAATGAAACAAAACAAAGGAAATATCTTCTTCCTACTTCCAGGACTCCCAGTGCCTATCCTTGTATCCCTCACATCATGTGAACCTCTCCTCAACAGTGAGCCCCCAAGTCTAACCGGAAAGACTTGACACTCCCAACCCTCTGCCCCAGGACCTTCTCAGTGGCCCCTCCAGGCCATGCTTCTCTTCTGCCGCATCAGTAAATCCAGCTTTCTCCATGGTAGTCTTAACAAATGGCAGTTCTGAGGTCCCAGGAGTCCAGCCTGAGATGACTGGCTGGTGAATTCTTGTCCTTAAGAAGTGGTTTCAAAGAGGTTCCAGACTGGTCATTTCCTGTATATCCACTCACTGCATGGCTAAAATAGTCTGGTACCTAGGGCCACTGCAAAACACACTTGACACTGCAGCTGACACTGCCGTTTAACTTCTCAAAAAACTCTGAGAGAAGAGACCAAGATAGCAGAGCAGTAAGAAGCAGAGAAAACAGCCTCTCTGAGAGTTACCATCCAGACCCTGGAATATAGCATCATAAGGAAGACAAGAAGGAGGGAAGTGGGTCCACTGGACCCAGGAAGAATCTGAAGTGCGAATTGAAGCCCACCGAGAGTGAAGAGAAAAACTCCAATGAAGAAAGAGGTAGCTGGCAGCGCCTTCTTCCTGAGATGGGACTCACTGCATGACAAGAGCAGTTCAAACCTGCAGACCCAGGGTGAGTGACAGCTGGAAGCCCCAGAGGCCTCTGCAGGGCGATGTGGTAGTGGAGGAGAGCAGCAGATGTGAGTGACTGCACTGGCTGGCAGTGCGTGCAGAGGACTTAGTCCTCCTGTGGGAGACAGTGATTGGCCAGGAGCCATCTTGGAGAGACGGGTCACCTGAGCTCAGAACCCAGAACTGCTGCTGGCTCCATCCAGCAGGTCCTAGCTGACCTTAGACACATGGAAATTGCTCAGACGGTAGTAAACCCAATGAGTCTGGTTTCTGGGCAGGTCTGCTGAGATTATCCACTACCCTGCCAAAAAGCTACTGCTGGCTTTCTGGGAGAGATCTGCACAAATTGTGACTTTCTAAGCCAGAGAGAACCCTGGAAATAGACTTTTTTTCTCTTTCTCCTTCATGGTTTGATCTTGTTTTTATATGAGTGTGAGTGTGGTTCCTAGCCTCTTTGTGGTTGTGACTCTGTTCTATTCTTCCTTCTATCTCTTCCATCTCTCTTTTCCTTCAGTCTTCTGCACCAGTTTCCCAAAGTTGGTGTGATCCCACTTTGTCCTTTGACCTTACTTATAATCTCTTCCTCTACTTCTCTGTTTTCTCCTTAATCCATTTTAAATTTTAATCCCTGAGGGCAAAACTGACTTGTATACTGCATTCAATTTTCTGGTTTGTTTTAGATTTTGTTATATAACCACAAAACTAGTTCATATGGTTAAAAGTGGAAAAGGGTTAGCACAGTTTGTCATTCTCCAGGATGTGTTTGATGCTTCTGGTACCACTATAGCCAAAACTGACATAATTGTTCTAAGCAGCTGTTAGTCCTGGTATTCCATGGCTGAGACTGACTAAAGGTCACAGAAAACACTGTGGCACAGTGCCAAAGAACCAGGGACTGGGCCAAACAAGCTACCACTTCTCATTTTCAACAAACTAAAGAGGTAAGATCTTCCAACAGACTCGAACCCAAAAACCAGCTACAGCTGGAAATATCTCAGAGAAGCAGTCATCACCTAGGGATCCTAAATATGAGCACTAAAGCAAGCCACCATAGGCAATTTACAAGGATCATCCCAGGAATTAAAATTTAAAAAAAATGAAAAGACACTTAAACAAAATGCAACCCCAGACATCAAGTTCATCAAAGGCAAATTCAGGGGTCAGTGAGGTGGGACAATCCAAAAGCCTCCTATCTGGCATCCCTGAAGTGGTAACAACAAAGCAATGAGGTTCTGGAAAAAATGAAATCAGAAATAATCTCTCACATAAAGACCATGCTTAATGATGCTATAGCAGATACAGACAAAAAAATAGATGCACTTAAGAAAATTATGGAAGCTCAACATATGAAAGAAAATGGAATCCATAAAGCAGATTCAAGTAGATATCCAGGAGAATAAAAATTCCATTGAAAATATTCAAACGAGGTTAGGCCTGTGTGAGGACAGGATCTCAGAAATTGAAGACAGGCTTGCAGTTAGTGATCAGGAAAAGGAAGATTTCTCAAAAATAGCAAGGGACCATGAGAAATCAATCCAGCAGCTGCTAGATGAGACAAAGAATAATAATTTAAGATTGACTGGAGTCAATAAAAACCAGGAAGTACCACAAATGATATTTTAAAAAAATGTTCACAAACATCATGGCAGAAAAATTCCTAGTAGAGAAAAAGAACTTAACATATGGATAAGTAAGGCATACAGAACTCCAATTAGCCATGATCAAAAAAGTTCTACAGCCAGGTATATCACAGTCAAGATTCCAGAAATTCAACATGAGAATAGAATCTTAAAAGTTGTTAGGGAAAAGAAACAAATCACCTATGAAGCCCATCAGAATCACAGCTGACTTCCCAGCACGAACTCTCAAGTCAAGGAGAGCTTGGAGTGAATATTCCAAGTTCTAAAGGAAAAGAACTTTCAACAAGATTGATGTACCCTGAAAAACTATCTTTCAAAACTGGTGGAGAAATAAGATACTTTGACAAAGAATATCTGAGGAAATTTAAAACCACTAAACTTGCACTCCAAAATGTTCTTAAGGACATTCTAGAAAGAGATAATAAGGACTACAGCTCTATGAACCCCAACAGAAGGAAGCCACCAGGCAAGGCAAACAATTAGAGGGAGGGGGACAAAAGCGGGGAGCCAACCATAGGAAAATACCATGATAAGGATAAGTCAGTACATATCATTATAACCATCAACATTAATGGTAGCAATTCACGAATCAAAAGATAAAGATGGGCAGAATGGATCAAGATGCAAGATCCAACAATATGCTGCTTACAAGAAACACATTTAATTCAAAAAGAAATACATACACTGAAAGTCAGAGAATAAAAAAAAAATCACTCCATGCAATAGGAACCCAGAAAAAAGCAGGGGTAGCTATTCTTTTTGCAGATAAAGTGAATTTCAAGCCAAGATTGATTAAGAGAGATAAAGAAGGTCACTACATCCTAGTAAAGGGAACAATACAAGAGGAAGAGATAAAAATCATAAATATATATGCAACAAATACCAATGCACCCAACTATATAAAACAAACACTAACAGACATGAAAAATCAAATAAGCCCTAATACAATTGTATTGGGATATCTCAATGCCCCACTGTCACAAAAAGACAGATAAACTAGACAAAAAATTAATAATGAAATATTAGAACTGAACCACATTTTTGAACAAATGGACTTAGTAGATGTCAATAGAGTGTTCCAACCCACAACATCAGAATACACATTCTGCTCAGATGCACACAGGGCATTCTCCAAAATAGACCACATACTGGCCCATAGAACTTGCTTAAGTAAATACAAAGGAATTGAAATTACTCCATGCACACTGTCAGACAACAGTGCAATAAAACTGGAAATCCATGGCAAAAGAGACCACAAGTACTTCATAAACACATGGAAATTGACTAGTATCCTACTGAACAACCAATGAAATTAAAGAAGAAATCAGACAATTTTCACAGTG
Organism: Dasyprocta punctata; assembly: GCA_004363535.1. Taxonomy (NCBI): domain Eukaryota; kingdom Metazoa; phylum Chordata; class Mammalia; order Rodentia; family Dasyproctidae; genus Dasyprocta; species Dasyprocta punctata. The sequence continues at coordinate 261,049 of RJWM01000184.1, read as the reverse complement.
GAATGACAATGACAACATACCAGAACTTATGGGACACAATGAAAGCAGTCTTATGAGAAAAATTTATAGCAGTAAATACTCGTATCAGGAAAACAGAGCAAGCACATATAAACAACTTAATGATGAACCTCGAACTTCTAGAAAAAGAAGAGCAAGCTAAGCCAAAAGTTCATATGAGGGAGGAAATTCCAAACATCACAGTAGAAACTAACACATTGGAGGAAAAAAAAAAAACAACCCAAAACCACAAGAATCAATGAATAAACGAGCTGGTTCTTTGAAAGATTAAATAAAATTGACAAACTCTTAGCCAATCTTGTCAAAAAAAAAAAAAGAGAAGAAGAAGAAAGAAAAGACTCAAACATATGCAATTAGGAATGAAAAGGTTGAAATCACAACAGACCCAGCAAAAATTCAGAAGATCACCTATACCTACTTTGAAAACTTGCATTCTAATAAGATGGAAAATACAGAAGAAATGGACAGATTCCTAGATACATATGAATTACCAAAGCTGAATCAAAAAGATATAAAAATCCTTAATAACCCAATATCAATAAATGAACTAGAAGATGTAATTAAAAACCTATCAACAAAGAAAAACCCAGGCCCTGATGGATTCACTGCTGAATTCTGTAAGAAATTTAGAGAAGACCTAATACCACTACTTCTCAAACTCCTCAGTGAAATTGAAAAGGAAGCAATACTCCCAAATTCATTCCTGGAAGCAATCATTATTCTGATACCAAAACCAGAGAAGGACCCAACTAAGAAAGAGAATTACAGACCAATTTCCCTAATGAACACAGATGCATAAATCCTCAATAAAATATTGACAAACAGAATGTAGCAAGTCATCAAGAAGATTATACACCATGATCTAGTGGGATTCATCCCAGGGATACAGGGATGGTTCAACATATGTAAATCAATAAATGTAATATACCATATTAACAGAGACAATGACAAAAATTATATGATCATCTCAATAGATGCAGAAAAAAACTTTTAACAAAGTCCAGCACCCATTCATGATGAAACAAAAAACCTTACAGAAAATTGGAATAGATGGTCTTTATCGCAATCTGATAAAAGCAATCTATGACACACCAACAGCCAACACCGTACTAAATGGACAAAAACTGAAAGCGTTCACTCTAAAATCAGGAACAAGAGAAGGATGTCTTCTGTTTCACTCTTATTCAACATAGACCTGGAAACTTTAGCTGGAGCAATTAGACAAGAGAAAGAAATAAAAGGAATAAAGATAGGAAAGGAAGAAGTTAAACTATCATTATTTGAAGATGACATGATAGTCTACATAGAAGACCCCAAAAACTGCACTAAAAAACTGGCAGATTTAATAAACAAATTTAGTAGTGTAGCTGGATATAAAGTCAACACTCAAAAATCAATAGCCTTCCTGTACACGAGTAACAAACTCAATGAGAGAAAAATCACAATAGCATCCAAAAAAATGAAATACCTAGCAATAAATCTAACAAAGGATGTAAAAAACCTCTACATTGAAAACTACAGTACTCTGAAAAAAGAGATTGAAGAGGATATTAGAAAATGCAGAGATATCCCGTGCTCTTGGGTAGGAAGAACCAATATAGTGAAAATGGCCATACCTGCAAAACCATTACACAGATTCAATGCAATCCCAATCAAAATTCCAATAGCATATCTCACAGAATTAGAGAAAACAATCCTAAAATTCATCTGGAACCAGAAGAGGCCTAGAATAGGAAAGCCAATCCTGGGCAACAAAGGCAAGGAGGGGGCATCATAATCCCTGACTTGAAATTATACTATAAAGCTACTGTGATAAAAACAGCATGGTACTGGCAAAAACAAACAAACAAACAAACAAACAAACAAACAAAAAAGCCACACACAGACCTGAAGATCAGTGGACCAGATTGGAAGATGCAGAAACAACTCCAGATACACTAAGCCATCTTATCTTTGACAAAGGTGTCAAACACATTCACTGGAAGAAAGACAGCCTCTTTAATAAATGGTGCTGGAAAATCTGCCTCTGCACATGCTGAAGATTAAAATTGGACCCATATATTTCACCATGCACTAAACTAAATTCAGAATGAATCAGAGAACTAAATATTAAAACAAACATTAAATTGCTGGAAGATAGAGTAGGAAAAACTCTTGAAGATATTGGTGTAGGCAAAGACTTTATGGATAAAACCTCAATTGCACAGAAACTGTCACAAAGAATCAACAACCTGGATCTCATCTTATTGAAAATCTTTTGCAGAGCAAGAGAAACCATCAGTACCATAGAAAGACAGCCCACAATGCAGGAGAAAACGTTTGCCAGCTGTTCCTCAGACAAAGGATTACTATCAAGAATATATAAAGAACTCAAAAAAATCAGTCCTCCCAGATTTAGAAACCTAATCCAAAAATGGGCATCTGAGATGAATATGCACTTCTCAGATGAAGATAAACCAACAGAAATAAATATATGAAAAAATGTTCAACATCATTGGTCATCCGAGGGATGCAAATTAAAACAACATTGAAATTTCACGTCACCCCAGAAAGAATGGCTATTCTCAAGAAATCAACCAATAAAAAATGCAGGAGGGGCTGTGGGGAAAAATGAACCCTTTTATCACTGTTGGTAGGACTGTAGACTGGTGCAACCACTGTGGCAATCAGTGTAGAGATTCCTCAAAATCTAGGATTTGAGGTTCCACTTGACCCAGCTATTCCCCTTTCAGGTATCTTCCCAGAAGAATGAAAAACATCATACCACAGCAATATATGTGCACTCATGTTCATAGCAGCACAATTTGTAATAGCTAGATCTTGGAAACAACATAAATGTCCAATGACTGAGAAATGGATAAAAATGATGAGGTACTTTTATACAATGGAGTACTACTCAGCTACAAAGAAGGACAAACTTGAGACTTTTATAGGTAAGTGGATGCAACTTGAGACCATACTCATAAGTGAAATAAATCAGACATGCATCTGTAAACATTGTATTATCTTACTAGTATGAGAAGCTGAAAGAAACAATACGTGTGTGTGTGTGTATATATATCTATATATATATACATATATATATATATATACACACATCATTAAGATACAGTTATATTTTTCTGAGTTCATTGAAGAGAAAGTTTTGCACTGGTACTGTTCGAACAACTGAATGCAGATGTCTTGTGCTATGGGTAACTGATTTGGGGATGGCAATGCACAATGTATGTACCATTGTTGTCCCCTGACTGTTGTGTTTTGAAATTTTGTTTTATTGATCTTTTTTCTTTGAAATAAAATGGATTTGAAAAAAAACAAAAAAACAAAAAAACAATGCTGTGTGGCCAGGCCAGTGAGAAGGCAGCTGTACTACCCTCCTGATATGTTCCCAGGAGTTTCTAGAGAATTCTCTGTTAGTCACGCTCTTCTTTATAGAACACAGATCACATTTGTTAATGCAGTGAACATCACAAAACAATACCGTCTCAGGGGTCCACTTTGCTACCTGGTGACCGTCAGTGCAGGGCCCATTCTCAGGCTCTGATTCTTCAGTGTACCCGAGGATACTCACAGGCCTGATATATGCCACAAACACAGCAGCCAGATCTTACAGATCAGGCTGACAGTACAGTACTTCACATAGCTTTCCTGCTCAAAATCCAGCCCTTCCAGATGCTCCTCGAGGCCTGAAAACAGCACTGCCCAGGTGTGAATTACTGCTCAAAATACCTGGGTGGTGGTGGTGGTTAACAAATGGCAGGGAGGAGCCAGGGAGCTCTATCTTAGACCACTGGTAGCAGCTTGCAGGATCCTGTCATCCACAGGGGTATCCACAGGGGCAATGGCAGTGCTACTAGGCCAGTGTGTCTTCGGAAGCCCAGAAAGTCTGCATGCAGTAAACTATAGTATGTACTGGGTCCACATGTCAAAGTGACAGGGAGGTCTTTGTCCCAAGCGGCTTACACAGGAACTGTTGAAGAGCTGCTCTCCAGTAACAGCATGTCTCTGCTCCCATGGCATTGCTTCTGAGGCCAGTCTCCAGAACACTCAGATCCTGCATACCCAAACACGTATAGAGCTCTCCCTAGCATCTACACACCCCAGAACTTAGGCAGAAACAGAAAGATTGCAGTGGAAAGGGGCTGGCACCTTGACAAATCAGGCAGGATGGAGAAGCATGTTGCCTTGGCAGTGGCCTCTAGGTCTGGTTTGGAAGCTTCATCTTAGTTACCTTTCTATTGTTGAGACAAAATACCTGACATCCAAAGTTAAAGGAGGAACAGTTTGTTGTAGCTCAATTTGTAGAGGTTTAAGTTCATAGTTGGCTGGCTCCAAGGCATGGTGGCATTGTAGAAGAGCATTGTAGAAGAAAAACAGTTCATGGTGGGCAAAAGGGAGAAAAGCAGCAAAGCAGCAAAGTAGCAAGGAAACAATAGCAGCAGTCTGCCTCTCCTTTTTATCCCTTTCAGGCTACCCAACCTTTGGGTGGTGCCACCCATACCCAGGGTGGGCCTTCCCATTATCCACACCTAAAACTATGCCAAACCAATCAATGGACTAATTTAATAATCACACACCCTTAGTCCCAGCATCACGTACTTAATCCCACCATCACATACTCTAGACCCTAGTCACCTCTGAAAAGCCCCACCTATGACCTCATGAGGCTTTAGGAGGATATCTAAACACAAGCTGTAACCACTTTTGTGCTTCTTATGCAGTCAATTTTCCTCATCCACACCTTTATGCTTTTTAAGGCAACTTGCCTAAGGTTAAGCTCCCTAAATTGACTGCCTCTCAACAACAGGTTTACACAGAATGTGGTTATGTTTCATTACATGGCTTTCAATACCCAGAAACACTAGAAAATCTAACATACAAGTGAAATATCTGGAGAGCCCCTTTGTCATCCTGGAAAAACCTGTGTCTCTGAGGAATAGGGTGGCTCACAGGTCTAGGATGATTCAGAACCTTCCTGAAAGTGGTACATACAGCAAGACTTGTCTGGGGTCACCCAACGCACAAAACCATAACTCTGGAAGATGGGAAACAGAAAACCTAATTCTACTCCAAACATTAGATTTATTCTTGCAAGATAGAAAAGAAAGGCATATGTTGGACATCTGCCTGACCCAGACAGGATATCTGCCTAACCCAGTGGCTTAAAACTGTTCCTTCTGAACCAAACTGAACTCTTGTGGAGACCAAAGACAGCACTGTTGGATTTTCAGGAGCCTCTAATCCTGGCTGCATGCAAAGCAAAACTGCTGGAGGCCACTCTGCCAGGCTCTGCTAAAGTCTCTAGACTCATTCTATCTTGGCTCCATCACTGTGACAGTGCAAACTTTTAGAATGACTCCTTGGTACTATGAAGGATAAATCAATACCACACACAGCTACTTAACAACAGTTCACACTGGCAGCCCCACACAGTAAGACATTTCATTTGGATGTTAGATTTCCTAGTGTTTCTGAATATTGAAAGCCATGTAATGGATCACATTCTGGGGATCACACCCCTTGTTGAGAGACAATGAATTTCGAGGGCTTAACCTTAGGCACCAGGAGGTGACCGACTTATCCCACAAACCCAAAATGGACCTGGCTTCTCCACAGTAATGCCACACGGATGCTGACCAAAAGTTGCAGGGACTCAGCTCTTTCCCCTTACATGTGAGGTAGGTGGATGAACAAAGGAAGTGGAGATGCTCAGTGCCCACTGTGGAAGTCCCCTTGCTTAGCAGCCATCCTGGCCAAGTCCTTTCCTGGACTCAGGGCTCACTTGAGAATCTCAGTTTGGTCTTCCTTACCAGTAGGCTGGGCTGTGTCCATCAGTGTCCACCTGCTCATAGGATCATTCTCTCTCAAACCAAAATTCTGTGCTTTGGGTACAGGTGGGAGGGAGTTGGTATGGGCAGCTGCTCCTACCATGCCAGATGTTCAGCGGTTCTGAGTTTCAACTCTGCACCGCAAGTTGGCCGGCCCTGAGGTAGGCAGGAGGGCTCTGATCCAGCAGGTCAAATCTGAATCTGATCGGATTCCTAAGGCTCAGGCTTCACCTGCTTGGGAAGTGGTGGAATCTAGAAGCTAGCTCCCTCATGTCCCGACAAACCTCCTCTGCCAATCTAAATGGCCCCGAATTGCAGGGTGAGTGGCTGGGAGAACATTAAAGAAAACCTAGTCTGGTCATCAGCCAGTCACCTCAGCTCTGCTTTCTCTCTGGGCTTCCTGAACGTGGGTCGGGGCAATAAGGTGTGGGATGCAGCAGTGGGTTGTGAGGCACGCTAAGCCCGGAGAATGGAATTCTTTGCCACACTTCACGGCTACCTCGGTCCCCAGAGGCGGGACACAGGGTATGCATTTACACCTGCTCCCCAACTCAGTGGGACACTGGGGCTGCGGGGACAGGTGATAGAAGGCAAGGTGTCCAGGTTGAAGGCACTTGATAAGAACTCTCGTAATTCCCCAACCCATGGCGTCAGTCCCGGCTTAGATCCCGTGCAAGGAGGAGAGTGCAGGAGTGCGCAAGGGGCATCTGATAAGGGGTGGGGGTCAGGCAAGGGTCTGGGAGCTGGGAGGACCTAGGAAGGGTGGAGCAGAGAGAGGCGAGGCGAACCGGAGTCCCAGAAGCCAGGAGGAGCTGGGGAGGGATCGGGAGGCGCGCCGTGTAGCGGGACACCGGCAGCATGCCGGGCTCACCGCGCACTCACAGTAAACTAAAGCGAGGGCCTTCAAGAGCACGATCCTGGTCAGCCAGAAGGTACCCGCATGCAGACGGGTCGGGCAGGCTGCGGCATCAGGCTCCGGCACAGGAGGCGATTCCGGCCCCTGGCCAGCGTCCGCGACCTTCCGCTTCCTCACGGACCCCTCGGGCGCAGCCATTGCTGGGCCCTCTCGGCGCAAGCGCAAGGGAGGGCGATGCACGGAAGGTCACACCCACAGAAGAGCCTGGCCCCACCCACATGTGGGCCGAGAGCGCGCCCCCAACTGGCCTCCAAGCTGCTACTGTGGTGAATGTGGGCAGGCGGGTACGGACTTGGGATTCCTCATTCCTTCTTTCTCACTGCAAGCGTCGGCCTTGGGAACCTGGGTCCAGAGGGGAAGCAGTCAGTAGGGCGCCTTGTGCAAGCCTTGCGCGGGGGAAGGTCCAGTATGGGGCTGCACGTGGGCAAAATCTTCACACCCCCTCACCGACCCCGTATTTCCATTCTGCAAAGGTTGCTGGTGACCAGCGGAGTTAGCCTGAAGTTTGGGTAGATCCTCAGGGTTCCTAACGCACCCGAAATCCCAGTGGTATCTCTGTACGCTTCCTCTAGAGCTTCAGGGCTCCTGCAGGATCTGGCGCCGGGCTGCAGGCTGTGGGCACTGAGGGGCACCGGACTCACAGGAAAGAATTTAGTGATCACTAACCTGAGTAGAACCTCAAGCAGTGCACCAAGGCGCTGCTTTCTAATGGGAGGGGCCGCTCCGCCCCTGCTCTGAAGTGTCACTGGAGAGGGTGGCTCGAAGGTATGCCTCAGAGGAGAGGGTATGTGCAGGTCAGCGTTTCTAGGCAAACTGAGCTTAGGAAATCATTGAGGTGTGGGTTTTTCTTTATTCATGTAACAGAACTGTTTACATATTAAATATTCTACCCCTTTGTGCATATTGTGAATTTTTTTTTTAAGTAGTGAGGGTTGGACCTTGGGTCTCTCACAAGTAGTTACCATTGAGCTACATCCCTACTTCTTTTTTATTTCTGAGACAGGGTCTTGCTAAGTTGTCCAGGCTGACCTCAAACTAACCATTGTCCTGCCTCAGCCTCCTGAACAACTGGAACTCGGCCCAAATGCTTACCTTGGCCTCTTTAATTTTGTTCCTGGTGTTTTAACATGAGTTACCAATACTTGCATAGTCAGATGATCCAGGCTTCGTGCCTGTTTATATCTTCAACCACATGTACTGAGCCTCCTGAGGGTAGGGGCTGGCTGTGGACCTTGGATCCCTCAGCTCTAAACCAGCCCAGTAACTTCTGAGCTGCCCCCCCCATCCTCCCCATTGCTGAGGTAATAGCTATATATCCAACTTAGTGTAATTTTTTTTTCCTAAAAAAGCTTTAATTTTCTTTCCCATAAGCAGCTCGCCCTCAGGAGCCCAGCTATAAAGTGGTCATGGCAAATGATGCCATGGGTGATGCAAATACCTTCCATGTCCTGCTTCATGCAGTTTTGTGTGTCTGTTACCTCTGTCCAGGTCTGGAAGCCTTTGGTCTTGGAGGAGCAATTGGTTGCAGCCACCGCCCTCCCTCCAGGTCCTTCCACAGGAACCTAACCCTACACCTCCCCTCCCCACTGTCTGGGGTTCCAGACATGAGGACAGACCAGCACAGCTATGTGCAGGGTACAGTTCATGACTGCCGAGCTTCCTGGGTCTGTTTGGAGTCTGGTGCTGTGCATGGGACTGAAGGACAGCTCTACCATCAGGTGTGACCCTGGGTGCTCCTTTTCAGGTGGGGACAGTTCTCACAAAGGCCCCTTTGTCCTTGGCTTCCCCTTGCTGGGGCCGCATTGTCCTCCCCACAGAAGGGCACAATGGTGCATTGTGCGAAGCAGAAAGAGGGCCCTTGTTCCAGCATCCAGCTCTCGGGGCTCGAGTCGGCTCTGGGCTCCCTCTCTGGCTTTGCCCAGGGTGGGCGAGGCCAGCAGAAGGGTCTGTTGGGAGCTTGAGTCCCTGTGGATCGAGTTTCCTGCTAGATCTGCCTTCCTGGACACTGTGAGAGCTGGCTCAAGAACAGGTCACTAAGGGCAGAGCTCAAACTGAAGAGAACAGGGTTGATGGCTGAGGTCCTCCCTATTTCAACCTGAGTTTAATTAACAATGCTCTGATGTACTATTCACCCCTCAAGAGGAAGCAAGTCTCAACATATGCTATAACATGGATGAGCCTCTAAAACATCAAGTTAAGTGGAACAAGACAGACTCGTGCATGATTCCATTTGTGGGAAATGTCCTGAATAGGCAAATTCATGGGGGGAAGCTAGATTAGTAGTTTTCAGAGGGATGAGGGAGTAACTGTTGGACAGATGTGGGATTTCCTTTTGGGATGATGTTTTAGAACTACACAGAGGTGATGAATGTGCAACACTGAATGTACTAAGTGCCACTGAATCATGCTGTTTACAAAGGTTAATTTTATGCTGTGTGAGTTTCACCTCAACTTTTTTTTACAAGTAAGAAAACAACAAAAAGCATCCCTGAAATGGAATGTTTCATCATCACCAAAGGTACTGCTTTTTACCTGTTGGAATAAGTCCTATCATTTCACCAAACTTCCTCTAGCAGTTTAAAATAAAGTTTAAATGTTTAGATAACGTTAAATAACTGCTCCACATAGAAAACAAACATCTACACACCCAGAATAAGCTGCAAGAGGAAGAAAAGTGGGAGCTGGCTGCCAGGTGGGGTCCAAGTGTGCTTTTGTCACCCTGTTGTTTGTGCCCTAAAGACAAGCCAAACACTGGGGTGGCGGTGGGAGTACCGAGGGGGAGGGGCGGGGGGTGTAGACTGTCAACTTTTACTTTTAAAGAAAAAGTAGGAGAATACATAGAGTTGACAAAGGAGAGGTCAGAGGGACCAGAGATACCACAGAGTTAAAGAAGAGACAGCGAGAGTGGAAGCAGAGGGGCCCCAGGAGCTGCCAGCTTTAGACTGGGCTGGTGTCTGGAGACTAGCGCCTGCCCGCCCCTAGGTGGGCCCTGTGCCCCAGCCACCCGCGGCCTCCTCTGCACAGCTCCAGGCTGGCTTCACTCCCAGCAGCTGCAGTATGGCTTCATGGAGGAATGAGCCCCCTGTCAGCACCTCGTCCAGCTGTCCCTGGGCACCCCAGCCTGGCAGCCCCACTGCGTCCGGCCATTGTGCCCAACATGCACTTGCAGCTGTCTCAGGGACCACAAGAACCCAGCTTGGGCCCAAATCTAATCGTGTACCCTTCATTTACCCCAATTTTTCATGTCTTGAAGTCTTAAAGGGGAACAGGCCCCATGGATGCTAACATCTGTTGCCTTTTCCCGGAGGGGTGGTCAGCCTGGGCCAATCCTGCCCTGATTGTCCAGCGGCCAAGCCCACCCCCATCCATAGGGAGGTTGGCAGGTGTGTGGGGGTGACAAGCAGGTGCCTACCCTTTGCTGGCTGTGCTGACACTGTGACTCACAGGCGGCTGTTCTGTTTGGCCAATGTGCCTTCTCTCCGGCACCCTAGATTCCCTGCTCCTAGAAGGAGCTGTGGCCCCGAGTTGGTGGGTAGGGTTGAAAGCAAAGCCTTCCAGTACAGCTGTACTCTGTGGGCAAAATCCTAAAGGAGCAAACAGATGTGTCCCTTTTTTTCCTCTGGGAGTTATATTCCAAACTGGATGAAATCTTGGAAATTGCCTGGCCCATAGGTCAGAACTCAGAGGCTTGTGGGCTAGAGTATACCCACAAAACCATATCAGTCACTGTATTGATCACCATTTGCCCCAAGAATCCTAAGTAACAACTAGCTCCAAACCATAAGCCACGTGTCCTGGGCAGCTCCTTAATGCCAAACTCTGCTGGTCAGCACAGAGGGAGAGCCATGGGTTTCCTGTGCCTTTGTGCCTGCTCCAGCCTTTGGAACCAAAGTACTGCCCGAGACTGGCCGAGACTTTCAGATGCCAACTTCTTCATCTATAGTTCCACATCTTCCAAGTATAAGAGGAACCATGTTACTACCCAAGTACTCGCATGATGACATTTAACTATAAACTTCCCCCCTTGAGTTGGGCAAAATAAATGCTTGGGAGAGGCCAGAAATCTTTTCACAGGTATGTTTAATTTGCCTTTGGTGCTGATAAGAACAGTATCTAGAACCTTCTGTCACAGCAGAAGAGGTCAGGGCCAGAGTCAGCTGGAGCCCTTCTCACAGAAAGGGGATTTTTCTGTGATATGTTTATTTCAAGCCACCATCTGCCTTCCTGATTATTCTTTAAACAGGGATCCACTTGGGGGTTTTAGATGTGAACATCATGGGCAAGAAGCCTTGTCAGATCTGCATGTTCACCACAGAAGGATGGACATGGGCCTGGCAGCTAGAGGGCTCAGTAGACTGCTCTTTTGAAGTTAGAACCCAACTGGTGTCTAGTGCTCCTGCATATGGTGGCGATCACTTCTCCCCAGTCCTTAACTTTTTTCTCAGCAGAGCTCTGCATTCAGAGGAAGAACCTGGCACACAGCCAGTGATAGTGAAGGGGCAAGAGCCAGGGTGGCCTGGGACTGGGTCAGGGGAGCCACAGCCTGGAATGGAACAGAACTCTGGGGAACAAGGATCTGAAGAGAGGCTTGGGTCCTGGTGTCTACTGACAGAAAACAAATCTTCCAGAATAAGACATAAACACCTCATCAGCAGACAGGGCTGGGATGTTAGGCAATGGAGTGCAGTCCAGAGTCCTAACTGGGTAGATGGGTCATAGGAGGAAGCTGAGGGCCCTGCTGGCAGCAAGGAGTGGCTGACAGTGAGCAGTAGAAATCACAGCTGTCCCCAACACATCTGTGATCCCTGTGCGCATCTGTCACTGAGGACAAAATGAGCACTGGGTCTCCTTCACTCCTTGGGTTAAGCACTGCCACCACCCTGGAGTCCTTTCAAACTGAGAATAGCCCTCACAGGGAGGTCCCACTTGGTGGTCAGTGGTCACTCCCAGGCAGTGTGGCTCATTCTGGGGCATCAAGCAGAGGGGCAGAACATGCTCATCCCTCCCTGGAGGTGGTAGCACCCTGAGGACTCCAGTGCTCCCAGCATAACACGAGGCAGGAACCAACTGCAGATAGACCAGTTCCAGCCACAGGACACTCAGAAAACTCTGCTACTGCAGGGCTAAGGGATGGGAATGTGGGGCGGCTTTCCATTACCTACAGCATGTGCAGAAGGGTGAGAAACAGACATCCCCAGGGCCAGAGCGTACCTCAGCTCAACCAGGGGCTGCCTTTGACCTCACCCAGAACTCCCACTCCAGTCGACACTGTCAGCAACCCTGAGACTGCTAAATTAAGGGGGGCAAATGGCAAAATACTTGGCCCAGCACTCTGAGTGCTGCTATCAGGAGGCCAGCCTCCTAGGTCTACCAAGCAGAGCCCTCAGAGTCCCTTTCCTGCCTGTCTGGGATGAGTGGGGCAGGGTCAGCTGAGTTTAGAAGCTGATGATCTGAGTAGTTTACCCTTCTCTGTCATGCTACCCCCATTGTTTCTGTCAGATCAGCCAGTAATTAAAAGCACCAATTACTCCCCAAAGATGTGCTGGAACAGAATGCCAACTGCCTCATGGGCCACTCTGCACACAGGGGCTGAGGGGGACCAGGCCTGGGCTGTGGACAGGGGGACACATGGTCCTTCCCTGATGCTTCCCTCTTAAAGATGGCACACAGTCTGGATGTATCCTCCCTTGGCTCTGGGTTGGGGGTGGCAGGCTAATTGATGGAGAAAGGCAGGATGGCACAGGACCGTGGGGTACCCTCTTCTACAAAGGCATGGAGCCTTCAGTAGCCCCAACACACACATAGCTTCCTGGGCCACATCCATAGAAGACAGGTGAGGGGTCAAGAAAGAACCTATCAAGCCGGGACTAGCCTCATGTCAGGCCCCTTCTTAGAGCTACCCTTGGAACTTCTGCTATGGGGTGTTTAGCAACCTTGCATGTATCAGCCTTTCCAGGCCCCAGGGCCACTGGCCCAAAGGTGGGTACTTGATCCAAGTTCACCCAATCAGACTCTCACTCTGAAACTGCAAAGCCTACGAGACGGTGAGATCCTGTGGATTGGGATGAGGTCACTAGCACATGGATGGGGCTAGTACCAGCTAAAAAGACTGAGGGCAGGATGGAAGAGCTAAGAGAAGAGGGAAGGAGGTCCACATTTGGACAAGGACATGTGGTCTATAAAGTGGATTGAGAAGTGGCTTGAAGAGCTCCCCTCAAGTTTTAAGTCACTGTGACTCTTCGTACTCACATGCCCTGTGTTTTCTGCTGCCTCAGGACTTTTGCACATGCTGCCCACTCCTGGAAATGACTCTTCATCAAAGTTGAAAGCTTTTTCAGGCCTTCTCTGGCCACCCTCCCTACAGTCTCCTGAGAGGAACATCTCAGTCTCTAGAAAGAGCTTTTTTGTTTCCCCCTCCTCAAGGCCAGCATCTTCAGGGCAGGGACTGCACGGTGTGGTCCTGACCATGCCCCCTAGAAAAGCCCCGGCACAATGAGTACCAGGAAACACATGAACCCACGCAAGACATCTCTCTCTATGGAAGTCAGAACCGGAGGTCCCCACAGGGACCTCCTGGCTAAGGACAAGAACCAAGGTGAGCACTGATGCAGGCCAAAGTCCATAGTACTGGTATTTTCCTGAGGACTTATGGTGGCCCAGAGGTGGGCCTGGCAGGGGCTTTGGGGCACCACCTGAGGGCCAGCAGCCTGCACTGGGCTGGAGAGCCTGAATTCTGATCCCATGGGGGTGAAGAATGCTGGGCCCCTAGCTCACACCTGCCCTGTGGAAGAGTACATGCAGACTCCTGGCCAGGCAGGGCCAAGCCCTTCCACTACCTGATGGTGATCTGCACATGTGACAGGAATGGCCCACCATACCTTCCCCACCAATGCCCTGGGGTCACTGCTGTGCAGGAAAGTGCAGGCCAGGGTAGGGCACCGTGACCCAAGCCTAGATCGGACTCCTGAGCTGAACCCCCTTTCCTTCAAGGGTCCCAGCAGTCAACTCATCTGTATCCTAGGGTGTGTGAAGTGCCCTGGATGGGCAGGGGCCAAAAAGAGTCTGCTCTGCCAGCATGGCACACCCAAGGCAAGCCCTGTTTTGTGTTTTCTTGGCAAAGAATACACACCCTATTAGGACCTGCAGCCCTGGGGGAATCCAGGCCCCAGGAAGGTAGGCTCTGAGCCCTAGGGCAGTGTAGAGTGGGTCCCTATCCTCAGTGCCTCCACCATACATCTGCTATGGCCTGCAGTGATCCTGTCTGACAGTAGGTTCTACAGGTGCCCCAGTCTGCATTCCTCTCACCCACCCTGTTTCTTTGGCCCTTGGTGGCTTCCAAGAGCTGGAGGAGGGAGGTAGGCTCCTGAGTGGAAGAACCTCCAAAGGGAAGGACAGCTACCCAGCCTGGTGTGTGTGTGTATGTGTGTGTGTGGGTGTCTTGGCATGTGACAGCAAAAGGAGACAGACAGAAGAAAGGGAAGAGATGGGGAGAGGAGAGGTCTGTCTATTTTGGGGGCCAGTCCTCCCCATCACTGGCATTTAGAAGGAGCCCCTGTATATACAGAGCAGCACTTGGCATAGAATATTACTTCCCTCTGACTTGGACAGGAAAGGAAAAAGCACCTTATTAGCTGTCACCTTGGCAGGAAGCCTGGCAGCCCAGATACCAGATCCCTCCCTCTGCAGCACACAGACTGTAAGTGTACCCTTGCCAGTCTACCTCTAGGTGTGACACTGACCAATTCCACAGAAATGGCTTCAGAGTCAGGTGTAGTAGCACATGCCTGTAAGACCAACTACTAGGGAGGCTGAGGTAGAAAGACTGAAAGTTCCAAGCCAGTCCAGGTCACTTAGCAAGACCTTGTTTCAAAATAAATAGGCCTGGAAATGTAGCTCAATGGCGGTGTGTTCCTGGGTTCCACGGTGGTAGTGGTGGGGAGGATCTTAGGACTAGGAGACAGACCTGGAGCTCAGGGCCAAGGCCTTCTGCCTAGATTGGCAGAGGCTGGGATGGTCACTAGGGCATCATTCCTGCTGGGCTGCAATGGTGGTAGGAGGTGCCAGGTGACCTTGCTTGTGAAGGTGTGAGTGAGTGAGGCCCCCAGAGGTCTATGGGCTTTCCTTTGGACTTTTCTGGTAATAACAGATCATCCTCTTCTTCTGGAGAGCAGGAGAGCCTGTCACTGCAGCTGCAGCGGCCACAGCACGGAAGTCCACGGCCAGGGGCTGCTTGCTCTGGAACCAGGCAGGTTTTTATAAGGTCAGTTGAGTCTTGCAGGCCTCAAGCTTGAAACGCCTGTGTAGGCAGCCCTAGGAAGGGACAACGCAGCTTGGGGTGACGGGTCTGTCACCTCCTGAGCCTTACGCCAAAGAATCCGTGCCGTCCTCAGGGACTGCTGGGCCAGAGGCCAGTTAGTGGGGACGACGTTGGAGCCGAGGATCGGGGCTGGCCTAGGGAAATGTCCCCTCTCCGACCCTGCCGCACCCTGCTCCGTTCCCACCTCTTTTCCAGCGCCCCAAGAGCCGCGGCCCACCCCAGCCCCCGCCTCCGCCGGACCACCCAGAGCTGCCCGTGAGGGCCTTCGCGCCCCAACCTTGGGGGTCACGTCCGGAAGGCCCTGGGCCCCCGCGTCCGGTCACGCCATCCGCCAGCGGCCCCAGGGGCCCAGAGCCACGGCCCGCCCAGCCTCCCGCCCCTGCGGCGGCCGCACCCCCGGCGCTGTCCTAAGCACTGTGGCGACCCAGGTCCCCAACTGGGGCCGCAGCCCGGGGTGCATGTCACCTGGAGCAGCCGGCGGCCCTGCGCCTCTGGGATGCCGTACGAGGTTGGGGCTCGGGAAGCGAAGCAGAGGTTGGAGACCCGAGACCCAGTCGCCCTCCTGCCTGCCTTGGGACTAGGCGCCGGATCCCACGTGGTGCGCCAGCGGGCGGTGTGGCCCGTGGGGGTGTGGCCGTGGCCAGGCCCGCCCCATTCGAGGAGCAGGCCAATCCGGACTTGGCTGGGCGGGGGCCTCGGCTCCAGTTTAAAGAAACTTGTTGCGGGTCTGGGCGCCGGGACCTAGAGGCTGCGGAGGCGCTGGAGGATCCGGGCTAGGTGGGCGGCGACAGTAGCAGCAGCAACAGGGGGAAGAAGGCCGAGGACGCGCTGCGACTTCGGCCCCCCGCGGCCCGGCGCTACCCCTGGCGCGCGGCCCCATGCTGGACATGAGCGAGACCCGTGCCCAGCCGCCTTGTAGTCCGTCCGGCACCGCTGGCTCCATGTCGCACGTGGAAGACTCGGATTCGGACGCGCCGCCATCCCCCACTGGCTCCGAGGGTCCGGGCCGCGCGGCGGGCACCGGGGGCGGTGGGCGCGGCGGCGCGGCGGAGGCAGCGGATGATCGCTTCCCGGCTTGCATCCGCGACGCCGTGTCGCAGGTGCTCAAGGGCTACGACTGGAGCCTGGTGCCGATGCCCGTGCGTGGCGGCGGCGGCGGCGCGCTAAAGGCCAAACCGCACGTGAAGCGGCCCATGAACGCCTTCATGGTGTGGGCGCAGGCGGCGCGCCGTAAGCTGGCCGACCAGTACCCGCACCTTCACAACGCTGAGCTCAGCAAGACACTGGGCAAGCTGTGGCGGTGAGTGCGTCCCTTCTGACTAGCCAGGACCAGGCGCCGGATGCGGGGCTCCCGGGTGGGTGGAGGATAAGTGTGGGCCCCAGAGCGCACTCTTTCTGCGGCGCCCTGCTGAGGGACTCCAGCTGTGCATGACTGGGCCCTACCCAGAAGCCTGCAAGGGACCGGGTTAGGCATAACCTGCGTTCTAGAGGTGCCTGACATGAGAAAGTGCAGGGACCCCAGACTTCTCATCACCCACGGGGAGGGAAGTCTAGAAGGTCTTCAGGCTGATACAGTCCCCACAACCTCTCTCCTCCCCTTCCGGCTCTGCAAGAAAGGAGTAGGTGAAGAG
This sequence comes from Dasyprocta punctata, assembly GCA_004363535.1. NCBI lineage: Eukaryota > Metazoa > Chordata > Mammalia > Rodentia > Dasyproctidae > Dasyprocta > Dasyprocta punctata. Next base: position 244,339 of record RJWM01000184.1, on the reverse strand, counting down.
AGTATGGTAGGGGCTTTGTGCACACGTTTATATAGTGAGGTCAACGTGTGCAGAAAACAGCCAGCAGCCATGCAAAACTTGCATTTCAGGACACTTCCCTCCCCCCCGCTACTGTTTTCCTGCTTCTCAAAAAGCTAATGAACACTCAAATGTGCCTGTCCATCGTTTCTGCCTTCTGCCGGGGTCTGCACCACAGCTCTTAGGCTCTGTGGACTGGGTAGGACACCCCCTCTCGCCCACACACGGTGCTGAGCCCTGCCCCCACTAGCTCTGAAGGGGTGTGTGTGCTCTGAGGACAGGCACCTGGGTTGTGCCTTTGCCTCTGGGAGCCTGAGAGAATGGAGGACAGCAAACCCAGCTGCGTTCTTCGGCACAGTCTATCGGCACAGTTCCTGGGAAGCCTTGCTTTTGTCCATGGTGCCTTCTCTGCTGGTCCTGCCCACCTCCCCCAACTCCCTGAGAAAGCCCTACTGGGAGGAACACACACAGGGTGGGAAAACAGGGCAAGAAGAGGAAGATGGAGGTTAAGTCTTGTTCTTTGACCACCTAATGGGCCCTGCAGGGTCCAGCCTGTCAGTCTTGTGGAGGGAGTACACCCACCAGGGGCCCAAGAGGCTCCCATGGATGTGCTGCAGCTTTCCTGGTGGAGGGTGTGCTGGTTCTCTCCAGCTCCCTGGCCTGTAGTCCTACAGTTTGATGCCAAGCCAACCACCAGGGTACTGTACATGCTGCTGGTGGCTGGTCCATGGGCAGTGCTAAGATTCCATGGCCATCCCCACCTCTGCTGTGTCCTGCAGCTTGCTGAGTGAGAGCGAGAAGCGCCCATTCGTGGAGGAGGCTGAGCGGCTTCGTGTCCAGCACAAGAAGGACCATCCAGACTACAAGTACCAGCCCCGCCGGAGGAAGAGTGTAAAAACTGGTCAGAGTGACTCAGACTCAGGGGCTGAGCTGGGCCACCATCCCAGCGGTACCATGTACAAGGCAGACACAGGCCTCAGCGACACACACCACCATGCTGACCATACGGGTGTGCTCCAGGGCCCTTGTTCTGGGAGGACATATGGGGAAGGAGCACAGGGGCTGAGCTGTGGGGGTTGGGGTTCAACCCAGAGTAGGCACCCTCAAAAAAGCCAGATGTTTCTGGGTACTCAGAAGAGGCCCTCAAAACTTCCGCTGCAGCTGTTTCTTATGCACAAGGGAGCCTGAGAGTAGGACTGCTGTGTTTAGTTCCTATTCGAAGGTGGGTGTTTTTAGCCAGACTCATCTGTACTCACATCCCCAGGCACAGGGTGAGCTGCTGCCAGTGAGGGGTCTGCAGCGCCAGCTGCAGAATGAGGCTGATGGGGAGAATCCCAGAACCCAGGTAGCCTTGGTCATGATGGTTGGAGTCTGTGAGCCGATGTAGCTATGGCAGGGCACACAGGCTTTGTTTGTATGGATTCATTCACCTTGGTTGTGTGTACCCTACTAGTACCCAGTTAATGCTAGCTAGATCTGATGGGGCTGGGCCAGCTGCCTTCCTCCCCCAACCTTGGCCTGCAGGGAGGGGCCAAAAGCCTTCTCATAGAACAGCCCTTAACGGAATTTTCTCCTCCAAGGAGTGAGGTCTGGGTCTGACTTTGCAGGAATTTCTGGGAAGTGTAAGGAAACAAAAAGCCGTTGATCCCTACCTGTGGCAGTTAGCTGGGCTGCTGGTGTCGGCTGCGGCCCCACCCGGCCCCACAGAAGGGGCATTCATCCCTGCAATGTGCTCTGTCCTCAGGCCAGACCCACGGGCCGCCCACCCCACCCACCACCCCGAAGACTGACCTGCACCACGCAGGCACCACCGGGGGCAAGCAAGAGTTGAAGCTAGAGGGGCGCCGCCTGGTGGACAATGGGCGCCAGAACATTGACTTCAGCAACGTCGACATCTCCGAGCTCAGCAGCGAGGTCATCAGTGGCATGGATGCCTTTGACGTCCATGAGTTCGACCAGTACCTACCCCTCAATGGCCACTCAGCCATCCCCACAGAGCCCGGCCAGGCCACTGCCCCTGGATCCTATGGGGGTGCCTCCTACTCCCATTCCGGGGCAGCCAGTGTTGGGGCATCCCCTGTGTGGGCCCACAAGGGAACCCCATCAGCCTCAGCATCACCCACTGAGGCAGGACCCCTGAGACCGCATATCAAGACGGAGCAGCTGAGCCCCAGCCACTACAGTGACCAGTCACATGGCTCACCCAGTCACTCCGACTACAGCTCCTACAGTACCCAGGCCAGTGTTACCTCCGCCACCCCTGCTGGGGCTGCCAGCTCTTTTGCCAGCACACAGTGTGACTACACTGACCTGCAGGCCTCCAACTACTATGGCCCCTACCCCAGCTACCCACCTGGCCTCTACCAGTACCCCTACTTTCACTCCTCCCGTCGGCCCTATGCCTCACCGCTACTCAATGGCCTGTCCATGCCGCCTGCCCACAGCCCCAGCAGCACCTGGGACCAGCCCGTGTACACCACCCTGACCCGGCCCTGAGGCACTGTGCTCTGGGGGGTGTGGGGGGCCAGTGTCAGCAGAGGATGACCGGGTCTCCAAGGCCCTCCAGAGGGTGTGTACGAGCAAGGGGGAGGCAGCCAGTGTGGCCATGCGTCAAGTGCCTGCTGAAGTCTGTGGAAAGCCAGGCTTTGTCACTGGATTTCCCATTGCCTCTAGATCTGCACGCTTTCACCAGTGGACACTGTTGTTTCTTCTGTCTGGTGACTGGTGATTCCAAAACGGCTGGCCATTCAGTCCTTCCCGGAGGCCAGAACTTCCATTTTGCATCTAAGTAGATGAGAGTTGACAGCCACAATGCAGAGGACAAAGGACAGAAAGGCCTGAGGTCCCTAGGCCGAGCATGTTTTGAGGTGCCGGCCAACTCCAGTGCCAAGCACCCCTGGGACCAAGGGATGATGTTCCCGTAGCAACAGCATGTCCATGGACCTCAGGCTGCATCCAGTGGACCTCTCTGGAGTCAGCAGGGCGATCAAGCTATTTGTTGAACTCAGAGTTCTTCTCGGCAAGGTTTGGCTGTAACAAACACTTTCCTTTTGGTGTTTTAATTTTTATTTTAAAAATTTAAATGTGTTTGTTTTAAAAGCGGTTAAAAATGTATTTATGTTCTGTATTATTTTATCTTTAATTAATGAAGTAATTTGTGCAGAGTGTAGGATTTAAGAGAAATGAAAGCCAGGGAAGCTTTGCTCGAAGGGCAGGAGGGGAAGTGGGAGTGAGTGCTCAGATTTTCATTGCTGGCCTTCGGGAGGGCTGGAAAGGGAAGGCTCTGCCCTTCAGTGTCTGATGGGAGTGGATTGCCTGGCACCAGTGTCAGGTTGGGCCTGGAAGGCAGGACCCCATTCCTAGCCACCAATATGCCAAGTGGTAGAAGACAGGAATTTCCTGCAAGTGGTAGAATCACCATCATCTTGGCTCTTGGGCACCAGGCGCCACCTACCAAGCTGTGAAACTAAACCTTCTCCACTAAATGTCTTTAGGGTTCCTAGTTTCAGAGAATAATATGTGATTTGCCTCCTGCTTCTGCTGTATGCTAAGCATATAATTGCCTACTTTATGGAAACTTGTGCCTTTGAAACTTTGTAAATTTAAATACATTTGAGAAGTTGCTTCTTTTTACTTTTTCTATTTTTCCTACCTTTTTCTAGAGAAAAAAATGTGTGTGTGATTTTTTTGTTTTTGTTTTTGTTTTTTGCATATCTTTTTCTGGGAGTGGGGGTGGGAGCTGCCGCAAACTCATTTTTATGCAATCTGGTTTTTGGTGTCCAGTTTGGGAAGACTATTGCTGTCACTTGCCTGCCGCGTTTCACTACTTTCTGATCAAGCAGTGTGCTAACTTTTGTACAGATCAATTTGATAAAATTAAAAGAAAACGCTTTTTATCTACATAGACTTCGTTTTGCGTATTGCTTTCTTTGAGCCTGGGAAACCCTTGTGGAGTTTCCTGGCAAGGCAGAGATTAAGCTCTCCTGTGGATTTGACCTCTTCGAGCAGTCAGTGTGAGGAAGGTGGTATGACTCGGGGGAGCTCCACACAGATCCCCTAGGACAGGGGCAGCATCTCATCCCAGGATGGCAGCAGGACACCGGGTCTGAGTTTAGACACCAGTGTGCTCAGCCAACAGACTGACTTCCTGGGGGTGGGGGGGTGCTCATTAGGCAAAGTGAGTCCAGATGGACTCTCCCTGGCCATTGCCCTCCCAGGCAAGTCAGGGCTGTCTCTGGGTGGCTGTGCAGTGCTGCAGGCCCATGGCATTTTTCAGGCCCTGGCTCTGGGCCAGACTGGGAGCGGATAAAAGCTGCCCTGCAGGAGCTGGTAGAATTGTCTGCTGGGAGGAAAGTTTCTAGGGAGAGGACGGTTGTGGGGAGTGGCAGTGAGTGGGGGCAGTGGGTCTCTTGCCAAGCCTCCCATGCATGTGGCTGGTGGGGGCTTCATGGGGAAAGGCTGGCCCACCAACTCAGCCTTTCCTGGGCCTGGAGGTGGGAAGAGGATTAGGCTTTCTCTGGGAACCCAGAGAGGGAGGCATTGCAATGGGTGGTTGGGTAGGGGGCATTCAGCCCACCCCAGTCTCCCTGGCTGCCACACCCCTCACCTCACTCCCTGCCAAGGCAGCATTTGGGAAGAGCTGCCTGGATTTAGGAGAGTTCTCCAGGTCCAGGCCTGCCAAGCCTGGGGAGGTACTGTGGAAGCCAGGTTCACAGACAGTTACAGCCTTCACAGCCTGCTGCTTGTATGCGAGTAGTCCAGTCTGTCCTGTGCCCAGACAGGGGCTGTCCAGGCCAATATGGCCTCAAAGCTCCCACATTGACACACTAGACGAAGGAGAACTCTGAGCATCCGGCTCGCTGACAAAGCCACAAGGCCTCTTTGCTGTGTTGGACTCACTTTAGGGCTTGCCAGGTTCCCAAGGGCTGGATGGCCTTGCAGAGTTTGTCTGGACTTGGCAGGCTCATGAGCATTAACTCCTGTGTGCCCAGGCCCTGCTGTCTCACTGATCAGCCCTGGCCCCAGTGTGCCTCCCAGGGGTCTTCCCGTACCTGAGACTCAGGAAGGATGGTACTGGAGTCCTGGCCAGTCCATCCCTCTGCATGGGTACAGTAATGCACCCCCCTCCCTTCTTGTAAGACACTCCTCCCTAGTGTCCTGGACTGACCAACTGATGGCCGTCCCGTTGGCACCCTCAGTCCTCAGAAAGATCAGATGTCCTGGGAGTCTCCAAATGCTAGGCCATGCCCTGAGGTTGTGGCCAGGCAGGGATGCCCAGTGATTGGGTCTCTCCCCTGGTCCACTGGTTGGTACAGGTTTTGCAGCAGATGTGTCTAGCATCTGGCATCCAGCATCCCTCAAGGGCTCCTGGCTGGTGACATTGCCAAAGCTGGCCTTGGCCTGCTTTACCCCAAGTACAGGCTCTGTTGAAGCTCTCTCTGAGGGTGCTCATCTATCAGCCCATCCCAGGGAGGGACAGGCTGGCGGGAAAAGTTCCTCATTTTTTATTTCCTCACCGAGAATGGATAGCACTGCTGCTGACCTTGGCCAAACAGAAGGCCCTCTTCAGACAGAAAGGGGAAATGGAGCTCATGATTACCCTGGTCACTGATATATTGGAAAAGCCCTTTTGGTCTTCTCGCCTGGCTTTGGCCTGCAGGAGCAAGACTTCTGTTGGGGTAACTTTGTGCCTGGCATAGCTATCCACTTCCGAGACAGGCCTGTGTCCTCTGACCAGCTGCTCTGGCCTCAGGCCTCTCTCAGAGACTCAGTTTCAGGGCCTGCTGTGGTTTCAGGCCTTAGTTAAGGGATAATACCCTGGACTCTTCTATGGATGGCTAGCTAGGGTTCAGTTTGGTGACTTCACAGCAAACCACCCTGGGCCAGGATTCTAGTCTCAGGATGCGAAACTAGCACTGTCTCCAAATCTCCCATCACTCCTCCCTCAGCCAGTGTGGGCTCCAAGACAAGGACACAGGTCACCCCTTTACTCCCCAGTCCCTTGGGCAAAGAACCATTTTGAGGGAAGAGGACTCAGCTGGACAGGGCACCCAGATGGCCAGCCTGTCCTTCCTGTGCACATTGTGGCATTGCTACCTCAAGCCACATGGGGATTCTCTTTGCTCATCTACAAAATAAGGAACATTTGTACATCAGAAAATTAAAGTGAAATGGGCAAACAGTGCATATCCAAATACTGACCTTAGGTGGCCATGTGCCTTGGTCATCCTGTTGCCATGGTCTCCTCTGTTGCCATGGTTCCCCTCATTGCATGATCCACCCCATTGCCTTGGTCCCCTTATTGACATGATCCTCTCCCATTGCCATGGTCCTTCCCGTTGTCTTGATTCCTTCCATTGCCTTGGTTTCCTTGTCGCCTTGGTCACCCATTTCCTTGGTTCATCTCCATTGTCTTGGTTCCCCTCATTTCCTTGGTCCCCGCCATTGCCTTTGTCTCTCCTATTGCCTTTGTCTTTCCCATTGCCATGGCCTCCCACATTGTCTTGGTCTCACCCATTGCTGTTGTCCTCCTCTCTTGCCTTTTTCACTCCCTGCCCATGGCACAGTGACAGCCTCTCTGAGGCTCCCTGAGGATGAACAAAGCTGGACATCCTCTTTTGTGGTCAGCACACTGACCTGTGTGAAGGGAACCTTCCTACCTGTCTGGGTCAAATCTCAGGCCCCTTGTCCCTGAACCCTGACACCTGTGTGGGACAGACCTAATTATCCTTCCCTGCCCAGTTTTTCCCTTCTCCATGAAGCTAGGATGGAAACTGAGGGCCATCTGAACCTGGGTTGGTCAGCTTAGCTGAGGGTCTCCTTGGATTCCCAACTGCAATCCTCCTTGGAAATGTGCAAGACACTCAGGAGATGCTCCCTCAAAGGTTCTTTGACTGGCTCATGTCTGGATTCTTCTGGGGCACCCGGCACCAGGGGACTCTGCAAGGGTTAAGTGGTGCAGGCAACCGTGCCCACAGCAGGCGGAGCACTGGGCTGGTACGGGGCCCAGAACTGTGAAGGCGCTGCATTTTAATGAATCCTTATTGCTGGGGAGGCCTTTGTCTTTCTTTATCCGGTGCACAATAAAAGAATTAATTAGACAGAAAATGGCAGGGCAAGGGACTGACAAGTCATTAAGGGTGTTGAATGACCGATGAGATGCACACTGGGGCAGATTTCGGCTCTGGAATGATAATGGCCAGCCGGGTGCTTTGTATGCACGACCAGCAGGCCTCAGTGCCTGCATTGTGGCTGCCATTGTGGCTAGCCCAGGGTAGACATGGGGGTCCTGACTCTCAAGAAAGAGTGGAGTGAGAATCGGCCAGACAGAACCTGTGTAATTTCTGTGGGTAGACTTGGTCCTCAATGTTTAGATGTGAAAGGACTTTGGGGAGGTTGTTCTGCCCATTGAACCTTATTTCCTGCTGGGGGACAGACAGGTGGGGATGTGACGATGGCACTCCCCACACTGTGGGAAGGGGCACAGGAGAGGAAGAGAGAGAAAAGAGGAAGGCAAGAGGGAGGAGGACATGATGGAGGCATCCTTGCTGCTGCTGTCCTGGTTATTAGGCATCACCAGGAAACAAGTGCCAACCACAGACCAGCTCTCTCACTCAGAAAAATTGACCTCCTCATGGCATCTGTGTCCTTCTCTGTGACCACCAAGTAAGTGTCTAGAAGGATCAGGCCAGGGTCAAAGCTAAGAAGTTGGTGAATCAAGAACATACATTAGGCCCTACTGCCCATGGCCTCTGACTGGTGGGAGGCTCAACCTGTCCCAGCTCTGTGACTCAATTTCCTCTGGCCTAGCCAGATGGGAGCTGTGCTATAGATCCAGACTCTGGGTTCCACTGCTGGAAAGCAGCTCTGTAACTCCTATGTGTTGTCCATAGATGGGAAGGAAAGGGTTGGAAGAGGGGTCTCCTTTGCCCTTCAGATGATGAAAATGTCAGAGACCAATCTCAGTCAGCCTATCAACAATCCTTCCTGGGCTGAATGCTAAGGGACAAGTTTTGCTATACCAGCTCCCAATGTGGTGACACCAACTCTTCTCTAGACAGCACAAAGATCCTGGGAGGAGTTGGCAGCCTGCTGGACTTGAATCCTGGTCCATTGGCAAAGCCATATCCAGTGCTGCTGGATGTGGTCCTGGGACAGCAAAATCTCATGGGGAAGGGGCTGTCCTGCTCAGAGGACTATTTTTCTATGCAGGGAGAGGCAGGTGGCCCTGGAAGAGGCTGAGAAAGATGGTCCTGAGTCAGTTCCACTCAGAGAGGTAGTAGCAGCTAGACCTATTTCCAGGAAGTGAGTGACCCATCAACATAGCAGAGATTCTGGACACCACTCAGAAGCATTGTCATTGATTTTGATACAGATCATCCAAAGAAGGTGTGTATGCGTGTCCCCTCTTTACACGTGTGCAGGATTAAAGTGAGCCTGGCACCCTCTGTATCATCTCCTAAGAAGGATCCTTACCTCCCTTCTTATCCAGTCCTTGAGATTATTCAGATCAACCAAGGAGCTTGTTTGCTAATGGCTGAGGAATGAATGAGGTGGTCAGAGGCCTAGCAACCTGAGTCTCTGCTGTTTCCCTAAATGAACAGAGGTGTTGAGGAGAGTCAGTTACTTGAGGCATGTGCCTGGTAACTGGGGCTTAGACAGAGAGAGGAGTGTTTTATCTGGTTCTCCTGTGACTCCCAGTGTGTACAACCTCAGAGAACTTACTGGTGTCTTTGGCCTCAATATCACATCTGTAAAATGGAAAGAGCATTGTTCATCTCCCCAAGAATCGTGCTCAGGAACGTAGATGTGTGTAGGTCAGGTACTCAGGATGAGATCTAGTTAGATCACTGCTCAGAATGTATTATTCAGAGTCAGCATTGAGATATAGAGACAGGACACAATTCTGCTCATAATCAGTAAGGAGTCAGCCTGCTGACTGGAATGTGTCCCATTTATCCACCCACTCACATCTATTTACCCACTCATCTACTTATTATCTATCCAACTATTCATTCACCTATTTATCATTCATTCCTCAACCTTCCTATCCATACACCTATCCATCTATCTACCCACCACTCCATGTTCATCCATCAACCTTATCATCCATCAACCTTATCATCCATCAATCTATCCACTTATCCATTCATCCAAACTTTCTATCCATCCATCCATCCATCCATCCATCTACCTTCCTATCTACCCATGAATCTGTCTCCCATTCTCCATCCATCCCTTGAGTGTCCATTATGTTCCAGGTGCTATATTTAAAGTAGAAAGAGACAGACCTGGTCCTGCTCTCCCTCAGTCCAACAGTAAAAGATTACACAGGACAAGTAGCTAGAACAGGGAGCTAATGTGTTCAGCAATCAGGGAAGGCTTCCTGAGGAAGTCTCAGCTACCTGAAATATCTCTTCCAGTCTCGTCTCTGAGCAGGGTACAAGCTTATCTCATGTCCATTATTGGTTGAGATAAATGGCACTATCTTTTTCTCCTTCACTCTGGGAGCCCTGGTCCTCCCCAGCCTACTCTTTTTCATTGAACCTGAATTAGCAGCAGTGCTTAGGAGACAAATGAGGCAGGCCTGAGCCACTGGTCCTATACCCAAGTACAGCCTCCTCACAGCTCTGGTCTCAGGGAGAAGTAAGGTGCACAACTCATCCCAGTTTGCCTGGATATTTCCAACTTTAGGATGGAAAGTTTCATTTCCTGGCAAGCCTCTTGGCCCCAGGCATACCAGGATGGGTGAATACCCTAATGAGAGGTTCTTTACTGGCCACATCCACTAATGGTGTGGGTGAGGTGGGTGGAGAGCAGCCCCAACACAGCATGAGTGGGGTGCCCTTGGGTGGCCTTATGAGCTCAACAGGGTCAAGCCATGGCTCTCTATGACATGCATTCATGACCTAAGCCCTCTGGAAACAGACCATATGCCTATTATTTACTGAGGGAGGAATCATTAATGAACAGAAATGTAGCCAGGACACATTTTCTCCAGGTGAAGTGGCTTGAGTCTCAGATCCTTCAGAGCAAGGAGTCAGTTAAGACCCTAGGGTGAGTTGGCTGGGCAGCACTAGTAGCAGGAGACTCAGGCTCACCTGTCACCAGTGTTCCCTTTACAAAGTTCTCATAGGACAAGAAAAGCCCCAGGAGGTCCACTGGCAGCAAGTATAAAAGGCAGCTGATGAGGAGGAATGCTCAGACAAGTCCTCAAGAGCTATCATGGGGGAATGGTGAGAGTTGCCATGAAATGGAGCCTGTGTGTGTGTGAAAAGCGTAACTGCTCATCTCCTGCACTGCCAAACTGTTTAACTTAGGACAGTTACAAAGTCAAAGAATATGAACTTGAGTTAACAGAAATGGCAGGAATGTGCGCTAAGCACTCTTCTGGAAGGCACACTGCCTACTGGTGCCCAAGTTCAGAAAGAGAATAAGTGCTGGTGATGCTGAGGCCAGTCAAGCCTTATTTCTTATAGGAATCTAAACTATATGATGACTTCCAAAAGTGGTCTGCAGTCACTGAAAGCCACCACCCATGCTGCCTGGCAAGTCCACCAGGAGAAAATGCACATATGTGTTCACAAAAATAGAAGGCTCTTTGCTTATTCCAAACAGAAAACTTTCAGCACACAGTGCAAGAGTGAGTAAATAACATGATCTGGTCACACACTGGGACCTACCTTGGCAATGAGCACAGTGAACCTCATGTCACATCAAGAGATTTGCCGTGACCAGGTTCTAGAGTAAAGGATGTTGCTGTTTGTGGGCAGAGCAGTGAAGAAACATTTCAGGGGCTTCTTTTAGTTCTGTTCAGAGTCCTATTGCTCTGCTGTCTGAAGAACTGGTCCCTAGCTCACCTGCAGTTCCTCGTGCTAGGTTTTGGGTGGACTCCCCCGCACCTCCAACAAAAATCAGGCCACTTGCACTCTAAAGTCCAGGGATCCTTGTCCCAAACCTCTACATTCCAGAATGTTTGTCTCTGCTCAGTAAATCTAAAGAAAATATTCCAGAATAGGCAAGCAAGTTACAGTGATGCTGGTCTTGTTGATTTATTTTCTTTTCTTTGTTTGGTTTTTTTGAGACAAGTTCTTACTATGTTGTTTAGGCTGTCCTTAAACTCACTATGTAGGCCAGGCCAGTCTCAAACTCAAGACAATGTTCCTGACTCAGCCTCCCAAGTTCTGGGATTATAGGTGTGCACCACCACACTCAGCTTGGTCTAGTTAATTTTTAAGGGTAGTGGAGCCCTAGGGACAGGGGAGATGGGAGGATACTAGGTTACCCTCACTGTCAATCCTGGGATTGTTCTAGGTAACAGAAAATGGCTAGCATGAGAAGAGATTCTGTAAGGGAGAGGAAACCTCCATACAGAAGTTTGCTGCTCAGTCACCCATTCAGCAAAAGGGTTCGGATCACCCCAGAGTCCAGGCCACAGGTATATAAGTAAAGAAGGAGAGTGTGATTGTGTGATTGTGATGGTGACAATATGTGGCAGTAAGGGAGGGTACTAGCCTCTATCAGCATGACCTCAGCTCCAGGCCTGGTGGAAGTTTTCACCCAAGTCAACAGTTGAAAGATGTGACCTTAAGATTAGTCACTCAGCCATGGCCACCATGCTGGCTAGGATGGAACCTAGGGCAGAGAGCAAATAAGGAGAAGCTGCTGTAATGAGGACATAATATACCCCACTCTCTACTTGGGTCTCTGCCCTCTCCAGGACTCACCATGTCAGCTGAACAGAGGACGCTTTAAGGCACAGATTCTCCTGGACTCTGTCTTCTCAGATCAGGCCTGGGTGTCACCTCTTGTGCTCCTCGGCTCCTGCTGGGCAAGGTCTTTGCGAAGAGGACCATCCTGAGGCCCAAACAGCATAGCTCCTCTCTGTCTCTTTGCCCTGGTGAGAGAGTGTACTGGCAGGTTCAGGTATGGGGTTGAGGTCTGCCAGGCCCACCTGTGGCAGGGGTACCCTTGAGAGCTCCTGGATACATGTGAAGGGGCCTGGAGTCAGCCTCCTCCAACTGTGTCCAGGGTAGGAGGCTGCCAGGCCTGGCGGGAGCTGCGGAGACACGGGCAGCCTGAACAGGAAATGGCTGGCTGGAGCATTTCCTTTCATTAAACACCATTCCCGGCTCCCCCTACCCCAGGCGAATGGATGTCACAGACCCGTCCCCAGGCTGTGGCTGAGTGGGGAGTTTCAATGCTTCAGGAATGCAAGCAGCATTGGGGGGAGGTAGCAGCACTGTCGCCAGGAGGAGACAGAAGCTAGAGTGGTGGAGGTGGGCGTCCTGCACCCATCTGGCAGAAAAGTCATATTTTTGCAAAGCAAGGGACTGAGCCAGCTCGGTTTCCTTTGAAAAGGAGACAAATTACATTTCAATTTTTGATGGGGTCTCACAGCCCTCGCCCCCGCCTCCCGCTCTGCACACCCTGGGGATGAGATTCCGGAGGGGCTGCCTCCTAGTCACCTGTTCCTCCCATTTGAAAGCTAATTCTGCAGGGCCCGTGGGTGGCAGCGGGAGGCAGCGGGTGCCGCAGATCCACGGATCCACGTGTGGGTGCCGGCCGCTCCCTGTCTAATGCTGCTATGCCTACTGGTTGCAAAACAGCCTGAACGAGGCTCATTTCCATGAAGAGCCCCTACCCCCTCCCCAGTCCCTTGCTGAATACTTCATTCTGAATCCCTGAGGCTCAAATCTGCAGAACGCTCCCCTGCTCCCCACCCCACCCCCAGATGCCCAGGGAGAAAGAACTAGGTTCCAATGTTAGAATGTCATGTAAACAGAGGACCCTCAGCGGCTAGGGTCCTGTTGGTGAGTTCCCCAGGGAATGCCAGATAATGGTCCATACCGGCTTTGCTTGTGGGCCCTAAGGGCATTACTTGAGGGCTGTCACAGGAGAGGGGACATGGAAAGTAAGGAGCTTATGACCCACTGGACAGGTGCTCCAGGTCCTCCGGATGGGGAATGGAGGGGAGACACTCTGGGAGCCAGGACAGGGTTCAAATCTTCAACTCTAGCATGTTCTCTTCTGCTGAAATTCTTGTATTCGGTGACGGCAAATTCTCAGGGTCTATGGAGAAAGTGGGCACCTTCAGGGGCCTGGGAGCTCTGAGAAAGTTGGGGTACAGGGAATCACTGCCACCTGGGAAGCAGTCCAAAGCAACAAGCCAGAAATGAGGACTACTTCTGGGTAGATGGTGGATGCAAATGGACAGAAGCTGGCATCTCAGTCAAGCACAGCACCCGCTTCATCTAGGTGTTGGAAGGACACCAGGACCAAGCATCCCCATCCTCACTAGGGTAGACGGCTCAGAACAGTGCCTCTCTGATCCTGGAAACCTTCTGTATTTAGGGTGAATTCCTTCCCTGCCTGAATTCCTTAGTGACCTTGACCAACTGCCCCTCTGGGTCCTGATGACTAGTTCTGATCAGTCTATGGCTTGGGCTGAGGAGGAAATGCCTTCTGCTGCGGGACCAGGCCACAGTCCCCAGTGCCCTGACCTCAGGTCCCTGCTGACAGACCTATTAAATCTGTTTCTCAGGCCTTGTGGGTTAAACTCACAGATCTTGGGCTGCTCTTGAAAATCAAAACCATATTTTCCCTCTTGGAGTTTCCCAATGGGTTTTAACCCAGACTCAAAGAACTCATTTGGACAGATGCCATCTCCACCTGGGAAAACTTGATTTTCCCCATGCCAGTGGGAAAATCAGCTAGAATATGAGTTAGGGACAGCAGAAAAGGATGAAGCAACTGGGGCTGGGTGCAGCTGGATGGGACATCCCTCCCCTAAAGATCGGGCTCCTGGAGTAGGTGAGGACACTTTGTACCCAGTGGAACCTGGGGTTATGGAATGGGAAAGGGTCCCAGGATCCCAGCCCCCCACACTTGTGCTATTCAAAATCAGCAGCACCCAAACTGTCCTGGTACAAAGACCTTAGCTCTAGAGTTTTTGGGAAAGGCCTTGTGGTATGGGTGGGAGATACATGAGCTCCCAGGTTAAGAAGTGTTCACATGCACACATCCTGGGAAAAATGGTCCTTATTCATTGGGCTGAGGGGATCCCAAAACTAAGACTGTGAGAGTCCCAGCAAGCCAGGATGGCTTCCCCAGCACAGACACCCAGGAAGAACCTGGAACATCAAGGAACCACTCTTCCTGCTTAGTTTCAAGACCCGGGGCCCTGATATACTTATGACAGCCTTGGTGCTGGATTGGGGCAGGCTCTGGAGCCCTGTGGAGATGAGCAGAGCCAGTAGTTGGCATTGCTGGTTTCTGGAGTTGAGGGCCCAGCTTCCATGGCATATTCTTATCTCTAGCTGCCAGATCTGTTTAAAACAACAGATGTGCTCTCCTGCAGTCCTGGATGCCAGGAGGCCAAAATCAAGGCAGAGGCCCAAAGGGAAGGTCTGTCCTGTCATTTCTAGCTCCTGATGGTTTTAGGCTTCCCAAAGCTTGTGGCCACCTAGGTCCAGTCTCATCCTCTGTCATCTTCACATGGCTATTCCTCTGTGTTCTTTGGACTCATCATCTTCTTCTTCTGTTATGAGGTAACTCTTACTGGGTTCAGTGCCACTCAGATAATCCAGGACATACTCATCTGCAAATCCTTAATCTGGTCACATTTCTTCCTAAATGAGGTCACAGTGACAGAGCTCAGGGGCTTAGATGTGGGCACATTTTTAGGAACCAGGGTTTAGCCTCCATACACATGGCCTCATCTCATTTAATTTTCTAAGGACTCCACAAGGGAACATACACAAAGGTGAAGTTCAAGATCTCCCTGCCACACTGGGGAAAAGGGTTTTATATGATCCCTGATTAAAATGCTTGATGACTGACCCCAGGTGACCTCTGAGGGACTGGTGACTGACTAGTAGTGAGGCTCCTGATGAAGTTCTGACCCTGAATTTCTGAATTCACATATTTATTTTGCAGGAGCATTTTTCCTCCAGAGTACCATGTGTCTGAGGTGGGGCCAGGCTGAACTGAGGGCAAGTTCTGCCAGGAGGGCTCAGTCCTGTCTTGCCCTAGGACACAGCCTCTGCTGCCTCCTTGGCACAACAGGACCTTGAGCTTCAGAAAGACACTTCATAGTGAATGGTGTGGCTGAGCAACCCTTGCTCTCCACAGGGGCTCCGACCCCTGGAACAGTTTAGGGAGTCACTCTGAGTGAATGAGAACACAGAGCTAAAGGCCCATTGGGAACACAAGTGAGAGAGGAAATCACGCCATTCCTCCTTTTTGAGGTCTCGCAGGACTCTGCTGTGTCCCTGGAGATAGAGCCCTTCTCTGATTTGTGATAGTAATTCAGATGACCAAAATGGGAAATCCAGAGCCATTGGGTTTGCATGCAAATCCACCTTGGTGTGCAAATTAGAAAGAACTGAAAATGAAACCAGATGTATCTGTGGTCCCAGCTATTAGGGAGGATGAGGCAGGAGGATTTTGAATTCGAGGCCAACCTAGGCAACATACTAAAAAAATTTTAAGAGGCCCACATAGCTTTGCATTCCCTGGGTTCAATCCCTAGTACGACAACAACAGCAACAACAACAACAACAAAAACAACAACAAGAAAGAAAGAAAGAGAAAAAGAAAAAGAAAAAGAAAAAACTGAAATGAACATCCAACTAACACCTACCTGGTGTCACAGGAGCCCCAACTGGAGACAACCAAAATGTCCATCAACGGAAGAATGGACAAACACCTGGGGTGTATCACTCAGCCACAAGAAGGTATGAATGCACACTGATGAGTCTTGGGGACACACTGAGAGGAGGAGCAGCTCCAGGAAGACAGCAGCATGTTGTTCCACAGTGTATAAACTCCAGACTAAGCCAACCCAAGCAGACAATGCTCCTCAGGGACTGGGCAGGGACAGTTCATGAACACAGGCTTCCCTTCTTGATGATAAGACCTTTCTGAAAGTCGTTATAGGTGGTGGCCACGCAATGCTGTGAACACAGGACATGCCACTGAACTGCTGCCCACTTCAAGAAACTGATGTAGGGGCTGGGGATATAGCTCAGGGGCACAGCACCTGCCTGTCAGGTGTGAGGTTGTGAGTTCAATCTGTGGTACCACAAAAAAAAAAAAAAAAAAAAAGAAAAAAGAAACTGATACAATGTGACCGTAATCTCATCTCAGTGTAATAGAAACCCCACAGTCTTGGGGTGACTCCCCAGGCCCTAGCCTCAAGGTCACAGAAGAAATTTGACCTTTCCCAAAAACAGAGAGATGGGAAAGGTGGGAGGTGGCCTAGGCTGGTGCAGGGAGGGTGCTGGGCATAGGCAGTGGGAGGGGCAGAGGAGCCCTGGAGCAGATGAGAAAACAGCTTCATGTCCGCAGAACCCTCAGGGTGCCCAGACCGGTGGAATCCAGGTCGGGGTGGAAAAGGAGTCTCTGGCTTCCTGAGGTCAGAGGAGGTTATCGCAGTGGCCAGGGATTGGACTCAGGTCACGGCTGACTGGCGAGCACCCTGGGAACCTGAGGCAGTGGTCATGTCCAGTGGGCCAAAGACCTTGTACATTGACCTGTCACTGGACTGGAGTCCCCATTATAGCCATACATGTGCCCGTACCCTCCACATGAGTACTGTGCCACCTCCACCCCTAGTACTGAGCATGCATTCCTGTGTGAAACCCACATAGGTTCTCTGGAGTCCAGGAGGGACTCCTCCCACTGCCCTGCTGGATCTTCCTGGGAAAATTCCAGAGGTCCTCACCCTGTACTCGGAGACAGCAGCACCAAGATGCCATGCAAGGAAAATTCAGAAAGCATACTACCTAATGTCATAATGGCTGTCTGACCTTGTCAGTGGGCAGCACGCTGGCTGGGGGCAGTGGCTATGTCTCTTTTCCAAAAACAGGCAGATCTCAAGGTAGCCAAGGCCCCAGAAAGCTGCAGAGCCAGGCTTCACAGTGGGCAGTGGCCCAAGATGTCAGGAGAATGCAGAGACTTAGAAAGGGTCCACAGAAACTGCTTCCCAAGCAGTGGGCTGCCCTTTTCTCCTCATACATAGTTTCCTGGTCTGTGATATAGCTGCTCCTAAGAATTGCCAACATATGAAGAAGGCTCGCCCTGACTGGACACACCCCCAACCCTCGTGCACCTGACCTTCAGTTGAGGACTCTGGGTATACACATTTTACAAATGGGAAAACTGAGGCTTAGTAAGGCTCTGTGCCCAGCCCAGGAACTGTTCTAGGAACTTGAGGTGGGGAGGTCATTAAAAACCCAGGTTCAGATGTGTCCCCACCACCTACTGTTATGCCTCTTTGGGCAAGAGGCTCAGGAACCCTGGATAGCAAACGTGTGTCCTCTCTGGCAGCAAGCCATGTCACTTGCCTGGGGATGAAGGTCTGTGACAGGTGTAGAGAGGTTTGTAGACTGCAGGCTCTGAGCTTCTGAAGGGGATTGCCATTGTCGCTCTCACAGGTGAGCATCAGGGATGGGAGCTATCACGGCCTAGCTGTGTCCCCCCGGTCACGTGATGAAGTTCTGGCTTGCAGAACATGATTACACTTGGAGATAGGCCTTGAAACAGATGAGTGGGGTAAAGCAAGGCACAAGGGGAGGGCACTAGTATAGCAGGACTGGTGTCCTCACAGAGAGAGGAGGCTGGGCATAGACACACAGAGGGATGATCATGTAAGGACACAGGAGAAGGTGGTATCTTATGCCCAGGAGGAAGGCTTGGCGGAACTGACCAGTAACATCCTGCTTGAAGACCTCAACCCCCAGAACCATGAGAGAATGAAAGGGAACAGCTGTCTGAGCTTGTCACAGGGGGCCCAGCAAGCATGCAGAAGACACTAACTCACTGCAGGCAGAAGGTGTAGTGATCTAAACAACCCCTTGGCTACTCAGGGTTCTAGAGACTTCTTTGCCCCTGGGTTAATTCACCATCATCACTCTGTCCATCCCCAAATCAAATCTTGGATAGAAATCTTGAGGAAACTGCCACTGCAGGAAGCAGCTGTGGTACATTGCCCAGAAAGTTTCACCTGGTTCTGCCCCAGCTCTCTGCGAGGCCAGCACCAGATGAGCTTCACTTTCTTGATAGGTTCTAATGTTGAGGATTCTTCCCTCTCTAGAAACCATTATGGAATATTTTGTGATTAAAAAAAAATGTCTGTCATAAATATCAAGGTATGTGTGAACTTCCTGTATGGACCCAGATGACTCCTAGTTCTACACAGTCCTTGCCAGAGCATGGCAAGCAAGTGTGAGCCATGAAGATCCTGCTCCTGGGCCAGGTCAATATTGATTCAGAGGGATGTGGCGCCAGCCTCCATGGCTACAGGAGTCTACCCATGAGGGCTGCTGGGAGAGACCCTGGAGACGAGTCCAACCAGGCACGCAGGCCAGACAGAGATGGAGTGAATTCCTCAGCTCAGCCATCCTACACAATAAGGCAATTCCTCTGCTTTACTAAAACCAAGTAAGGGAGAATTTGCCTAACTTATTTTAATTAAGAATTAAATTAAAAATTTAATCATTTTAATCATTTTGGTCAACAGCTGTTCACCTGATTGTTGATTGCCTAAGGAGAACCATTTGCTGTCTCCTCACTCTCTGGGGCCCTGGAGCCTCTCAGGCCCTACTCCTCAGAGGGTAGCTGGGGAGGGACCTTTTCTCTAGGGGATGGTCATCTGGGCCCAAGCTACCAGAGGCCTGCAGACCCTCGATGATGGATGATGTGCTGTCTCCAGTGCCCCACAATCTCAAGTCCTCAGTTCCTAGGTTACAGCCAACATCTTCCACACCCATGCAACTTAGAAAAAGAACAGTTGGCCCCTTCCTATAGTCCACACCTGGCTCACAGAACCTGTTGTCTCGGAGGGAGAGAAGCGCTACGTGAACTCAGTCAGCTCTCTCTCTTGTATCCTCAGTCCAACAGTAATTTTTTTCACTTACTTCCCACCACAGATGCACCCTGCGGCCTGGGTTGGCATTGTATAGCTTGAAGTGTAAAAAGTTTCTCTGGTTCCTCCCTTTGCCTTCATCCACCCCCACTTTACATCTGGGGCAACACAGGTGGTCATGGTACATGACTCTCCTCTTACTGTAGCCTGCCCTGCTATAGTGTGCAGCAGCAGCAGCCATCATGGCTAGCGAAGGAAGTGGTAGTATGTAAGTGAATGAATGAGTAGTTGAGAGAGTGAATTGATGGGTTTGCCCTGTGGTTCTTAGGAAGACAACAATGAGGCCACCCTGCAGCTTGGGTGTCAGGCATGTGTACCCAGCTTCAGAGCACTCTGCCAAGTGTACTTAAACACATCTGAGTGTGGGGCCCCCAGTGTATACTGCTGCCTCAGGGGACAAGGTAAACAGATCCATTCGTGGATTTACAACCTTGATCTATGCAGCAAGGTCTGACAATAGGGAGGATTTCTAGCAGAAATGCTCCCTGCATGCTGGAGATGGGGAGCACCCTGTGCACAAAGATTTGGGCCTCCACGTGATCAAAGGCAGCTGTGGACACTGGGACACCGGTCCTCATAGAAAGCCATTGGGAACATATCCCAGTTAATCAAAGAGTTGTAAAGTGTCTGACTTGAACAGGCAGTGATAATTTCATTTTCTTGATTCTCTGTTGATGTTTTTGAAAGTCGGTGAAAGGATCGAGGGTGGTACACTAGGATTCTCAGCTCGCCTCTGCTGTGGGGGGCCTGATCTGCTTTCTCCCTAGTGTTGATCCTTAGCTGCTTTCCAGGATGGATGGCTCCCCACTTGGGGTTGGGGTCTCACTTAGCCCATTTCCCTTTTGCTCCAAGAATATTCACCTGCAGAGCTTGTGGCTACATTGCTTACCCCCAAGATCACTTACAGTCATAATCTTACCCTCAAAAGTTGTCCCTTCTGTTACTGTTTTCCAATCACTTCAGAGTACTGATAGACTTTGAAAACAAAAGATATCATTCTATTCATAGCATTCTGTTTTTAGTAGTGGTATTTCCGCTTACAAAATATAGTAATTTTTGATCACCAAAGAATGAATAAATGTTGGTATTAAGCCGCACTTTTTCTTAAAAGGGGGCCAGGGATGTGTGGTACATGAGGCCTGGCATGTGGGGCGGCATCTGGAATAAAAGACCAGATCCCCCTTGCCTGCACAAGTTTTCCTGCGGTGCCTGCAGAGGGCTCAGACCTGGGACTCATGAAGTGACCCCTCCCCACCTAGGGACAGGGGGGCTTTGAATGGTCTTGGGCCTTGTCCCCTGTGGTGTGGCAGCCACCAAGATCCAGCTTTAGTGTCTGCCATTCCTACTTTGACCATGTTCTGAACAGAAGGCAAGCTGTCACTCTTGCCCTGTCCACACAGAAACTGCCACCAAAGATTGTTCCACATTCCAGACCTTAGTGGTGGCTGCCCCAGAACTCCCAAGGCTCTTTTGCTTAATTGCCAGGTGATGTAGGGGTGTAGAAACCCTGGCTGAGGCAGGATGGTGGGTTGAATGAAAGGGACCTCTGGGGGACAAGAAGCACCACCAGAATGTCAGCTGAAGTCCAGTTTCTCTCTTCCAGGTCTCAGTGTCCAGAGCAGGAGGCCAGGCCTGATACAGAAGGACAGACCCAGTGATCTTGTCCTTTCCAAGGAGCCCTCCCAGCGGTCCTATGTCTCTTGGGGTGCAGCTAGGCAGAGATGTTCACTTGGGACTTGGGAAAACACTTCCTAGCTGCTCCTTAACTGCTCTCCACTGAGATCAGAGGGAACCTCTTGCCATCAGGGCAAGAGAACAGGGTCCTCAGGGACCACCCTCTGCTCATGGCAAGTGTGAGTCACCCTGGCAAGAGATAGCAAGCAGAGGTCACTGCTCACACCTCAGTCTGGCCAGACAGTTCCACCAGGTGCCTGAAATAGTTCTCAGAATCCATGGAGAGGAGAGCATGGGTGCCCCAAGAATGGACTTGCCTGGAGCTACAGCAGCCCAGTACAGCCCAGAGACAGCCCCAGGGTCCCAGGGCCAACAGCTAGGGGTACTGACTGTCCCTCCAACTCCAGCAGCCGACTCTATGGTTCTCCAGGCCCCAGAGTCCCCTAGATCTTGCCGCCTGAGCCTCCAGACTCTTTCAAGGAGGGGCCTGTTGGGGGCACCCTTAGGGGTATGATATTGCCTTGTAGGATGATTATAAAGGAGGAAATGGCTTGGTAGGGAGTCCAGACAGGCCCTGACCCTGCTTCTGGGTGCCGGCTGGCTACAGTCTACATGGCTCTTCCTTGGTCAGCCACTGAGCCAGGCACAGTTACTGGAGAGCAAGGCTTGCCTGTCACCCCTTCTCCAGGTGAGATGACACTCTCTCTGGAAGCAGGTAGGGTTCAGCCTGGACTCTTCTGGGGAGAGGTGCTGGAGTACCACCTCAGATAACAAGAGACCACAGACAATGTCCAGTGACTGTGCCTGAGATTTGGGGGAGGGGGAGGAGGTTTGGCTACCAGCAGTGGGTGGGGTGGTGAGGGGGGCACACTGAAGTGCAGATGGCATGCACTCCCATCTCGCAGGTTGCTGGTCCTGTTTAAAACCACCCAGGACAAAGTTGTCCCCACATGGCAGCCAGCTGTGTGCCCACATGGCTGGTGGATGTGCTGAGCTGGGAGCAGAGACCAGAGCGAGGTGCCCCAAGCCACAAATGCCAAGGAGCTAGTAGAGGCAGGGGACTTCTTATGGGCCCCCCAAGGGAACACAAACCCTGACCATACCTTGACTTTGACTCCAGCCTGAAGCACTGAGAGAAAGTGCAATTTCAACATTTTAGGCACTGTGTGTGGTGCTATTACAGTAGCCTTGAGATGCGCTGGTTTCCTGATGACCCTTGGCCATGGCTGCATCACTCCGGTTTCCTCCTCTGTCATCAGGCACCTCCTTGTCTATGCCTACATGGCATTCTCAATCCTCTTCTGGCCTCACATGGGTCAGGGCTGCCTGATTCTTCTGGGGCAGGACATTAGCAAGAGGAGGGACGATGAGAGTCTAGTTGGAACAGCTGCAGAGGACATTCACTCAGTGTGTGGCCAGCCTGGGTGTCAGAAATCCCTTCCTCTGACAGCTTGAAGGTTTTTCTATCTGGTGGCCACTTTCCTTGATGAGATCACTGCTACAGGTGACAGTGATGCTACCTTGTTCTCTGACTCGAACCCTTCAGCCAGCAGCACATACCAAGGCACCTAGCAAGTGCTGAAAGATACCACTAACCATATGCACCTTCCCACCAGTGTTCATAACTGTCTGCACCAGGCCAGGTGAGGGATGTACTTGGGGTGGGCATTCCCAATAGGGCAGCCTTGCTGGACTGGGGGCCGCCTGGTTAACATTCTTCTCCAAGTCAGTCAACATTCAAACTTCAAGTCTGTTTCAAAAGGAGGTGCCCCATTGTGGAGTTCTCCATGCTGGTGGAGGTCCCTCCAACACACATGAGATGAAGCTAATGTCACCTGGCCATTTGGTGTACCTCAGTCTGCCCCTCAACCCCATAGCGTGGGAAGCCTGGCGGCTGGGTCCAGCCTGGGGAGGGATGCCTTAGCAGCTTCTAACCCTGATGATGAGGCCACTATGGAGGCTGTACTGGGAGAAAGAGAAGAATAAATTAGCTGGAAAACTGGGCTATAGGGATCCCAGGGCCATCATGTCCCCAGGAAGGCACAGATTACCCGACATTGCCAGGCAGCTTTTCCCAAGATGATTTGATAGCTGAACAGCTGTTCTATTATAGGCAACTGGGAAGGCCACCAAGGTTGTTATACATCCTGGAGAGATTTTTCTGCGCCTGTGGTCCCACAAGTTTAGCAGTGTCCTGGTTGTCTCAGTCAGGTGGTCAGCATTCAACCCCCTGGTGTCCAGCCATGGCTCCCAGGCTCTGGTCCCAGGCCATGTCTCTGCTGAACTCCTCCCCACACGGCACACCCTCCTTGTCATCACACAAGAGGTGCTGACTGAATGGTGGGGGCCGAGGTCTACCAAGGCTACCTACTGAGCCAGGCCCTGCCAAGTTCTGTAGCCTGAGGGGCTGGAGATTCACCTACCAGATGAGGGCTACCATGGTCATCAGTACTGAACTGGGGTAGGCAGGGCCAGCTAGAGTACGGAATGGTCCCAGCAAGGAGTGGAGTAACCTGGGCCTCAGGCAGTGGTCAGGGCCATTACTGGCCTGGAGAGCAAGGGGACAGGCAAAAGAGGGGACTGAAAACTCACAGGCACACACAGCTAAGACATGGGTCCCATACACACGTATGTACACCACCCATCATGCACACAGGGACAGGACCTGGTCTGGTCCTAAGCCAAGCTGCAAGGCCCTGAGAATGTCCTTTTCCTCCCTCAGTTTCTCCTGTTTCCTCAACTGTAATCTGGAAGGCGCTGGCAAAAGAGACAGCAGGCCTGGTTCAGGGGACCCCAACCCAGTGTACAGGAGCTCATGCAGACTCTGGCTGGGCTGGGAGGAGGGTGAAGAGGTCAGATCTGGGGGACACACCAGTGCTGGGCTTCTTGCAAGGGGATCCCACATCTTGACACACAGGCAGAAACAACTGAGGGTCCTGAGATTCTTCCAGGCCTGGTAGCAGCTGAGCAGGCTTGATTTGTGGCCCAATAATCACAGTCACCTCCCTGCTTAGAGGAGATATGGAAAGAACCGGGAGCCTAGAAGCCCCTACTCAGGAGCAGCTAGCCCTTTGGGGTTCTCGATTTCCTCTCTACCTCTTCTTGTTTTCAACCCTGGAAGCTGAGTGGTGAGGCATTTTGGGCATCTGAGTTGCCTGTCCCTGTTCTTCTATGCCTTGATTTCCCCATCTGTGAAGGGCACTCCTTCCATGCTGACCCAGAGGCTCCTGGACAGTGAAGTGTTGCCTCTATACACCAACCTCACGGGTCTGTCTTTCTGGCCAGCTAAACCTTGCTGCAGGACTTGGCACCCAAGGCTGTGTTGGGAAAACAGTACAGTGCTGCATTCCCAACACAAGCCGGGGAGGGGTCTGCAGGGTGGTCCTGCTCCCAGGGCTTCCAGATGCCTTCCAACCAAGGCTGGGTGGAAGTGGGTCACAGGTGAGGAGGGATAGGGATCCCAGGGCCAAGTAGAGGCAGTGCATGGCTGCCTGGTCTTGTGGTCTTGGTCTACTCCTTAGGAAAAGTCCAGATAGTTCTAGGCATCCTTGAGACCTGCCCAGGTGATGGGCTCCTGAAAGCCATGTCCTCAGGGCCCCACGAGCTTGCTGCTGCTCAGTGCAGTGGGATATTCTAGAAGAGGCTCACAGGGAAGGTGCAGGTGTGCCAGATAGCAGAACCCAGAGACCAGCTGAGAGAGGTGACTTGTGACAGGGAAGTCCACATTTTGCTGGGCACTGTGTCCCATCACATGGACAGAGCAAGGACCAAGAGTTTCTGGAGTTTGTTGAGCTTGGTGAAAATGTAACCCACCCACAGCCCCAACAATGGAGACGCAGCATCTTGGTTAGAGGCAGCTTCCTCTGCAAGGTTATGTGTATTGGGGCCAATGTCTGAGGTCAGACCCTGCCCACCCCCAACTCTGTTCAGCACAACTGGACTGCTCTGCAGGCTTGGGCTTAGGGCAACAGAGGACAGTGGCCTCCAGGGCCCAAGGAAGGACAGGAGGGTATACCAAGAGTCTTCTTGAGTCCCAGGCCTTTTGAGGTGCATCCTTGCCTCAGGCACTGGGCCCTGCCAGACGCATATGTGGAGCAGGTGGCCTGGTGAACATGCACATATCAGGTTTTGTGTGAATGTATCTTCAGTTATGTTGGGCATGTCCATAGGAAGGGCATCACCAGATCAAGTGATAATTCTACATTAAGCTCTTAAGGAAATACCAAATTGTTTTCCAAATTGGCAGCACCATTTTATGTTCCCACCAGTAGTGTACAAAGGTTCTAATTTCTCTACATCTTTGCACTTACTTTCTGAGTTTTGTGTTGTTTTGTTTTCTGATACTTGGAATTGAACCCAGGGCTTTTACACTGAGCTATATATATTTTGGGAAAGTGGTATGCTAAGTCACAAGTTACCCAGGCAGGGCTTGAACTCATGACCCTCTTACCTCAGCCTCCCAGAGTGCTGGAATTGCAAGCATACACCAACACACCCTGGTCCTTTGGGTTTTTTGGTAGTAGCCATCCTAATGGGCATGACATGGTTTGTCATTTGGGGTTTCAATGTGCATTTTCCTGGTGATTACTGACTTTGGCATCTTATTATGAGCTTGTTTGATATTTGTACAGCTTTGGAGACATGTGTATTTGGATTCACTGTCTATTTTTAGTTAGGTGATTTGCCCTGTATAGTTGAGTTTAAGAGTTCTTTATATACTCTGGATTCTAGTCCCTTTTCTCCTTCAGTGACTGCTTCTTATTCTTCTGATTATATCTTTTGTAACATAAAGTTGTTAACTTGGACAATACTCAATTTAACTATTCTTTTGTTGCCTATGTTTTTTGTGTCTTTCTTTACTTTTGTTTGACTGTATTGAACATATTTTGCAAGGTGCCAAGTCTTTGGTGAGCAAAATGTAGTATGGATATTTTTGGGCACAGGTATTGGCAAGCCCAGGAGGACAAGGGAGTCAGGGAGTATTCCCTGGTGAGGGAGGCTGGTCCTTTAGGCTACTAGGTAAGAACCTCACTCTGTTCAGTTAGTGGGAGCTCCTTGGTATACAAATGAGACCCCAAAGATTCCTCCACATTGTGGGGTCTTCCCCTTCTCCCATCTGCCCTCCAAGCTCCTCTTTTCTGAGCCAGGCCCCAGGTCCCAGAAGTAGTAAGTGGAGAGGCTATGGGTGGACACACACAGGGTAATTACTTCTGACTTACAGAAGCGGTAGTAAATTGGATAGAAACTTATGAAAATAGGATTAAGGAGGGAATTGAGCCAAGAGCAAACAGAAGGAAAACTCCCCAAGAGCCAGCAGCCTGGCTGGGCCTTGGAGGCGGCAGAACAGGACATTGCTGGGTGATAGTGTCACGTCCAAGGCAGCCACCCCAGCCACCCAGTGGAGTGAGGAGCCAGCTTGAGGCAGGACAACAGGGACACGCCCTGTTCTTCCAGTTTATCTCACTGAGCTCACTTGATTCTGAGGATTAATTTGGCAATAATTAAAATTCTGTGCAGAACAAACAGGCCGGGCTGACCAGCAGACTGCCACGCAAGGAGCCCTTTCTTTACCAGGGCAGAAATTTAATTAGTGTAGGACTAAGTGGGCCACAAGCAGGGAACAGCAAGCAGAGAACAGCTCCCCAAGGGGCAAAGGTGACTGCAGAACAAGGACCACTGCTCAGAGTAGCTATAGGCTGGGCCCTGGGCAGGCATCTCAGGCCACCAGTGGAAGGCAGCCCCATGGATGTCCCCTGACCTTGCTCATTTCCCCCCAGTCCAGGAGCCTTCCAGTTCATATTTCAGTCAGCTGCAAAGCCATCTGAGTTCTGCAAGATAGGTGGCCAGAGGCTGAGATCCCTGCCAGGATCTCACCTTTGAAACTTGCTGTGCTACAGCCCTTGTGCCCAGCTTCATGTTCTGTACTTCCTTCTAAGGAAGGTGCCATGGATGCTTCATTCTTATTGGATTGCTGAGATATCAGCAACTGTTCTGCTGGTATCTGGAGGAGCGAGATTAATCCTAGACACAACTTAGTTCCTATGGACCGAGCCCTTGGGCAGGAGATGATGTACACTATAAGAGATGTGTCCTCTGGGTCCCTGTCTCCAGGAGTGTGAGGTTCACTGGGCCATGGTGGAGCTGATGTCATGCCTCTGAATGCTGCCTTCTCAGCTTCCTGATGGTCCACATGTAAATACCAGCAAGGAGACAACAGCAAGGGGGCAGAACAGCTGTCCTCAGATGTCCCTGTGGCAACCTCCCTTTTAGACATGGCATTTATCTGTCCAGTGAGGTCAGACTCACTCCAGTCCCTGTCCATGAACCCATGCAGTCATGAGCTTTCCCAGCAAGGGCTCTGGGTCTTACTTCTCTCCTTCATGTCCTTATGCACCATAGTGACAAACTGAACAAGTACCAGTACCAGTGATTTCAAGGGTGCTTGCTCTTCCTTCCTTCCTTCCTTCCTTCCTTCCTTCCTTCCTTCCTTCCTTCCTTCTTTCTTTCTTTCTTTCTCTCTCTCTCTTTTTCTTCCTTCCTTTCTTGCCTTTTTTCTTTCCTTCCTTCCTTTTTATAGTACAGAGGATTGAACCCAAGGTCTTCACACTGAGCTATATCACCATCTTTTTTTTAATTTTTTATTCTGAGACAGGTCTCACTAGGTCACTAAGTTGCCCGAGATGGACTCAAACTTGCAATCCTCCTATCTCAACCTTCCATAGGGTTGGGATTATAGGTATATTCCACCGTATCTGACTCAAGTGAACATCCTATGTCATCCACAGCTCTTCTCTGGGTGCACATTTCAGGTTGTATGACCAGAGGTGAGTGGGTGTGTGCTTGGTCCAGGGTACAAATTCATGAGCGACACTGAGGCAGGTCAAGGGGCCTCTCCCACTGCACATCTTCTGGGGTTGTGTCTTTCTGAACAGCACAAACACAGGGAGAAGAAAGATAAGGGCCAGGAGCAGGAGAGTCCCCCAGGGGTAGGAGTGGGGGTTCCCTGGTGGCCCACAGAAGGGGTATAGCAGTGAAGGGACTCTGGGGAGCCTGGAACAACCTAGTCCCCTTCTCTGCTCCTTTTGCCTGTCCAAAGACACTGGAGCTGGTAAAGGACTCACCTCAGGGCACTGGAGAGTTTGGGGTATACTGGGCTCCCCATCTCCTTCCTGCCACCTCCAGGCAGTCACACAAAACCAGCAGAAACAGGGCTTGTGACACTTCAGGGCTGAGAGGGCAGGGATGGAGGAAGTGGGTTTCAGATGTCTATGGATAAGGATGAATACGAACACTTCTCCTGGCTCTGCTCGGCCCTGCAGTGGCCCTGGAAAGAACTGCACTGTCAGGCGTGTGTGGGCATCCATTTGCTCCTTTGTATGTGAGGACAGACAGGGTCTAGCCGGGGTAAAGGCACACAAGCAGCCAGGCCAGCCCATGGTAGGAACAGACAGCAGCCAGGAGCTCTCCCTAGCAGGCAGCCATTGGGAAGGGGTTGAGGCCCACTAGTTACTGCCCCATGTGGGGAAAAAGAATCCACTCAGCCTCAGGCTTTGCAGTCAGGTCAGGTTAGGAACCTGGCCTCAGGACAGAAGTGACCTGCCCAGGGTCACCTCCTCCAACCTCACTTATAGTGACCTGGTACCCCTTGCTCAGAAAGAAAACCCAGTTGTGCCTTTTCACCCTGAAAGGTGTGTTGGGGCTTCCCTAATTTCTTCCTGTGGCTCTTGCCCAGGGTCTTACAGGCCTCACCCCGCTGTGACCTGACTGGGGCTTTCAAGGTATCTGAGTAAACTTCTGCTTTGGAGCAAATTTCCCAGTCAAGGAGAGAACGGGGCTTTCCTGACTGGAATGCTGTGTTCATCAGGAGATGGCTCTGGGAGGAGCAGCAGGGACAGAGGGTACTGGTGTCCAAGTGGTGTGAACTCTGCTTTGGACTGTCTGCAATGCCAGACACAGGGCACAAGAAGAGAATCAACTCATCGGTGGCTGGGACCCCAAACATAGTCAGGGTATAGTGGGTACTCAGGTGTCCTCCAAACTCTCCCCCTGGAGATTGGGAAGCCCAGACTTTCCTGGCCACCCTGGAATTTGAACCTGAGCAGTTTGGGACATGTCAATGGGCCCTTGGAATCCTCACAGTTTGCCAGTCACTGTTTCCCATCTCACTAGTGGACTGGGGTCTCTGCAGCCTCCCTGGAATCTGAAGCCCAGAAGCACAAGGACCTCCCTCATCACTAATCCCTTCCACACCATGCCCAGCCTCAATTTACCCTGCGGGTGGTGACTCAAAACTCTCAGAGCTGGGTAGGGCTCAGGTCTCGCCCAGTGTCCAAGAGTAGCTGCAGTTCACAGTGAGGACTTTTCTCAGGTACCACCAGCTCTGAGTTCATTAGGTCCCTGGAGTTCAGTATCAGCAGAGTACCTTGGTTTCTTTTTCAGGAGCCAACAGGGGAGCTGACCCTCAATACCAGCGAGATAGATCTAGGGGGCTGGGCTTGGGAGAAGTTTCCTCTTCCTGATTTGCCTTGAAAACTCCCTTGGAACCTACTTGGCCAGCAGCCATGGGTTCTCTGCAAGACCTTCCTTCCTCTCCCTCCATTGAGAGCAAAACACAGCAACCTTGCCTGGACCCATCTGGCAAAGTTCCCTGGGTGACTCAAGGTGCCTGAAAGGCCTGGTCTGGATCCCTTACAAAGGTGGTAGATAATGAGATCAATGTTTGTTTATGTTGCCCAAAGGGTCTGAAAATTCTACCTTCCCACTTTCCGTGGTGTCTCCCCTTGTCATTCAGAAAACCAAACAGAAGTAAGCAGTTGGACTGCAGTCTTTCTTCCTTTATGAACCATCAGAGCTCATTGCATTCTCCTCTCAGTACAACCGGTTGAGGTGTACCCACAGGAGGTTGAGACAGTGGAACTCATAAGGTTCCATGACCTTAGGCTAGGGCTGCCCACACCAAGGGTTCTTGTGGCTCCATGTCCTGCACTAGCCTGGAAATTCTAGGTCTGAATCTCTATGAACTGCCCAAATGCAAGAGTGTATTGAGATAGATCTAGAAGGTGGGATACTATGAAGTCACCCAGTGGAATGAAATGTTGATGCCACACAAGCTGGAAAGTGTGAGGCTCAGGGAGAGAAGCTAGGCAAAGGACAGACAACAACTCATTCACAGGACAGACACAGAGGACACAGGGATGGAACACCTACCTACCTTGGCCACCAGTTTTTCTCTGCTGTGGTGAGACATTCAAAAGTTGACTGTGCAGATGTTGCAGGGCTCAGGGAGCATGTGGAAAACCAGAGTGTGCACATTGTAAACTGTAGGTTTAACTGTAGAGTATGTGGATTCTAACTTGATAAAAGTTTTTTTTAAACCAATTTAAAGCATCTCAATAATTTTATAATAATTGTATGCTGCAAAGAAAATATTTTGAATATATTTGTGTTGTTTACTTTTCTCTTATTGCTGGAACAAAATACCCAACGCCCAAAATTAAGGAAGAAAAGGTTTATTTATCTCACAGTTTGTAGCGGTTTAAGTCCATAATCAGCTGGCTCCAAGGCAGGGTGGCATGGCACAGGGGCAACACTTTCAGGTAGTGATGGGTTCCATCCATATGAAACTCTGTCAGGCCCAGTGTGGTGCCTGCCCAACATGGTGGTGGACTCTAAAATGACAGCGTATCCCTCCAATACTAATTTCTGTGTTCTTCTTCCAAGCCCGAATGGAACTTTGTGCTTTTCGTGCGTGCACCAGTGTCTCCCCAGTCAGTTGTTGATATGTCATTCTACCCACCCCTTCAAACTCCAACCCCATCAAACCTAATAAAAGCCCAGCGGCTTCTTTGTCTGCCTCAGAGGGATCTTGCACTCTTCTTCAGCCCTCCTGTGCCGGCAATAAAGTCCTTTCTTCCTTTTCTGCCTTTGTTTCTCTACCATGCCAAACAAACCTAACAGGCAGCAGAAGACACCAAAAGTAACAAGTGTGGAGAACAAGCCCCTTTTCCTCCCTTATACTGTAAGCAGGCTACCTGCTGTCGGGTGGGTGAAGCACTCGCACAGTCTCTGGGCCCTCCTCTTGCACAGGATGAAGATGTTTACAAAGTGAGACCTTGGCCCCTGCTAAGTCTGTTAGTTAAACTTCTAAACTTTTCAAGTTGACACAATGTATCAACCATTACAATACTGGATTAAATAAAGTATTATAATGACTGAGATACTCAAGAGGCTGAGGCGAAAGGATCACAAGTTTGAGTCCAGCAAGACCCTGTCTCAAAATAAAAAAGGTCTAAGGGTGTAACTCAGTGGTAGAGCACTTATCCAGCATGCTTGAAACATATATATCAGCTTATGAATTTAATTCTTTCCCCTATTTGTGTGATAAACTGAACTGGACAAGAACTGAATCAAATTTTCCCATGAGGGCAATGTTGAACCTAACCATTGAATTTGATTTGTTTCTTGTCCAACTCAGTTTGTGACTAGAATTGTGGAAAGAATTGAGTTTGTGAACTAAGGTACCACTGTATATATACACCACAATGAATTTCATGTCTTTCATTTTGTCTTTTTTTTACACTGTGGCTGCAAGGAAATTTAACACGCTCCCATGGCTTAGACACACGGTGGAATCCTGTGTCTAGAGCTGCTCCTGAGACACAGAGTGGGGTGACCCCAAAATGAAGTGAGTGGAAGCATGGGGGAGAGGGTAGGTCTCCCCAGCAGGACATGTTGACATCCATGGGCTGGTGGGCCATGGGTCTGTCTGCACAGTGGCAGGAAAGGGGGCCATTTAGGTCTGGTGGACATGGCCCACAAGAGTCACTGCTTCTCTGTTTACTTAATAACCACTGACTAACTGCTGGCTGTGTGCTTTGGGCATCTGCCTTCACAGCACACTCTGGGCTGCTAACCTCCCATTGTGTGGTGAATCATGTTTCCTGAAAAGAGTTGTCTAAGCCCTACCCAGAAGGACCTGGGCACATGTCCTGTTTGGGAGCACTGCAGGGTCTTTGCAGAGGTGATTTCTCAAGTGGAAGCCACACTGAGTCAGGAGGGACTCTAACCTAGAGACAGGGTCTTTATGAGAAGAGGAGATGGACACATGTGGAGAGGACGTAGGTGGCAGCAGAGGCCAGAGGAAGGTCTCAACCTTGGCTTCCAGACTCTAGATGGTGAGAGGATGTGTGCCGTTTGGTGGTAACTGGTTAAAACTGCCCAGGAAACATGGGCCTCCTTGCAGAGGGGATGGAACTGTCCAAGATGGGGTAAAGCCCTCACCTGCAACATCTCCGCATCTGGTAACTAGTGTTAGTTAGTGCCTTGCAGTCTTAAATAACTCACTCACTCAACAACTTCGATGACAAGGTTTTATTCTCCCGTAGGCTGTGGGCAGCGATGGGGGTTCAGTGAGGTTCAGCCACTGCCCAAAACCAGGCAGGGACAGATGGGAGTTGAGGTTTAGGCTGGATGCAGCCCATCGCATAGGAAGCATGCCCAGAGACAGGGGATGGAAGTGTGTTCAAGTATTCTCAAGGGGCCCCAGTTTTGACATGTTTACAGTGAACACAGATGTAAATTTGCTTCAGAGATCAACGCTTGCTCAGAACTGTTCTTCCTTTTGCTGCTTTTTTCCTAGGGGTTCTGAGTGATGATGATGACGGTAGGGATAGTGGCTTCTGTCACTGAGTGCATGCAGGCTGGGCATCGTCAGATTATGTCACATGAAGCAAATGATTTATTCCTCGTGGCAGCTAGTGTTACATTGACTATTAAATATAATTATCATTTAATATAATATTAGTTACTGTAATTTTTTATGGAGGATCAGAAAGTCCTGTGGTCACCCACTTCTGCAGAAACAGATTTCCACTGTGGCACCTGGGCCATCTCCAGTCTCCCCAGCCTATGTTTACAGATGGCATTGGGTAAGACTGCACTCCCACGTAGGTACAGACACTGGGCCTGGGTCTTTTAGATCTAGCCTGAAGTAGAATGACTCTGCCCAGTGGCTCAGAGACATACACTTCCCACAGTGGCCTTTTATGCAGAACCTTCCCCACAAGGCTTCCTCAATCAATGGTTGAAAATGGGGTTAAAGTCTCAGGTCTTAAAGAGACCCTCACCAGGGCCAACAACTGGTCAGGGACCAGGCAAAGAGCAAAGTCACAAGAAATAGGGAAACAACCTGTTGCCAGCCAGATCCTGCACAGTGTCCTAGAACCTTCTGGAAGGCTCAGCTTTCTGGACTATGACGGGGGTGGTCTTTGAGTGCAACAGGGACAACCCACAGCTACTAGGTGCAGGTAACTAGCTGAACAGCTTCAGATTTAAGTCCTATTTCCACATGTTGGGAGCAGAGTGGTCGGTTTGCAGACCCCTGCTCCCCTCAAAAAAACCAGCCCCAACTGTCTGCAGATAGAAAGCAGATGTGGCTTCCTCCAGAGCCCATGGAGGGAACCGGACTGCCCTGTGCTGGCCCAGAGGCAGTTCCACGTTGCATTCCAGACACAGGCTGCTCTCCCGCCACCCCTGGGAATGACTCTCATTCCCAGGAAGGAAGTCTACACAACCTGCCAGATGCTGCAGCCCCTGGCCCCAAATGCACCCTCTGGACCTCTGGAGACCTTGAAACCCCTTCCTCACTGGGATGCTCACTGCCTGCCAGTCGGACTGAGGCAGCTTATCTCCACTACATATTTTGGCTACCCACCAAATCTTTCGTCACTAGGCTGTGTGTCTTCCTGTTGGACCAGCAGACCCTAATGGGTTGTCCCTTTTCCTGTCCCCATTCCAGCACCCTACCAGCTGTCCCAGAACCCCCAGTGGATCCACTGCCATCTGGTGCATCCAATTCCTCTGCCTGGCCTGGGACCCCAGGGCTGCCTCCCCTTGACCTCTGCACATCTAGGATTGGCTGAAGATTGCATATCCTCTAAACATAACCCATGGTGTTCTGACTTGAGGCCTTGTGCTTCACCTGGGATATTGTGCTGGGTCCTCACAGACTCATGTCCAGCCAGAACCTCAGCACACAAAAGGAAAAGTCTTCACACAGGGGTGAGTAGGCCCTACGTGTTGTGATGGGCTTCCTGATAAGAAAACAGAAGCACAGCAACACAAAAGGGCAGGCCATGCAATGGAGGCTGGAGAAAAGGCTGGGACAGAGGGACACAGCTGAAAACTCAGGATTGTTGGCAACATCAGACGTTACAGGGAGAAAGGGCCCTCTAGGGAGCCAGAGAGAGCTGCCTGCCCACTCCTTGGCTTCCTGTTGGGTGGAGAGTGTAGTACAGCCCTCTGAAGCCTCCACTGTAGGTACTTGGTATGGCCATGCTGCCCTGGCCTGTCCCCTAGGCTGGCTCCTATTCAGTTCCCGCCCTGAACTGAGCTTTCAGTTTTAAATGTGGTTACACAGTGGCAGAACCCAGCGGCCCTCTTTGGTTGGAGCTCTGCATGTGTAAAGTAGGGATTGCAGGAGCTCTCAGGGGATCACAGAGAACCACAGGGATCATAAAGACTCATGGGGAACCAAAGGGGGAGGTGAGGACCAGGGTTGCTCCTAGGACTGACCTTGATGTCTCCCATTTCAGCCTCACCAGACCCCATCATCGTTGGCCCCAAGGATGTTTCTGTCCCTGGACTGAGCCAGCTCTGGGCTGGGTTCCTCCTGGCCTAGATGAGCCAACAAAGCCTCTCCTCAAGGTCAAGGTCTCTGACAGCACTCCTGGTAGCAGCCAGCTGCACCTCCTGTTTTAAATTGCAACTGGTTGGGTTCCTGCCTTCTCCCACCTCATCTCCTGCCTGGGGCTCCCCTCCGGCTTGGCGACCAGGGAATGCCTGGCCCCATGAGGTATTCTGGTCACTCTTTCCAGTAGGCGTGGGCTGGGTGGAAAATGACCTCAGAGGGTGGGACAGCTGGGCTGGTCTCAGGGAGACAGGGGGTTCTGGGGTCTGCAGGTTCCCACACTTCAGGCCACTTTGGAGCCCTGTGTCTATAGCCCTGTATTCTGTAGCCCTGTATTCCTTAAAGAAGGGGAGCCTGGAATCAGCCCACTAGAGCCCCATGG
The DNA here is from genome assembly GCA_004363535.1 of Dasyprocta punctata. NCBI lineage: Eukaryota > Metazoa > Chordata > Mammalia > Rodentia > Dasyproctidae > Dasyprocta > Dasyprocta punctata. The sequence goes on along the minus strand of RJWM01000184.1, from coordinate 209,650 downwards.
CAGGGTCCAGCTCACACTAGACTCCGAGATCTGGTGATGGTGTCAAAGGCCTGACTGGGAAGAAGCCAGGGCAAGGCTGGCAGCCTGATGCTGCAGGATCCCCCACCCATAACCCATAGGCACAGGGCTCAGCCAGGCCTGGACATAGGGCGGGCCAGGCCACGTGACTCTCTGGGGCTACCTATTCTCACTCAGGACAGATGAATAGTGGCATCAGAGGCTATAGCCCAGGACCATAGGTGGCTCCATGATAAACGGGATCACAACATTCATGGTGGCCCCAGAAATATCTCTCCCCAACTCAGTAGACCAAACAGAGTTCAGGGGTCCCATGACGGGCACACAGGAGAGGCAAGGCAGGCAGCAGCCACTGTGGCTATGCCTTTGCCAGAGGGACAGGGAATGGAGCTGGGCTTCCAGCATAGGCTTGGACACTGTCCTCTTGCCAAGAGCCAGATCCTGCAGACAGAATCAGCTGAGAAAATGTTGGGATCCTTGGGCTGGAGAGTGAGTTGGGGTCCTGGCCCCTCACTCTAGTCTCCCTCTAAGATCTATCGCTTGGGGTTCCTGGAGCCAGCAGGGCAGGGTGGAGCCTGCCACATGAGTCACTGCTTGTGCTGGACTCAGATGGAGCTTCCTGACTTTGCTTCCTGCCAGTCATGTTCCTTTTATACAGATGAGGCAGCCAAGGCTCAAGAGGCTCAGAAGAGGCCAAGAGAGGCATCAGTGCTCAGGCCCTTGCTAAGTGGAAGTGAGGGGCAGACTGCCTGTCCCTGTGGAGCTGATTGGGCTGATGCTGCCCAGGACCTGGTGGATTTTGGGGTGGCAAGCCCAGTCCAGTGGGGCTGAAGCTCCTGAATCTAGGGATGTGGCTCCCTAGGGTGGCTCCTGGCAGCCCTTGGTGTTTCTTGGCTTGCAGACACCACCTCAATCTGCCTTTATCTTCTGGGTCTATGTCTTCTCCCCTTTGTGACTTGTAAAGTCTCCATACAGACTAGGCCCATCGTATTACAGGATGATCTCATCTAGTGATCTTCAGCTTAATCACATACAGATGATGTGACCTTCATGGTCCACCACTCAACTCACTGCCATGATCAGCAGAGCATTAACAGAGATGGCCTCTTCAGTGGGAACTGCAATTCACTTTTGACTTTCCAAGTGGGCTGACTCTTGTTCCCAGTGTCCTCAACATCATGGGGCAGAGGTTGTGGCTCTAACCTCCAAATCCTTGCAAGAAGAGACCAGAGCAGACTTTTGGGTTAGGTGGGATGTGTTCACTTGTAAAACAGCCCACCAAATTGAAAGGGCAGTGTCAGGGTGATTTACAGCCTCCATGAACCTCTTAGGGAAGGGCCAGGAACTGGGATCCCTCCCAACGTGGTGATTCTGTCTCTTAGAACTCCTGACATCCAAAAGAGGAGAGTTAAAGTCTCTGTTTGTCCCCTCCCCCAAGACATCTGTCTCTTAGGCTCTGTTAACTCTGTTCATCCATCCATCCACCCATCCACATACTTACCCACTCGCTCACCTATACATCTACCCATCTACTTATCCATTCCTTCACTGATCCGTTTGCCCATCCACTCACTGATTCACTCATATATCCACCCCTCATCCATCCATTCACCTACCTACTTATACATCTCTCCACTCACTCACTCATCCATCCATAATCCATCTATTCATCCATCCTACTCATTCATTCATTCATTCATTCAATCAAGTTGAAGATCACCTATCCTTCTACTAATATATACATCCATTTATCTAGTCAGACAGCTAACCATTTGTCCATCTGTTCATCTTTCTGAATTTTTGACCTGGGTGAGCAATGAATGGGAGGGGAACACCAGGCAGACCACTTGCCCCTCAGCCCCCACACCCTGGGGCCTTGGCCTTCCTACCAGCCACCAGGCAGGCATCCCAGTCCACAGCTGTGAACTCCGGGTGGGAGCCTGGACCTTCTGGCTTCCATCACAGCAGCTGAAAAGCACTTCCAGCTTATAGCAACATTATTACTCACCCCTTTTTTGGATGGGAAGAGCTCAGGGAGGGAAGTTGTGTCCATAGTCCAGCTGATTCAGACTAGAGAGGACAGAAAATCTGGACATAGAGTGACATAGCAGGAGTACTGAAACATTATGGAGGTGGCAATGCTAGGGTCAGGGATAAGGTGGGTAGACCTCTGTGCCCACACATCTACAGGTCAGGACTTTGCTGGGGCCTGGGGTACTATTCCAGCCCATGAGAGGCAGGGGGCAGTTGTTCTGGGGTACTATGCCAGCCCATGAGAGGCAGGGGGCAGTTGTTCTGGCCAGATCTCCATTCCAGAGACCCCCAAGCTGGCTACTGGACGTGGACACTAGTGAATGTGGCAGTAGCCTCTCTTGGCCCTACAAAGCAGCCACGTGTACTTTGGGAAGTGGCCTGATGGCCCCTCCCCCCAGCGTGGGCTGAAGTGGACAACAAGGCCCTGTCTGGAGCTGGATGAGTGGGTGGGCACTGGGGGGAAGATATAGTCTGAGGGTCAAGAAGGGGCCTCCCTACCACCCACCTATCGTTAACCCCTTAAGATCTGGGCCAGGAGCCACAGATGGTGAGCCAGCTAGGCCCAGGGAGGTGGAGAATAGAAACCATGCATAGTGCATTCCAAGAGCAGATCTCAGCTTAGTACCCACTATATGTACAGCCAGATCCTGGGTAATTATTTGACTTGTTTCAGCTTCACCCTCAGAGACCAGCTACATTTACTAATCACCTCCTGTGTGCCCTGTTGCCTGGCTAGAGTCTCATCCTGAAGGCCTGGAGCTGGCCAGTGGCGCTGGGCACAAGTGAGTGTAGCAGTGGCCTCTCCAGGTGCTGCCAAGAATTATAGAATCATCCTGTGTCCCTGTAAGTGGGGCCACATTCACTGTCCCTTGCATAGGGCCTGGAGTCCCTAAGGGGACACACCTGAAACCATTGTTCAGGGCACACAGGAGGCCAAGCTGTCCCTGCCACACATGTCTGCCCTGCCTAGAAGGCACCTGGGGACCTGGGCTTGGGTTACATGCACTATGTCTGCTGCACAGTCAGTCTCTGCCCCTGTGGGGTTTAGGGGCTTCACAATCAGAAGCCTGTGGTGACCTCCTGCCCTCACATAGTTGTGACCTGTATCAGGGATCTGCTTTTCACTGTCCTGTGTCCCCAGTCATTTGCTATGGCCCTCCCTGTGCCAGTCCCAGGCTCTAATCTGCCAGTGAGGTCTTCTGTTGGGGGGCTGGCTCTTGCTGTCACGAGTGTGTGTCCTGGCTTCTGGGTGTCCCTGTGATCAGATGTAGTCTGGCTGTCCACGGTTTCAGACTCTGGGCTTTGTCTAGTGTTCCTGCCCCTACCCATGATCTTCAAGGCCAAGGGAAGGACTGGGGTCTAGAAGAGGTCATCATCTCCCAGGGGTCTGAGAGTGAAGGCCAGATCCCCAAAAGGATCTCAGCAATGAACAGCGTCATGGTGGAAAGTCGCCCCCATGGCCATAATTCACTTCAGATTGCTTGGCTGACAAGCTTGCCAGTCCTGCTAGCATGTAATCTCCCCATTTCCTAGGCTGAGCATTTTCTGCACACTTATAATTAGGAAGGCTCTCTCCTCTGTCGCCCGCGCCAACCTCAGGCTCCAACCATGGAACTTCCCGGGGAAGTGCCCACTGCCTCCTGGCCTGGGTGATGTGTCTATGGGAACAGCGCAGCCTTCCTGGAGGGGAGTCCTGGAATCTTGGAGTTGCCAAAATGAGGAGGGAGCCAGAAAAGCAGAGGAGAAACACAAACACAGCAGGAGGGGTGCCCCACCCAGGGCATCCTACTGGGGGACCAGGAGAGGCCCACCAGATCCTGTGGTTGAGACTGATCTGCCTGGAGCCAGCAGAGCAACTGAGCCCTCCCTCAGGGTGGTTTCTGTATTCTGTGCTTTGGGGATTTGGGACAATTATGTACAGCGGTTTGTGGTTTTTCTTTGGTAATTGCTAGTTACCAGCCTGTGACTGTAAAGAGCGGAAGCCAGAGGCAATGACAGCACCTGAGCCACTGTGCTGGGAGGACTGCTGCTCAGGCCTGGCTTGTGAGGTAGGGGCTCGGCCTAGGGGTCTTCTGTCCTGTCCACCCAGCTGGGCAACCTTCACAGGTCCCTTTCATCTCTGGGCTTGTGTATCCTTTCCTAGTGGTGGTTGTCAGTTGCTGAGATGTTGCTCAGGGTAGGGGCAGCAGCGACAGGTCCCAGGAGATGACCACCTTGCTGGAAGAACACAGCAAGTTCAAGGCCACAGCCTGGGCTACATAGTGAGTTTGGGTCAGTCTGAACTACATAGGGAGATCCTGTCTCAAAAAATCGAAACCAAAACAAAATACCATATGAGAACATGAAAGGTTTCTATTGTGAACATGCACGCACACACACACACACACACACACACACACACACACACACACAAAACTCTAGGACACCAGGGCCTGTGTCCCTCCAGGTGTCTTCCTATGAATGCAAGTAGAATGTCCTCAGTTATATGCTGTAAGTTTGCACAGCAAAAATTGAGTCAACTCTGTGATCCCTTGAAAGTTGTGGCCTCTGGGTGATTCAGTGATTCCCACCTTCATGTGGTCCCCTCTGTATTGAATGGTAATGACCAGGACAACTGACAGAACATGGCCAAATGACCAAGTATAACTTCCAAAGCTGGGTCCTGGAACATACTTCCCTTCTACCTGCTCTGTTTCTCAGATCGCTCGCTCCAGGGACCCAGCAGCCATGCCAGAATGTCACTGGCATAGAGACCCCCCCTGAAAGCAAACGCTGACCCACAGCTGAACCATGAGCCCTGGAAGATGGCACTCTGTACCTCAAGAATAGGCCTGGCTCCCTGTCAGATCTTGAGACAAGTCTCAGGGAGGCGTCTCACCTACCTAGGGGATCCAGCCACAGGGACCTTGAAGGGCACCTTGAAGGGCACCATGGTCATCACTCCACAGCCTCACAGGAGGAAGACCAAATGCATGCACAGACCAATGGCTTCCTGGGAATGCTGCAGTCACTTGGGTCTCCTGGGGCCCAGAGGCTGGAATCTTTCCTCTGAGATGCCGCCAGGCTGGCCCCACAATGGCCCTAACTTATAATTAGGGATATGGTGCTTCTCTACAGGACCAAATCAGCTGAGCCCAGCCCCAATGCAGCACCCTGGGAGATGATGTTGGGCTGTGCCGCCAGCCTCCTAACCCAGAGCCTGAGCACCTTTTTACCTACACTTCAAACCATGCCAAGGGAACATGTGCAGGTCCAGCCTTTAGACACAGGGCCTGAGGCCTGGGTTCCCAGCCACTGACAGCTCTGCTGCCACCAGTTTCCGACCTGAGCTACTCCAGCACCTCCTGCCCTGGGCCATCCTCAGCCCTAAGGGCCTCCTGTCCCACCTCATCTGCGAGGGTCCCAGACGTGGTATAGCTCCCCTCTCCTCTAAAGCTTCCTTTCATGGCTCCCTTCTGGCCCAGCCCCAGTTGACAGTGGAGAGGACAGGACAGTGAACATCCTCTAGGGCCAGGCCTGGCACATCAGGCACTTGGCTGACCTGGCTGACACCCAGGGAGGGTCTGGTTTCACCACCAATCCAGTGTCTCCTGTGAGGCTGGCTGAGACCATCCCATGGATTTATTGGCAAAACACCCAGGCTGTGCCCTGAGGAAGATGAGACACCCTCAGAGGGACAGAAGTGGGGGAACTGGGCTTGGGAAAGGACCTGGACATGAGGGCAGCAAGAGGAAGCCACTTGGGACAAGGGGCTGAAGGGAAGTGTCAGCACATTTGTCCTTACCTGCTGAATCTTTGAGTGGAGCAGGTGTGTCTAAATGATTATTTGCTAGCCTCAGATCAAATAAATTTTGGTGGCACAGTAAAAGCTCCACTCCAGAAATTTGCAGAACATGCTGGAAGCCAGCCAGTTACCTTGACAACCACCCCGACCCAGCTACACAGAAGGGCTCTGCCCAGGGCATCCTCCCACGCCGCATGTTTGCCTTCCTTCTATTTCATCTATATTGGGGGCTGAGGAGAAGCAAGACCTAAGGGGATTCCATAAAAGTCAGATAAGTTCAAAAGCATGTGCAGAGCTGGACGTGGTGGAACATGCCTGTAGTTGCAGTATTCTGGGAGGCTGAGGCAGAAGGATCACAAGTCCAAGCCCACCTAGATAACCTAGCAACTTAACAGGAAATTGTCTCAAAATAAAAAAGGGCCAGGGATGTACCTCAGCGCGAAGGCCATAGGTTCAATCTCCAGAGGGGCCATGCGTTCAATCTCTATAGGGGGAGGAGAGGAGGAAAAGAAGAAAGGAGAGGAGAGGAAAGCAGAGGAAAAGCAGGGGTGTGGGGAGAGCATGTTCACGATCTGAAATCATCACAGAATCATCAAGTGCACCAGCATGTTCACCTTCAAAGCACATTGAAAATAGGGATTGGCTATTGCTGAGGCCTGGTGCACACAGAGCTACAGCCCTAATTCAGGGCATCTGTTGGGCTCTCGCTAGCCAGGCACTGGTGGTTGTTTGTACTCTCCCTGGACATTGCAACCTAGTCTTCAGGCAGGAGGAATCTGCCACATTTGGACCTGCTGATGGCCACTGGGGTTCCACCTCACTTCCTGACTTTAGTATGACCCTAGACATCCTGGCATCTCTCTTTTGTCTCAGATCACCAGCACTTAAAATGCCTGATTCCCAGGACCTTAAAATGTTGTCTGTGGCCCGGTTCTCAGCAGATGTTTCCTGGGGTTTAGTAAGATTGCCACTGCCATGGAGAACCCTCTGGAGACTTTCACAAGATGCTTTCCACACCAGGTAGCAGATCTTGGCCTCCAAGACACCCTGCAGTGAATAATATTCACTCATTTGGAGCACATGGCAGGACCCACAATGCAGGGTAGAGCCCATGCTCCAAGAAAAGAAGGACAGCTTTCACACTCCTATTTCTGCATTTCCACAAGCAGTCAACCCCACGGACTGCAGCCCTCAAACTCTCTCCCAGGCAGTGCCACCTTTGTCCTGCCCCATGGCTCCTGTCACCCAACCACCATTTGTCTTTATCTCTTACCTTTATTCAGTGCATGGTGCTATTTAGCACTGAGATGTTTTTTTTTTTTTTTTTTTTTTTTTTTTTTTTTTTTTTTTTTTTTTTTTTTTTTTTTTTTTTTTTTTTTTTTTTTTTTTTTTTTTTTTTTTTTTTTTTGCGGCACCGGGGATCGAACTCACAGCCTCACGCCTGCCAGGGCAGGCGCTTAAGCCACTGAGCCAAACGCCCAGCCCTAGCACTGAGATGTTTAATGCATTTATGAGCTATGTGGATCTTTTTACTTATGATTTCTGATGGCATCATGCTTAGAAGTTTCCCCAGAACAATCTTATTAGAATATTATCTTTCATTTTCTCTGAGCACTTAAAAGTTTTTATGCTTTATGTTAAAACCACTCATCCAGGTAGAATTAGTTTCTGTGCATGGTGTGAGGTAGGGATCTGACTCTCCATGTACTTATTGGACAGACCACCATCTGCACAGAGGTTACAGCACAGTCTACTCTTCTCTCTCTGGTTCCCAGTGAGTGATATCCCCTGCATCATGGTCTGTTACTGACTTTCCATCCTTTTCCCTCAGCTCAAACCAACCTACAAAATCTACTGTAATCAGCCTGTTTATGCGTGACTCCAAAACAGCTGGTTAATTCAGTGAGAAGAATTGACTGCCAGATGTTGGAGATCATATAACCTAAGGGCTGGTTCTCTATTTTCAGTTTTAGTCAGGGATTCTGACCATCACTTGTTCCCTTACTCACTCAGCAAATACATGTTGATCACCCCCCGCCACACACACCGAGTGTCAGGCACTGGACTGGGCCATGAGGCCAGCAGAGAAGGAGCTTCTGACCTATACAGTTTAGAAGTCAGTGACAGAGGGGGCCAATGCACACATCAGGTCTTCTCCGTGAATGTCATGGAGAAAACAACACAGTGTGGTACATGTGGCTGCTAAGGGAGGGCTCCTCAGAGAAGGTGACCTTTTCATTTAGGTTGTGATGGAGTCCACATGCAAAGATCTGGAGTAAAGAACCCCTTCTTCACCCACAGAGTCTGAGGCAGAGGAAGGGAGGTAGGAGCAAGGAGGAGGGCACTTGCCCAGGTCTTGTCTGCCATGTTCAGATTGGCCTCCTCGTGACCCCCCATCCCTCCACAGTGCTGCTTCTGGGACAGAAGACTCAGGCAGCTCCCCTCCTGCTCACCAGCCAGCCAGTGTCTGAAGTTCCAGCCAATCAGATCCCATGTCTGAGGGAGTTTGTACACTGCAAGACAATGTCCGGGATGCCTTCCCTGTCCTCCTCCCTGCACCTGGCAGAGCCTTTGCAGCATTCAAAGACTGGGGAGGGCCTGTATGTGTCACTCTGGGGCTATCCAGCCCCAGTGGGAGACACTCATGGGTGCTTTTGGGTGCCTGTGGCCAGATGTGGGACGTGGACACTAGCCTTAGCCCAGCATCAGAGGCTAGCCAGGAGGTGGTGTCTTGGCCTCCAGCATGAGGACTCCAGCTCAGCCTCCCCAGCATAGCAAGGCCTCCACGGGTCCAGCTCCTGCCCCTTCCAGGATCAGCTGCCTTCCCCCAGGAGTTGCAAGGCTTGCCAGGAGGCTGGTAATTGGGCTCTGGCTGTGATTTTGGGCCCTGGGCCGTGGCAGGCCACTGGGAAGGCAGGCAGAGGGAGGTGGTTTGTTCAGCATTAAGCCTGGCTCCGCTCAGCCGGCTGTGGAATTCCTTGTCTGATCCATCTCCAGATTGGCCCAGGAAGAAATTGGGGGAGAATTGATTGGTGCCATGTTATAGTAACACACCCCTCCTGACAGTTGCCAAGCGCCTGCAGGGGGAGTCCCAGCCAGGCTCCCAGTCCCACCTTCAGGATCCTCTGGCTCCAAGCCCCACCACTCCCACTGTACCCTTTCCCACTGTCACCCCCTCATGCCCTGGCCAGCCTGCTGGCGCCTGGGGAGGAAGAACCAGGAGGTGGCTATCAAAGCATGCCCCCCCCCAGGTCATATACAGGCACAGACACAAGATCTGTGGGACTCTCACATGGGGGCTTATCGGTCTGTCAGCCTCATGCCAGACCCAGGCCTAGGGATGAGGGTACCCCAGTCCTGAGCACCTCAAGCCAGAGACATTCCCATGGGACAGCTTCTGAGCCCCAGGTTGTAGCTGTGCCCAGCCTGATGCACAGAGGTAAGTAGGTTGATGGTGCCAGATCCCAGTCTCTTGCTGGATTCCACCACCAGCCCCTATGGGGAGGACAGGGAGAGGACCTAAGTGGGCTTCCTGGAAGAAGAAGAAGCCAAGGGATGATGACCAGAAGGTGAGACAGAAGGTGAGAAGGGCAGGCTGGGGCCTCCAGCCAGGTTCATATGCCCTTCCCTGAGATCTGCTGGGTAGGCTCAGAGGAGCGAGCTCTCACTGGCCCAGGAGCAGGGCTCCTTTCTGTAAACCGAGCATGTCTTCCTGCCTGCCCAGTGTTGGGTACTGCCTCAGGCTCCAGCAGGGGTTCTCAATCACCTGGAACAGCTTTCCTAACACCCCAGCTTCCCTGAGCACACTGGGGCCAGCCCAACAGGCTAGAATTGTGCTCAGAGCCCCTTTCAGAGCTGCCAGCCCCAGGGTGGCCTCCTCAACTGGGCTCAGGCCCAGGGGTGGGTGGAGCCAGGCGGGGGCCATGAGGAGCCTCCAGGAGGCTGGAGAGAGAAAAGCACCCATGGTTTCATTTTTGAATCCAAGTATTTGCTGTAGCGGTGGGCAGAGGTGCTTTGCAGGGACTCCTGTCAGAAGGGACAGCCTGCGTCCCCGGGAGGGTCCTCCTTAGAAAGGAGGCCATGTAGGGCACTGTTCCAGGGTGGAGCAACATCACAGGCCCCTGGACATTGGGTAGGTTCTGAGCTCATCTCTGAGGGGACCCCGGTGACTGTGTCCAGACTGAGCTGGCTGCCTGCTGTGGGGGCCATGTGCCCAGGACTAACTCCCCAGGGCAGCTGTGTGTTAAGGACAGGCGCTGGCTCACTGCCTCAGGAGTTGGTATCACGCCTTCTCGGACCCCACAGAGTACTAGGTCTAGGGCCAACCTGTATTTCATTCAAATCCTGCTGTAGGGCCAACAGCATCTCATTTGGTCACATCCTCCCCATCAACAGCTCACTTGCAGAGCCTGTTTTGGGGAACGGCAGCCCTAACAGCTCGGACTCTTGGGAACCAAGTGGGAGCCCTGCCTGTGCCCACAGAGGACTACACTTCTGCTGGGTAGATGATGAGGGTGACCTGACCCCAGCCCCAAGGCCAGCTGGGGACTGTATGAAATAGGTCAAATCTCCAGTGGCTGCCCAGTCACCTGGGCTGGATCCAGCTGCCCTTACCTCATGCTGCTAGTGGGGTTGCAGTGCTTGGTGTCCTACATGTATGCCCGGCTGGCAGCAGGGTGAGGGATGAGGGGGGAGCCAAGCCTGAATCTCCCCCTCTGTATTGAAACGGGCTGCGCAGTCTAGCAGGCTGCCTGTACTGTGGAGGTCGGGTGGGACCGGAGCGGGCTGGAGAAGGCAGCAGCCAAGCCCCTCCCGTCACCCTCCCTGCCAGCCGCCAGAAGACAGGCTACGGGGGACCAGTTTTGCTAGGGAGGGGCCATCTCAGAGGGACTGGGAGGCCAGGGTAAAGGGGAAGCCCAGTGGTAGGCGGTGGGGAATCCTTTCAAGAAGTCACCTGGCTCTGAGAGAGCCAGAATGAAGTGTTCAGGCCTGGTCCTGCGTGAAGATAGCCTCCTGCTATCTCTGCCACCTATGCCTTTGTTCTGTCCTGCCCTTTTCTCAGATAGGAAGGCTGAGGCAGAGAGGGCAGGTATTGTCTGTGGAAGTAGGTGGCTGAGTGGGATGTTAGCTCAGGTGCCATACTGTCCTGAACCCACAGCCCTCCAGGGCTCTGTTGTTTTTGCCTGGTTCACTGACTCTAAGAAGCAGCCTGACCCCTTGGCCAGAGCAGCCTCCAGTCCAACCCCTGATGCCCAGGCTTTCTGGTGCCCACATCCCAGGACAGTGGGGCCCTGGCCTGGGGCCACTTTGCCACATGCTGCCCCGGCCATGAGGGTGGGGCCAGGTCGAGAGAACAGGAACCTTCATGAGGCAGCCCAGTTGGCCCACCCGTGCCCCCCGCCCCATGATGCCCGTCGTGCCCTCCTCCGCTTGCGCGGCTGGCGGCAGGGCCTCCCTGTGTGGGACCCGGCAGCCACCTGCTGCCCACAGCCGCAGCCACACAATGGGGCCCTTGTGCACAGGCAGGCGGCGGGCGGCGGGCAGTGCCGCCCGGCCCACCCTGGGCTCAGAGCCGCATAGTGTGGGGTGGCTGTCCTGGCTGGGGAGCACAGGGCTGGGGAGCACAGAGCTGGCCAGGCTGGCCCCACCCAGCTGAGCCACAGAGACCCTGGCTTCTGTTCCCCCACCCGCAGTGTTCCTGCACCAGTCTCCTTCAAGAGAAAGTGGTCTCTCTGCCCAGGGCTGCAGCCTTCCTGGTAAAAGCCCACACCAGGGGCCTCTCTGGGCATCTCCAGCAGCTGAGTGGTGACCCAGCTAGGTGCCTGAATGCCTTTACCCACTTCTGGCTTCACCTTGGCCACCAACCTGAGCTGAGACCAGGCAGGGAGCACAGGTAGAAGACAATCCCACCCAGGCCTTGTTCTGCTCCAGGTCATGTCCTGTTGGGAAAAGGAGTTCCCCCAGAGAGCCAACAGGGCACTGTCCAGGGTTCCCCACACATCACTAGAACAATTGGTGTCCACATGTGGGCACTGGAAGACCAGGGAGCTGTCACCCAGTATGTGGGGTTCAGGGGCTGAGGTTCAGCCCACTGGGCAGGAGGATGCTGAAACGGGCTTAAGGAGTGCCACGTTCCCTAAACACCCAGGACCATCATGTAGGAAAAGTTGGCATCCTATTGGGCAGAGGTGATACAGGCACTGGCAGGTTGATGTCACCAGCTGTGTGTCACCTTTCAGCACCAGGGTCTTGGAGGGTCAGACCCTACAAGCCTGGAAGGAACAGAGGCCACATGTGCTCTATGGAACAGGGAGAATGTGATCACGGTGTCCCTTCTTCCCACCATGGATGTGGCCTGTGAACCTACAGGGTCATCCTAGGCTGTCTCTGAACAGGACAAAGAAGCAAGAAGTCCTTTTATCCCCAGGGAGCTTAGTGCACAGACAAGGAAATCTCCCTGGGACAGGAAGCCACAGAGAAACTGAGCTGATCAAGGGGTTGGGAGGCCAGCTGAACACCCGGATCCAGACTTTCCTCTATTTTGTGACCCAAAAACTTGTGCTTTTAACTGCAGTTGAGGAGATTAGTGTTTCTAGTATTTGCTTCAGAGGCCTCAGGGTTTTGATTGGATTCTGAGTGGGGGTAGGAAGTGCTTAGGGAGAGCTTGGAGACCCCATCTCCTTCCATCCTGGGAAACCCAAGCTTCAGTGGTTGGGGCCTCACCTCAGCCCCTTTGGCTGTGTGTGTACAGCCCTAAGTGTCACCCTTGACTCTCCCTGATCTGGCAGGCATAGCAGACTTTCCATCCCACTGTGGGGTCAACTAGGCAGCCCTTCTTCCATGGGGACCCTGAGACAAGGTCCTTGGAGCAGGCAGATGATGTGGTCTCTGAAGATGCTGTGTTGAGTTGGCCACTGAGAGTGGTCTCTAAGCAGGAGCTTAGTCCTTGTCCAGCATGGGAACGTGGTCACTAACCCTGAGTCCCATGTCTTCTGGCCACACCCAGCCACATCCCTCAAAGCCTGAGGATGGCTCCAGGAAAAGATGGAAGGGGGTCAGCCAGCATGTCTTGCCCACCTCCCTCTCTCCTTTGGCTCCTGACACAACCAGGACCACCATGTAGCAGAGATAACTCATTGACATACATTCTGGAATTTATTCAGGGATTTTTCCTAGCAAGGGGATCTCAGGGGTGGGTTAGGGTTATTATTGCATATACCTAGTGGGAGTTCCAGTGGGAGTCCCAGCTCCTTGGGGTTAGATCCCTGAACTCAGGTTGTTGGTCTGTAGCAGGGATCCTTCCTCAGCCCCCAGCTGTATCCCCACCTGGCATGGGAGGGAAGTCCTCCCAGGTGCACTCAGTCCCCAGGGGCTGTGCAAGGCCAGGATTTCCTCTACCCTGGAAATGGAGGGCTGTACCTATGCCTAGCTAAAGGATGTGGCTGGGACTGCCATAGTGCCCAAGCCACAGTCCAAGTTGTTGTGCCCTGGGGCTGGGGACAGGACATGAGTATCTCATGTCTCAGGGGGCTTGGGGACTCATCCAAGGGTAGAGTAGGACCCCTGATCTCATTATCTGGTGCCAGGCAGGGTGAGTTGTACTTTTACTGGGACTCACCGATTTTATTCAGTCCAGGACACAGCGGTCAGAAAGTACATCCACCAGCGGCACTGGGCCTGTGGAGGCAGAGTGTCATTCCTGGCTGGGCAGCAGTCCCCAAGCTCTTCCTTGTGCACCTCTTCTGTGTGGTGCAGAGCACGGCTGCAGCCAGGTGCTCTCAGTGGGTGAGGGATGTGCCGCTCCACCTGACAGAGCCCGGGACTCAGGCCCACCTGCCTCCTTTGCTGCTTGGTGTGGGTGCTGAAGACATCCATCTCCTGCAGATTCTGCCATCTATCCTGTCAGGCCCTTTGGAGACTGTGCTCAACCCTGGGTTACCCAGGTGGGCATGGCAAGAGAAGGCGAGATGCCCCATGTCCCCTCAGACCATGACCCCCACTGGCCTCCTGAGTGTGACATTCAGGAGGGTCACTGCAAAGCTCATTAAGTAAAAGAGTTCACCAGGGAAGGATTGGACAAAAGCATGGAGACAGCTGGGGTGGGCATCACCTATAATCTTGGTAGTGGTCAGAAGAACAGGGCTGGGGCTAGTATTTAGGCAGGGATATGAGAGGGGAATGTCCCATCTTGTCCCTGTCCCTCTATGCCTGCACAGCAGGTGATGCCAACCAACTAGCAGGGACTAGCTCACCCACCCCGGGAGACTCCAGGCAGAGGGTAGGGCGGAGGCTCCAGGCACTCATCCACCAAGGCTGGGGCTGCCTCTAGAGTGGGAAGTATCCTAGGCCTGAGGTGCCAAGGCCCCAGTCTGCCTGGTCCTTCACACCTGCTCCAAGGGATTGTGGGGGGAGTTTCCGTGTAAGCCCCAGTTTTGTCCCACAGCCTTTGGTATTGGGGCTCTTCTACTCTGAGCCACCCAGGGCTCTTAGCTGGCGCTATGTGGGGTCATGTTTCATCCTGCAGATGAAGCTGCTGGGTACAAGGGCATGCGACTGCTTTGAGGTCCACATAAGGGGCCCCAGATTTCCATTCCCTGAGGTGTCCAGGGGTAGGGGGTTTTCTACCTCCTCCATCCTGATGCTGAGCTATAGGCTGTTCTCGGGGGCCTGGGCCTGAGAAGGGATGGGAAACAAGTATCCTTGAAGGCCACCTGGGTGCCATGTGCCTCAGGCTTTGCACACAGATATTTGCTTTCTGGCCTCAGCATCCTTCTGAGGATGAGGACAGTGTGCTGGCGCAGAGACTCAGGCCCTTGTGCTGCCGGTGATATGGCACAGGGGTACCAGATGCAGTGGCTTCCAGAGATGCCAGGTGTGGCCCAAGCTTTGCTCTGGAGGATTCAGGACACAGCACATGGCAATGTAGGTCAACATGCCAGTGGAGCCAGCAAAATAGCCGCCAGCCCCTGGATAGCTGCATCCAATGAGGAGGGATGGTAGAACAATCTAGCTGGAAGGAAGAGCTTAATAACAAAACCATGTCTTTCAAGGGAAAACGTAATATGCAGCCAGTCAGCCCCAACTCATGAGGTTCTGGAAAAAAGGAAAAGTCCTGAAAAACAATGGCTCCGTGCAAAACTCAGTAAACTCGCTGTTAAGTTATTAAACTCCTGCGCAGGGAAAAGTAATAAATAAACACGCCCCACTGCTTTGTCTCCCAGAAGTGAAGAGTTCCCAGAATGGGAAATCCAGACAGCGTCCAGAACTGCTTCTCAAAATAAAATCATCAGAAGTGGGAAGAGCCTAAGAGAGACAGGCTTGGATGAATCACCTGCTCACAGCACTCAGCCCCGGGAAGCTGGGCCCCAGCTCCATGAGGTGTCTTTCTCTGGAAGGCTGGCTGATGAATGTGGTGCAGGCAGTGGGAGGAGCCATCAAAAGGGAGGACTCTGTCATGGGTGAGCCAGGCTCCAAAGCAACCAGGAACTACGTCCACCTAATTATCCTGGCCCTCTATCATGCAGGTCAGGAGAGGACCAGGCTGAGAAAACTGGGATGTCCATACTCTCTTCTTTCAAGCTGATGTCCAAGAAGTCCCCAGGTCTCAAGGATGAGGCTACTGGGAAACCTATTTCCACTCAGACATCTCTAGGTGACTTGGAAGAAACTGTTTATAGCCCAGAACTCTGGTCTGAGGCAATGTGTGACCTCAGCAGGAGAGGGACTCCCCAGGGGTAAGAAGGATCTCTGGAGGGTCTGGTTGCTCTGTCTCCCTGTAGACAGAGTCACTAGTCCAGTCCTCAGTCCTGTACCTAATCTATGCCAGCACCTGCTGCTGGGAGGCCCAGCACCTCTGGCTCCACCCTGTGTTTGCTCCCCAGTGACACCCTTCTGAGGAAGTCAGCCACTCCAGGATCCATGTAGCTTTATCTTGCTGTTAGTACATGGGCTCACTGCAGTGAGAACAGCGTGGCCAGAGCCCCCAACTCCCCACCCCAGGGAAATGCAGTGCAGTTGAGGACAACGGAGGTCCTGGTTGAGCAGAGCCTCTGGGGTCAAATGGCAGCCAAAGTCTGTGCCCAGAGGAAGGATGACAGGGATGATGCTGAGACCACCAAGAGTCCATGTGAGGAGGGGCTGGTGAAGTATCCTGTGGGCACCAGGCACCAAGGTCCCAGGCAGGCCATGGCCAGGGAGTAGCTGAGCAAATTCTCCATCCTGCCTAGGCCAGTGAGGAGACCTGCATGAGGGTTATGGGGTTGCTGTGGTACAAAAACTGGAATACTGACCAGACCTGGAGAACAGGAATCTATGCCCAGGCATCCACAAACAGCTTCTCCAGCTCCTGGTATTCATGGCAATCCTTGGAACTCTACAACCTGGAGTTACACCACCCAAGTCTCTGCCTCTGCCATCACTAATGCTCTTCTGTGTCTGTCTCTTCACATGGACCTCTGTTGTTGGATTTAGGAAGCTCCCATCCCTCCCTGGAGCAGTGTGTCCCTACTCCAGCATTTCCTCAACCCAGCTGGATCATAACTACACAGACCCTGTTCCCTTACAAGGTAACATTCTGAGCTGAATAGAGCTGAATGTTGGGGATACTTTCCCCTAGTGCAGGCACCAGTGGTGGTGGAAGGCAGTGGCACAAGGTAGACCCCAGGAGCGCCAGTTCTTTTCTGTACAGGCAGCCTCAGGTTAGTAGCCCTTAGGGATCCCTTACCAGGGCCCTCCTAGGCCATGTTCAGTGGGAGCTGCTTCCTGTCCTCAGAGTGGACATATCTGGTACTAATAGTGTCCAGTGCCAAAGGCAGAACTTGGCATAGACTGGGAGGAACTCTGAGGGAAGCTGAGCAGAAGGGAGCTGCACCCAGGTCTGGGGCTGGGAACAGTGTGGGATGGGGGAGCCAGATACAGAGTCTGGCCCAAGGCTGGGGTGGCTGGGTGGGAGTGAACTCCAAGGTGGGTCCTCATTTGAAG
The DNA here is from genome assembly GCA_004363535.1 of Dasyprocta punctata. Lineage (NCBI taxonomy): Eukaryota > Metazoa > Chordata > Mammalia > Rodentia > Dasyproctidae > Dasyprocta > Dasyprocta punctata. The sequence continues at coordinate 192,834 of RJWM01000184.1, read as the reverse complement.
TCTTAGTCCAGGAAAAAGGGCATCCACACTGTATGGGGTTGGGCAGGGCACAGATGGGGGCACCCTAGGGATAGAAAAAATACTAGGATTTAGTATAGAAGGTCAGCAGTCTCCCACTGATGAAAGTTCACAAATGACTTGGGTGGCCCATCTCCTGACCAGGCTGGGCACACAGGGTGGACAGCAGCCACAGGCCAGTGGGTCAGTGAGGACAATGACCTCAAGGGAAGGGAGTGGCACTGGCAGTAACTGATGGGTGGAATAGCCAGTGCCTAGCCATGTGCTTTGACCATGTGGGTCCGTTCTAGTGGCCAGGGGAAGGATCTGCTCCTTGCATGAGTGGCTTCCTTTCCTCCCAGGAAAGGACATTACCCCTCTCTCCATACCCAGATTCATGGGGTCAGGCAAGATTTGCCACATGGAACAGCTGTTGACACAGGCCAGCCTGGCTTGTGCTGCCCCTCTGGCCAAAGGACCTCGAAACCCATCCTGGCCTCGGCCTTCCACAGCTGGGCCAACAAGGGCAATGAACCCCATATTCCTGGTCTTTGGTAGGCTGGGCTAGGCCAGGGGGCACACCTGTTCTGGGGCGGGATGGGGGCTTCCGGAGCTGCAGCTGTTGGCCCTGAGGACAAACGTGGCCTCCTCTGCAACAGCTGGCCGGAGGTGGGGGGCCAGGAGACCTAACCAAGGGGGATCAGTTACGCGGCTGCAGATGCTGGGGGGAAATGAGGGGTGGCTGGCAAGGGGTGGACTGGCTTTAATTCACCCTGCAAGCACACCTCTTGCCCTCATGTGGTCCAGGGGACCCTGTCCTGCTCTGTACAGGAAACCATCCCCTCAAGGTTGTTTGCTATGTGACAATGATCAGGCCCTCTCTCCTGATTTTCCTTAGTGGTCATGGCCCTCTCCACCCCTATAAGACCCCCCAGCCCTTGGGCAGAGCTGAGCAGCATTGGCTACCCATTTTTACTCTACCTGGTAGGATGCTGGCTGCCTAGCAGGCATGAGCCGGGGTACACTCCTGGGTGCCACACTGTTATTAACATATCCATCAAGGGTCCCTTAGTGGGTCTACCCTGAAGTAAGCATCAGCGTATAGTAGGTGCTCAGTGAACACTCTCAAAGTAAGTGAGCACTGCCATGGTAAAGTATTGACCACAGCCTCTAAGACTTAGATTTGGGAAAGTGGGGCAACCAACACCTGACCCTGCCAGAACCCTTTGGATGGGCAGCAAGTATCACTTCCATTTCTTCTGGCTTTGACTGCTGGTATCCACCAAGGTGGGAATAGAGTTGAACTCCAGGCCAGAAGCAGTTCAGGCAGTGGGTACTGGCCACATGGTTCCTGCAGAAGCCCAGGACCCAGCCAAACATACCTGCCATAGCTTCGTGGGCTCCTGGAGTGACAAGTTGGTGGTGGATACCCCGGCCTTTCCAGCAACTACCTGACCTCAGGGGCCAGAACACACTGCAGAGTCCCCTCCCTCTCCGTGTGTCACTCTTTCCCCTGAAAGCAAGTCTGTAGATGGGCCCTGACCACACCAGCAGTGTTCAGGTGGGGACACGACTGCCCCATGCAAGGCCTAGCTCCATGCAGCCCCTAATGTCTCAGGCTGCTGGGTACTGTCCGCCTGCCCACCTGGCCATCGTCCCTGACAGCCGGTTCAGGGAGGGACAGGCCTGCCATCAGGGCCAAGGACGTGCTGGCCTGGCTGATGTGAGGCCAAGTGGCTGGTTTGCTGGGATTTGGGGATTTTGAACCAGCTGCTATAGCAGGTGTGGCTGGCCTGGCTGATCAGGGTCCGTGGGCCGCCTGGAGGGTCGCCAGCCAGCTGCTAGTGGGCTGGGTCTGCTGGCTGGCCATTTGCCGTGGCAGCAAAGCCAGCAGAGGGCGAATGGAGCTGGAGGAGAAAGAGGGATCCTGTCCCATGCGCGACGTCCCTAGTGGCTGGTCAGGGAGATTGGCACACACCTCTTGACCCTGTCTTGCACCGAATGCCCAGGATTTCAGCCCCAACGTGGAAAATCTGGGCTGTAAAGCAGAAGGGGCACAGATAAGAATGCCTTTCCTGGTCCTGGGAGCCAGGCCCCTGCTGGACATCCCTCTATGCCAGGCAAGAGCTGCTGTGTATCGTACGGGCGCCCCCCTGTGGTCACTGCTGGTTTGTTTCCACAGATCACATGAAACGGATGGCGTCCTGAGGTTTGAAGAACTGCAGAGAGACCCCCTCAAAATGAGCTCAGAGACTTGGGATGCTGAGGTGTAGGAGGACTGCGGGAGGCTACCGGGTTGGGGATCCTCAAGTCAGACAAGATTTGAGTGCCACAGTGGGGAAGGAGCCACCTGGGCATCAGGAGTGTCCTGATGACCTGAGTTGGGCCCCTGTGGGGAGCACTGGGGACAGGACACAGAAGGAGGGGCAGGTGTCACACTCCTGATTTTGGCCAGGCTGTGCCAGGGCATGGACAGCCTCACTGGAGTCTAGGATTCTCCCAGTGTTCCAGGGGTGGATCACTGTGAAGGACCTAATCCGCTGCAGGAACAGAGAGCATGGCTGGAGTCAGTCACAGTTGCAGACTGGGTAGGAATTCAGGGCAGGAGAAGGCTGGACTCCAAGTCTCTGGGTGAGGCTGCAACTGGACGAGTGGATGCAGATCGCTCGCAGGGTCAGTGCCAGCTCTTGGTGCCCATCTGAGGGCACTCGTGGACCAGTCCCTAAAGAAAGGGCAGAGGACTCACTGCCCTGCCTCATTCCTCCCCTCCTGCTCTGTCCACACCTGGGAGGACAGAGAGGGGCGGCTTCTGTGCTGCAGACAATGAGACATGGTTAGGGGCAAGGCTGCCCTGGAAACTGCTGTCAGAATGGACAGTAATGATGACTCCGTGTTGCTGAGGACATGCAGGCCCAAGTGCATGACTTGCCGGAGTGGCACAGCTGGGCAGAGAAACTGGTTCTCCAAGCCTCTGGCCTTGAGTGAGTCTAGGAAGGATCATGGCTAGAGGTGACATGGCTTGACCAAGGACCCAGTCCTGCTCAGAGCCCTCAACCCTGAACCTCTCAGTTTTCCCCACCTAAGTTGCATGCAGTGACCCTTCAACCCACCAGATGGCACCAGAAGCTGGCCAATCCTTGCATTTACCAGGGGGTGGGATGGGTATCTGGGCCAAGCCACTCTCCCTCCCAGCCCCAGGTCAGGACCTAGAGATCAGACCTCCAGGGAGGGGGACAGGAGGTTGTGAACAGCTCCCCTCTGTGAGCAGGATACTCTGTCCACTTGGAGTGTTTCCTAAAGTGTAGAGAGGGGCTTCATTCCCGGCCAGAAACCCAGAGCTCCTGTGGCCATCCATCACTGCACTCCCAACAGTCTCCGTGTTCTGCCCAGCAGAGTCCGGCAGGGGCCCCGCTCTGGGAGGAAAGGGGCCCTGCTCTGGGAGGAAGGGGGTCCTGGGGCATCACCAAGCTTGATGGAGTTGGCCTTGGGATAGGGGCATGGCAGGGACCAGGAAGAGGCCTGGAAGAAGAAAGGAGACGGAGTTGCTGGGGTCCTGTGTCTGAATGCCCCTCCCCCATCCCTTCCAAGTTTGTAATGTGTGTTGCAATTTGTGAGCCATAACTTGTCTTCAGCTGATGTTATAATTTGTCTTTCAGCCAATTTTTATAATGTCAATGTGACATCGACAGCGGACCCATGTCGAGCCTAGAGCCCAGGCACGGCCCAGAAGTCCAAGGAGCCTACATACATATCCTCACACACTCTCCCTACTGTTCGACTTGGAGAGGAGGGGCTCAAGGCCCCCAGAGAGGTAGCACTGGTTCCATGTGCCCAGCCCTTCCTGTCACCCCAATCCTCTTGAAGCCGCTTGGACTCACCTAGGCTGCCCAGTTGTAGGAGGGAGCATCTGGGCCCCATTCACCAGAGTACCCTGGGCGTTTGGGGTGCTGGGGTGGGGTTGTGTGTGCATCTCATCCAGGGGTTTCAGGAGTTTCCTATTCCATGAGCAGGAGTTTTAACCAGTAGGTCTCTCTATGTCTCTTACCCTCTTTGTTTGGGTTGGCGTCATGACTGGTCATTATGTTCTGCCCATACTGGGCACCGTCCTCAACAGGAGCTCTGGTCTCTTCCTCTCCTCTGTCTTGCTCAACTTTCAGGTTGGGCAGCATCCTCCAGAGCCTCTGAGGGCCTAGCTTCCTATACCTTTGTCCTCCTCTAGCCTCATCCAATCTTCTAGGTTAAGTCGACAGTTGAAGAGTCTATATTGTAACCACACATCTTGCCTCAAAGATTGTATTTGGTGGCTTTTCAAATCAACTGACTCTTCTGTGCTATCACACTGGTCTTTATTTCCACTTTTATCTTTTCATTTTATCCTTTCTGTGTAATATTATTTGAACTGTTCTGATACTGTTATTTCTAGCTCATGTGTTCCTATGTTTGCACATGCTTGTTGCCTGGACAATCCCTGTGCCCTGCACTAGATCCTACAACTCCCTTCCTACCCACAGAGCTGCCTTGAACTCCTTTTGGTGCAGAGGGCCCCTGAGCCAACGGACAGTGGCCTCAGCTCAGCCCCAAGTAAGCTGTGTGCCCACGTGTAAAGTTCATACTTGCCTCGTGTCGGCTTACTTGTGGCACCTACCCTTCCTACACATACCAGAAGGGTAGACTAGAACCACAGCAGGAAAGGCTCACCCTGCCAGAGGTGAACCTTAGTCCTCCCTATTGCTGTTACTGCCTTGGTTTCAGCAACCATTCTTGACCACCCCCACCCCAATCCTGGCCAACAAGAACTGTATAGACTGGGTGCAGACAGATCTCAAAGAGCAGACCCCAGCTTCCAGTCTCAGAGAAGCAAGTCCCACTCACCCTCCAGCCAATGTCAGGCTAGTCAGCAAGGTCAATGGTTGGCTGAGCCCCAGGCATCCTGACAAGCCAGTGAACAACAGAGTATTGACAAGACAATTGCATTCTGGCTTACCGGGTTAGAGTTTGAAACCACATGTGGCCTCCGGCCTGTGGAGACCACCCACTCTTGATACAAGAGGCTTAGGAGGTAGGGTTGGGAGACCCCTGGCCCTGCTCCATGAGTAGTCACATCTCAGCCTCAGGGGTCAACTTTTGCTCTCAAGGCCTTTGGCTGATGGCCGAAGCCCACCTATATTGTGAGGATCAAGGATCCTCTCTGTTGCTCAGGGTCTGGTTGTAGGTATTAAGGACATGCACAAAGTGCGTGGATTAGCATCTGATTGAGCAGCCTGGACTAGCCTCATTGTGTGGGCTGGAAAGCTTACCACCACAGTAGGTAACTATTGTCACTTTTTACAACTTTTTAAATTCTCTTTTCACATCCGAGGAAACAGATGCTCCAAGGTAACCCTCCTCGGGCCACACCTGGCCAGGCAGAGCCCTCCACTTTCTCCCCACTCTCTGGAGCCACCCAGTCAGCCTTATCCCAGGATGTGGTCACCTGCTGGGGCGCAGGGTCCTGGTGATCATTGGTCAGACCCTTGGGTCATCTGGTTGGAGCAAGACCACAGGCTCAAAGGAGGCACAGCAAGGGCAGGAGGCCCAGCACACAGGGTGGGCACTATCCAGGACTACAGGAAGCCCTGGGGAACTCTGCATGGGCTGTGAACTGCATATGTATCTTTGCAGTGCAGACTGCATGTACAAATCAGGTCAATTATGCTTGAGAATCAGGCTTCTTCTCAAATCCAGAGTCTGGCAGCAGCAGGCATTGTTCAGAGCTCAGGGACAGCTACCCATCTGCTGCCTGAGTGTGGAGATGCTGGCCCGTCCGTGAGGACTAGTGGGCACGGCAGTGGGAGTACCCCGGGAGGTGGCTGACAGTGGGTGTGGACTAGGAGGCACAACTGACACTAGTCCAACCTCAGGGAGCCTCTGGGCTTGGGCTCAGGCCAGCTCCTATTTCCCCTAGGGTCACTGTCAGAGGGATGCTCTGCCTTAAATGGTTATGCTCACTTGTTTAATGGCTTATTCTCTGATGAGGAATTATGTCTCCAAATGTCATTAGACTTTTAGATTGAAAATGAAATGAAATAAGTTGATGAATCACTAATTCTAATGTATTAAAAAAAAAGCATAGCATTGGATTTGCATCCGGTGAGTGAAATTGACTTTTTAAAAAATTGACTCAACAGTTGATTGATGTGAACAAATCAAGTGAAATGTGCTCTTTTGATTTGCCTGGGGTGGGAAATTAGCGATTTAAAGGAGCTTTTAATGAGTCAACATCAAAATGCAAAATGTGGGAGTCCGGGGGCAGGGGACACTGGCTGTTGGGGACTAAAGGGAAGAAAGTACTTCTTTGCCCCAGGGCATACAGCCTCTCCTCCAGCAAGGTCTCTAAGGGGAGACTGAAGGCAAAGGCTTTCAGCTGGGCCCTGCCCCTCCCTGGAGCCCACCTGCTTCTGGGGACCAATGAACAATTGTCTGCCTTGGATACACAACCTACTCCATAGTCTAAGGCCTCCCCTCTGGTGCGCAGCATTAGCTGGGGACTTGGAATCTGGTGCTAGGCAGTGGTATGAGTCCAGCGCAACTCCTCAAAGAGAAGCCTGGATCCAGTCTCTACCTAGGGGTAAGGAAAGAAAAGGGACGAGGCCCGGGGACACAGAATTCTCTTTCCCCTGTGACCTTTTTAAGCAGAGAGACATCAGGTTTTTGATGATCTCAGGGCTCCCCACAGATCTTTTTGAATGATGCATAGATGTGTGGCTGCAGCATTGGTCAGAGGTGGAAATGGACTGTCTGCCAGGGAGTTCTAATGGACAATTTCCTGAAGCCTGAGGATGGATAAGCTTCCTTGGGTCTGGCAGCCTCTCCAGGCCATGAGGATCCACCCAGGCCCTCCCTGGGCAGTGACTGGGAGTTTAGGGTCATGGATACAGAATACCTTGCCAGCTCTTGCTCCTGCTCCTGATGTTCCTGAACATGCCCCCCTCCTCTCGGGGCCCATGGCCACTCCCCCATGATCCTGAGTGATGAAGTCCTAACCCCTCCAGGTGGTGATTTGGCACCTGGGGCCTGCAGCAATGGAGGGAACAGGTAGGGGGCCTGGATGGGTTAGGGGAGGGAGCCTCAAATGGCATATGGGCCCCACCCGGGTGGCTGATACCCTCCACCTCCCATTCTGAAGGCTACTACACTTTAACACACACCCCTATTTTAATGGCGTGAAGGAACACTCATTGGAGCTTGCAACACAGCCAAGAGGGTCAGCCTAGCTGCCCCCCAACCCTCACCGTGAGCCTCAGGGCCAGAACTATTCTGCTCTTTGTCTCCCTGGACCTGACTCCGGCTCCCTTTGAGGGGAACATCTGCTGAGCAGGCTCTTGGCTGAAAGCTGCAGGACCCCAAGGTGCCCTGCACTCCTGAGGACACTGGACGGGAACCCCTACAGAGCAAGCTCAGGCACCCCGCATCCTCTCAGCTCTGCCCTGAGACGGACCCTGCAGTGTTGGCTGGCCCTGTGTGACAGTCCGAGCCCGGCAGGGAGCGTAGCTGGGCAGGAGTGACCCGCTGTGCAGGCTGTGGGAGACTGCTCTCCCTTGACCTCTCCAGGATATCTGCCCTTGCAGCAGGGCTGGGGAGCGTGCAGACCAGTATTTACTGGCCAACTGCTGCCTGCCAGATCTAGGACAAAACCCAGACAGCACTCACCCCCAACACCTGCAGGGTTGTGGGGCAGCAGTCTGGCAGTTGGCAGCAGGGGAGGGACACTTGGGGGAAGGCCATTGAACTGATGTAGAATTTACTGGGAGGTTGTGTGTGCCAGGCATAGGGTGCAGCCAGGGCAAAGGCCTGGTGCTCAGAAGTGACGGGAGCAGGAGGGCAGCTGGGTTTCAGGAGAGATACATCTGTGCCGTCCTCACCACTACCTACAACCGGCCAGCTTAGGGGAGCTCAGGTGTTCCATGTGATCCACACCAGCCTCTGCTCTCTTGAATAATCACAGGCAGCTGGAGCTCAGTGTCCAATCCTCCACCCAGGCAGAGGAGGAGGGCAAGGATGTTGTGCCCAGCACTCACAGAGCAGCGCCCAGGGAGGGGGTGTCATGGGCCATGGTGTGGGTCACAGATAGGGTGGGTTCCCCACTGCAGGAGCATGGTAATGCTCCATGGAGAGTCCATGGGGCTGCCGTCCTGTTGCCATGGCTCTCAGCTGCAGCTAATCCTCACCTGGACAGGCTGGACCTCTGCAGTGTCCCAGGAAGGCTTCACCTTGAGTGACCCTCTGGTCAGCATGGGACCAAGGCCAGTTGGGAGGGAGGGGTACACCAAAGTGATATTTCTGGCCAACAGAGTCCCCAGGAGAGCCAAGGTGACCCACGCATCTTGTCTGATTTGGGGACTGGGTCCTAATAAGTGTATAGATGAGCCTTACAGGGGACCAAGGTTGCCAGCGATATCAGCAGAGTGAGACCCAAAACTGGATGGGGCTCTGAGTGAGCAGGATGTGAGGCAGAATGGAGGAAAGAGCAGGGGGGCCCCCAACCTGGGCAGGTAGGGAAGGTTCCAAGTGGAAAAGGTGTGAAAGAAGGGCAGGCGGTCTTGGGGACCTGCCCTGAGGGCAGTGTCCTCCATTAGGCTGTTTTGTCCCTGTAGCCTGAGAACCTGGAACCAGGCTAGCCTAGGGGGTCTTGGTGGACCCCTGTGCTTCCCTGTGACCAAGAGCCTCAGCACAGGGCCAGTACCAGGTGCCTGTTCTGGAGTGCCATGACAGAAAGAAGAGCACATGGCTCCTGATCACCTTAGCCAGCATGGGCCCTTATCTTGGCCTTCAGTTTTCCCAACTGTGTGCAGTGGGAGCAGTTGGTGTCCTGGGTCTCTGTGCTGGGAAAACTCCACTTCTAGTACAGATTAGGGTCCCTAGGTCCTGTGATGGGAAACAGGTTCGTGGATAGAGCCAGTCGCCAGCATGGCCAGGCGGGGCCACAAGTGCATGCAGCTGAACCTGTCTTGTTTCTGCTGTGGGAAACCTCACTCACCCAAAGGGTGTTGAGTAGGGACACTGCTGGGCCTCATATCCTTCTTGATGCTGAAGTTGGAGTATGGCCAGGTGGAGAAGACGCCAGTCTGAAAGAGAGACCTTAGCCTGATTCTATTGGGAGAGCCCTGAGCAATCCAAAGCAGAAGGGGGTTCTGCTCTTGGTGTGGAGCCAGGGACACTACCCCACCCCTACTGCTCCAGTTTCCACAGTGGGTATGCCATGGAAATCAAGATGCAGCCAGGCTGCCAGGTGTGATGGCACACACCTGTAATCCCAGCACTCGGGAAGCTGAGGCAAGAGGATCACTGCAAGTTTGAAGCCAGCCTGTGTTACATAGTGAGTTCAAGGCCAGCTTGAACCATACAGAGAGACCCTGTCTCAAAACAACAGACAGACAAACAAACAAACAAACATCAGCTAGGCTGGATATACACAGGCATCTTCCTGAGGTCCCTAAATCAGACCCTGCTGGTGGCACTGCTGCCCCCTGTAAGCATGGCCACACCAGACAGCTGGGGGTAGAGTTTCTCCCCTCTGATTGAGGGACTCAGGAGAAACTAGCTGGTGGGAGAAGGACTGCGTTGGTTCCAGTCCCACACTATAGTGATGGGAACCTCCTGAGTGCCTGGCCAGGGCCATCACGTACCCTGTGGTTTACCTGCCCAGGCACATGGCTTCTCTCTGCTCCAGGGCTTTCGCACCTGTGGCTCTCTGCCTGCCCCTTCTCCACCTCGCCACCCCTCACTAGGCTAAGATGCCCTCCGTTGAGAGGTTGTCCCTGGGCCCTCATACACTTTGCTACTGTTGTTATTTTGCATCTCTCTACATTAATCACAATCTAATACTTTCCACATTTAATAAGATTTCTTTTCCCCAGAACTCTGGCAAGCTGAAATAGGACCACAAGTTTGAGCCCAGCTTCAGCAACTTAGCAAGACCCTGTCTCAAAAAACAATTTTTTAAGTTAAATTAGATTAATTTTAAAAGGGCTTGCATTATAGCTCAGTAAGAAGGCCCTGAGTTGATTTTTATAGAGTTTTTTGTTTTGGGGGGTTGCTTTGTTTTGTTTGCTTACCACCTCTTTTTGTAACACCCTGAGCTGTGGAACAGGTGTCCTTTTGTTCATAGGTATGTTTGCCCCATTGAATGCAGGCAGGGCACCCAAGTGCTCAGAGATAGTGTCCCCCACCTAAATACACAGAGGGGTTCATCCAAATCTGCTAGGGGTACAGCTGTCACATCTGTGTGGTCAGGCAAGTCCCCTTCCCAGCCAGCAGGCCAAGTGTGACATAGCAAGACCTAGCTAGCCTGCTCTCTCCTCACAGCCAACCACAGGGCCCCAATAGCCTCCTCTACCCTCTTGGACAGAACATCTGGACCTCAGTAGGGGATGCGCTGCTTGGGCAGGGGTCCTGGGAGGCTGGGGCACTCAGCTTACCTGCCCCACTCTTCCTTGCTGGGCATCAGAGAGGGAGGACATCTGCCTCTGGGAGTGACCGTGCCTCAGTCAGAGCTGTGGGCCCAGGAGGCTCCTTAGCCTACAGGGAGGTGGGCAGCACAGCCCACAGGCCAGTTTTCCATTTTCCAACTCCATTTTCTTCAGGCTGGGCAGGACGAGGAAGGTGTCCCTGAGATGGGGTCTGTGCAGCTCCTCCTGGGGAACTAGGTGTCACCAAGGAGATGGCCTGGGTGGGAAAGGGAGGCTAGGGATGGATCCTTTGAGCACCAGAGACAGTCTGTGCCTCCCTGGCTCTGAGGCTAGGCCACTTGTTTTTCTAAGCACATGTTTTCCATTACGAATACACTTCAGGTTCCTCGTAGCAAGTATACAATCTCAGAAAAACATAAAGAAAAGACAACCCAGGTACTACAGCTTCCTGAGGGAACCACAGAGCCTGTGTCCTCCATGCCCCTTGAACTAATGGCCAGAAGTTCCTCCACACCGTTCACCAGGGTCCTTGGGTCTCAGGGATCCCACCATCAACTGGAAGTCCTCATCTCCTTCAGCCACTAGCAGGGCGAGGGCCTGAGGCTGCATTCTGGTTGGGAAGATACCTCACACTCTTCCACCTGTCTGTGCCTAACTGGATGAGGCCCTTGATTCTTCCTTAACATCTGTGGTTTGCCTGAGATCTTGTGCAAAGTGCATGTTCTCAGGCAGCCCCACCTGCTGAGAAAGGCAGAGGAAACCCTGCCTTAGACTTGGGCTCTGCCAGTGCCTAAGTCCTGGACTCCGAAGACCACCAAATCAACTGGAGCCAAGGCTGATATTCCACCATCGTCCTCGATTCTCTGGCCGATCTCCACTGGATCTCAGCCGCTGTAGGTCCCAGCGCTTCTCCTCTGATTGAGGGTCCCTCACTTCTCAGCCTCTTGGGAGGGCTCAGAGAAGCCTCACTGGCCTTCTGCTGGGGTCTGCAGCCCAGAATGGATGGCAAGAGAACGGGCTGAAGGCGCAGACCATCATTGGAGTCACTGCCAGTGCCCTAGGACTGGCGGGCTGGTGCGCAAAGGTTTGGGGAAGGACCAACCGCCGAGGCTTGGACACTTGGAGAGCTGGGCAGGTGCAGTGGTTCCCGGCGCGTCCACCCACCCCCTCCAGCTTGCGAACCGCCCTAAGCACGTGACCTGCCCAGACTACCACCCGCTCTGCGCACTAGCCTCTCCGGCCCTGCCCCCGGGTGCACGCCCCCGACCCTGACCCCGAGTGCCGACTCCTCACTTCCCGACCCCAAAGACTCCCCTATGCGGGGTGTTCTCCTCCAACCCCATCCGGCCTACCCCTACCCGACCCCTGCCCCACCCCTAGGCCTTCGCCCCGCCCCGGGTGATGGCCAGGCCCCGCCCCGGCGCCCAGCGCCCAGCGCCCAGCGCCAGCAAGCACAGAGCCGGCTCAGGGCTCCAAGCCAGGGGGCGCCGCCGACCAGGTGAGTGCCGTCCTTTCCCTGCAGCCTGTCGCGCGCGGCGCTCCTGCCCTCGCCCTGGTTGGGGACCCGCGCAGCCTCTGACACCCCTCTGGAGGTTCGGCGCTCTGCTCGTAGCCCCGCGAAGCTTGGCCTGGCTTTCCACCGTGCACCTCCTGCCTTTGGCGCGCCCCGTCCCCCACGCGCCTTTGGGTCCCCGCGGGGCTCACTTACTACTGTCCAGTGCCCCCTCGCGTCAGGTCCTAGTCTCAGCAGCCGCACTCCTCGACCCCTCCGCTCCTAGTCCGCAGGTCTCTGGGACCCGGAGGCCGCCCGGTGTTCCTGGGTCGGCTAGCTGCCTCCTGGGATTCGGAAGAGCCTCGGCCCACCTCCCCCCGGGCGGGTAGGCTCTGGGGCTCCGGGGGCGGGCCCCGGGGATGAGGGTGTAGGAAATGAACATGGAGTTGCAGGACTACTAGGAACAGAGGAGGGAGGGGTCCGCGAGTAGCACTCAGAGCACCTCTGCTCTCTGGGCACAGGCCACTCACAGCTAGGCATTTGTGCCCTGGATCCCGCCTGACCTCCAGGGTACCCGCCCCTTCGCAGGACTCCACCCGCCTGGGACCTGCGGGCTGCCGGGTGCCCCCGCTCCCGCTCCCGGGACAGGGAGAGGAGGCCTGGAGCCTGAAGTTGAACCTTTGAAGCTATCTGAAAGAAAGAGATGGGGTGGGGTGAGACCCAGAGCCTCCCAGCACAGGTGGTGAGAGCAGCAGTGACCGTGCAGGTGCGAAGGGCTCCCGGTAAAGCTGACATTTCCAAAGAAGTGTGTTGGGGTAGAAGGTGCCCTTACAGACCTGCTGGGCCCCAAGGGGACTGTGCAGCTCTGGCCTCCCTGCTGCTGCCCCAGACCAGCCCACACCCACCTCAGTTTACCCCTCATGGGGAGAATCTGCCCCCACTCAGGCTGCCTTAAGGACAGTGGAGTGGGGGAGCGGGAGTGGAGTTGCTCTAACCCACTCTCAACAAAGGCAGAAGCGGAGCAAGGAAAGCTCATCCTGAGTAGCTGAGCACCATGTTTGCTCCACCCAGCATAGGAGGAGCACTGGGTGTCCACAGCCTCCAGGTGAGATGGGCACAGGAGTCCCCTGAGCACCTTCCCTAGGACTGGCCTGGCCTGGGAGGAATCTCAAGATGCAGACCTGACCTCTAGCCACCATGGGGGACTCTGGTGCTGAGGCCCACCTCTGTCTCCAGGCCCCTGGGAAGGTCCCCCCCTCCGCATACACCTTCTCCCCAGGAGCCCAGGTAGATCTCTTTCCTGATGCTGGGGAGGAGATGTGGGATATTTGGGACAGTTTGCGAGAGCTGTTGTTGAGCTTCAGGCATTCTGCATAGCATCTTGCATGCTTTGGCAGCTTTTATCTCCTCAGCAGCTTCACAGTTTATAGGACTTTCTGACACCTGAATCTAGGCCTCAGGAAGCATGGTGGCTTCTCCAAGGTCACACAGGCTTCTGTGGGCAGGAAGCCTGAGTGGGAGCGGGCTTGCCTCAGTGCCCTAATAGCGGGCCAGCAAACAAGTCTTTTCCTAGGGTGTTTGGGGGCAAAAGGCCCCATCTTCAGCTCCTTTTTCACTGAATCCTCCCCCACTATTGAAAGGTCCCCAGGGCAATTTTCTCATGAGTATATCATTTTTGAAACTAAAAGATTGCTGCTTCCAAATAATGGCTCTTGTTGAATTATAAGAGGCAAGCAGAGCACTGGGTCTATTTTGTTCTTTCCTGCTCTGAAGTGTACCTGGGGAGTTGTAGTGTTTATAGGGACAGTAGGAGCAGCAGCCAGGCAGTCTGTGGAGCCCCTCCCCAAGTCTGGGTGGCCTCAGAGGAGCCCCAAGCAGCTGAAACTTCCATAAAAGATGAGGAGCTTGTTTGATTTAAGATCAAGCATGCATTCAGGGGCTGCTACCTAGAAAGCTCAAGGCTTGTGCTAGCCAGGACCTGAACCCCACTGTTCCTCTGCCCTCCTGGAGATAGACATCCCACCTATAGGAGCTGCTCCATTTTCTCTACCCAGTCCCCACTGGGTCCCACAGGGCTTGGGCCAGGGGTCACTCCTTGGTATTTTGGGAAGGGGTGACCCACAGGCTCTGCAATTGCCTTGTGCGTCTTGGTCTCCTAGATTCTTACATGCCCCCCACATTCCCAGACCACACCACTGCTAGAATCCATACTACAGAGGTTTCCCACAGAAGTAGGCTTCTCCTGCTTCCCTCTGGGGCCAGCTTCTAGTGCCAAGGCTCCTGGGAAAGACCTGCTTGGGGCCAGACACAGACACAGGCTCAAATCATGGTGATCACAGGCCCTGGCCAACCTGTTCACTTCCCCAACCCAGAGATACTCTCCAGACCAAAGATCCACCAGAAAGACTCGTGGGCAGGGTCACAAAATGCAATCATCCCAATCTGGTACTTTACCTTTTTATTAAGTAGGGTCTTGTCACACACTTCACAAAGGATTATAGCACACCAACCAGTGCACTTGGCATCCAGGGGTACAAATCCGGCAAACCAGAAAGTGTGCTTCCTTTCCCTCAGAGAAAGACTTCAGGATGACCCTTGTCCCTCAGGCTGGCACCAATGCTTCACCCCCTCCTGCCACTCCTCTGTCATTCCTAGTCAGGCTTCCATCTTGTCCCTGACTGGTATTCATTAGGACTTCCCCTTTTCCTGGGGTCTGGCACTCAGTGGTGGTAGTGCCACTTTATCATGACTCTATTCTGCTTGGAATTGGACTCACTTTTGCTGCAGGAGCCCACAGCCTCTCTGAGGGGTACATCTTGCCCCTGTACCCTTTGGCCCTGCTTCTCTTCTTTGTCCATGCGCAGCGTTCCCCTCTTCTAGTCACCTCTTCTCTTCAGCACTCTCCAGACTGGAGTCAGTCTTGACTTCTGTGGGCTTAGGTTTTGTTTTATGTTGTTGTTAGTTTGTCTAAATGACTGTATTTTTTTGTGTGCCCCAAATCTGTGAATTTTAGAAACAAACACCTGTTTATTTTGCTTTTTAAAAGGCCAAATACTTCACAATATTTCATCCATGACTTACTTGTGAATCCTGAACGTGTCGAAGCATGTTCTAAGCATGTCAGTTGAGTCTTGGTATCTCTTCTGGGCTCTACCAGCCCATTTTTCCCTGTCTTCCAGGTCTTAGCTGCCTCTGCCTAGCCCCATGGTATCCTCAGGATGAGATCCTGTCCTGGAATCCATGGGTGTCCCCTGCCTGTGTTGGTCACCATGGGTCAGTGAACAGGTCCAGGGTTCTGGGGTAGCATAGTGTAGTGACCTTGGCTCAGACTAGGAGACCCCTGTCCCTGCATGAACCTGTCCGTTTTCTGGGTCCTTTATGTGCTTGGATTTCTTGCTGGCTGCCCCAGAACCACTTAGCAAGGTACCAGCGCCCTCTTCCTCATCAGGGAAGGAGTTATTTACTTTTTATTGTTTTTAATGAAAGAGTTCAAACACATAGGAAAATTTAAGATGCTGTAACAAGAGTGTGTACCTGTCGCCTGTCCAACAGATAACAACATCCTCTGTACCTGCCCCAGTGCCTGTCCACAAAGACCCCTATGCCAGCCCCACTGCCTTTGTGTTAGGCTGTTGGGTGTGATGCCCCTAGGCTGTGCCTCCGCGCTGTGCATTTCCTTGGCTATCACTGTTCTGTGCATCTGTGTTAATTTGTTCATGGCTACTGTGCTGTATGAGGACAGTCAACATCCACCTTGCTTCTTGTCATGTTGCTTCTTGGAGCTAAAGAAGTCTATCATTACTGGGGAGGGGATGGACCTCACCCTATGCAGGCCAGCATCTGAGGAGCTGCTGCCCTCATGTATGTCCCTCAAGTCTGTGATAGCAACACCCATCAGGTCACTGCAAGTCATTATAGCACTGTCTGACAGGACCTCTGGATTCACCGTTGGCTGGACCTCTGGGGTGATCACTGATGCATGGATTCTCAGAACAGCTCTGTTTGGGAGTAAACATGCTCAGAGGGGATGGCGTTCCCTGGGTTCCGGTAGGTGGTGGCAGAGCCTCCTGCAGAAGGAAGGTCAGTGCCCCAATGGAGTCCACTGTGGCTCCCAGGAGAGCAGGATGGAGATCAGTGCATGTCCCTCTGCAGCCCTGTCTCTGCACAAGCCACAGACATGTGCTCCGGAGTACTGGGAACTAGAACCTGCTAGGCAGAGGCTGGCTACCTTCCCGCAGTGCTGTCTTGGGGGAGCCACAGGGTACAGGTCACAGGGCAGCCACAGAGGTATCATCAGCAGACGCTGGTCTCAATTCACCAGCTGGCTTCCCTGCTGTCCCCACGATGGCTGCTCCTTCCTTTCTGGGCTTGTTTTCCAAACAATTTGCTTAATGTGATTCCCGGCTGAGTTGAACATGACTAATCGTGTTTACCTACCGCCGTCGGGCAGGCGGGGCTGGGGGTGGGCCAGGAGGAAGGAATGCTGGATGTGCCCAACTCACTGGTTCTCCCTTCTCCTGTAGAGACGAACACATGCAGGTGGCCTCCATGGAGCCTCTGTACCCGGCCTTTACACCTAGTTGGAACACCTCGGCTGCCAGCCCTGGAGACAACCACAATGGGACACCGGTAGGGGCAGCACCATCAGCGGGGGCCCGGGCAATACTGGTGCCTTTACTGTACCTGCTAGTGTGCACTGTGGGGCTGGGCGGCAATGGGCTGGTCATCTATGTGGTGCTGAGACACGCTAAGATGAAGACGGTCACTAATGTGTATATCCTCAACCTGGCAGTGGCTGATGTGCTGCTGATGCTGGGCCTGCCCTTCCTAGCCACACAGAATGCTGTGTCCTATTGGCCCTTCGGCCCCTTCCTGTGCCGTCTGGTCATGACACTGGATGGCATCAACCAGTTCACTAGCATCTTCTGCCTGACTGTCATGAGCATTGACCGCTACCTGGCTGTAGTCCACCCACTCCGCTCTGCCCGCTGGCGCCGCCCACGAGTGGCCAAGCTGGCCAGTGCTGCTGTCTGGTCCTTCTCACTGCTCATGTCCCTGCCACTGCTGGTTTTCTCAGATGTGCAGGAGGGCTGGGGGACCTGCAACCTCAGCTGGCCAGAGCCTGCGGAACTGTGGAGTGCTGCCTTCATCACCTACACATCTGTGTTGGGTTTCTTCGGGCCGCTGCTGGTCATCTGCCTCTGTTACCTGCTCATCGTGGTGAAGGTGAAGGCTGCAGGTGTGCGTGCTGGATCCTCAAGGGGCCGGCGATCCGAGCGCAGGGTGACCCGCATGGTGGTAGTCGTGGTGCTGGTCTTTGTGGGCTGCTGGTTGCCCTTTTTCATTGTCAACATTGTCAACCTGGCCTTTACACTGCCTGAGGAGCCTGCCTCCGCTGGCCTCTACTTCTTTGTGGTGGTCCTATCCTATGCCAACAGCTGTGCTAACCCACTACTCTATGGCTTCCTCTCTGACAACTTTCGCCAGAGCTTCCGGAAGGTTCTGTGTGTCCGTGGGAGCTATGGTATGGAGGATGCTGATGCCATGGAGCCACGGCCAGACAAGAGTGGGCGGCTACAGGAGGTCACGCTGCCTCCCACACGCAGCTACCAGACAAATGGGCACATGCAGACCAGCCGGCTATGAGACCCACCTGGGTCTTTCAGGGACCACGCAATGCCATCTGCCTGATGTGGGACTGTGCTGAGGCACCCATACCTGGGCTGCAACTCAGATACTCCCTGGCAGTGGCATAAAGAAAGGAGCTGCCTGGGGCAGGGCCACGGGTGGACACAGAGTGACCAGCATCCTGCAGTGACCATGTCACTCCACCAGCCCCTTTCTCTCTGTGGGCCAATTCTGGAACCTTGGGGGACTCAGCTTTGTCCTCAGAAATGTCTGACATCTCCAGCCCTGCCCTAGCCTATCCTGTCAAAGTGTCCCAGCCATGGGAGCCAGTGGTGGCACTCTTCTTGACCACACGAATGAGGTGGTAACCACCCCCACCGAGGCCTTGCTGCATGTGCCTGTCATCATGAGAGCTCTGTGTCACCCCGTCAGCACCTGAGTGCTACTCTGCAGAATTAAAGACACCTGAATGCACTCAGCTCTGACCTCCTTTCCCTGGAGCTCCCAGGGTCCAGGCAACAGCCCTGGTCCCTCACTGGCCCTAGATTGTGTAGACACTGGGGGCAGCAGGTCAATGCTAGGCTGATTCTGGACAGCTAGGGTTCCCTGGGGTTCCCAAAGGGACATTGTCCAGAGTTCTACCCTCCTGCCCACTTGGCCTGGGGTGGGAACCATGGACAGGGAAGGCACAGTGATGGGTGCCCTGGAATGAGCTCTGTCCAGGTGCCAGCACCTGATAGAAGTTCCTGAGGTTTGGAGGCTGTGAGGACATGCAGAGGACCCTACATGTCCCCTTTATCTGTCAATAAGGATCTCTGGCCAGGAGAAGGAGCAAGACAAGCAGATGGGTGGGGGTGGGGAGAGACCTGTCTCCCAGGGCAAATAGGATAGCCTGGGAAGATGGTGCTGTGTGGATGAATGCAAATGCCAAGTACTGGTCCCTGAGGATCTGCCCCCAGGATTATGCTTACTCCCTAGTCCAGGACTCTCTGCTACAAAGGCCCTGAAAACCTCTGTGTGTCCACCTTGCTGGGGCCCCCACGATGCCTTGACTTCTCTCTGAGGCCAGAAGAAGTCAGTGCCACAGTCATCTTGCTCTGGGACAGTCCTGCCTGATGTTGCCCAGGCCTCCCAAGAAGATGCTGGGGCCAGGTGAAGCAGGATAGGACAGGGTAAAGCCAGGCCAGGGCTGCCGGGTCTCCGGTGTGACACCCAGACAGCTAATCCTGGAACATGTTCTGCGTACTGAAGGCGCTTGTGTTTGACAACCTGCTCCCTGAATAAATTAGAGAATAAATGTTTGATTCTTTCTCAAAGCAAATATTGTCCCTGTAACTGAGCAAAGTCGGCACAAACCAGAATGCTTTATAGGTATAAGGCTTCCCTCGCCCCAACAAGCCAAGTCCTGACAAGGTGGGGTAGGGGTAGCCAGACCCAGGTACAAGTAGGGAGCAGGGCAGCTCAACAGTGAGGCAGGTGGTTAAACAGGGTTCACTGAAAGGTGGGTGCTGTCAGGGTTCTGGCTGGGGCTGGCCCTGCTTGGTTTCCTGGGTTCAAAAACAGCTCCGGGGGCAGGGATAGGAGCCCTTATGTGGGTCACCAGAATCTGTGCCCAAGTCACCAGTAGCTGGTGACAAAACCCACCCCCATACACTGGGGCTGGTGTCCCAAGGAGGGCAGGTGTGCCCAGGAAGAAAACAAGGCTTGTCATTCTCCTAACCACCCTCAAGCCCTCGGGGGTTTGGATGCAAAGTGCATCTGCTCTGAATGCCTTAAGAGGGCAGGCAGATGGCTTAGATATTTCTGCTCAGATCACCTTCTCCAGACTGATTTGACATTGAGCCCTCCTTCCTCAGGGTCAGGCAGCCTGAGACCGTGGTGTTTGTCTATTTGTATGTGTGGAGGACATGGAATGGGGACTGAGACCACCCTCACAGTGACCTGGCAACAGCTGGAATATGCTTCACAGTAGACCTTGGTTCTTTTGGGAGCTCCCTCCCTGCACCCTGGGCACCTTGCCTCTCACCTTGTCCAACCAGAAGCCCCACAGGCCCTGCAGTGTCAGCCAGACCCAGGGACTTGTTTCCATTTGTCCCACAAACTACCCTTGAACCCCACAGGGCCAGTTTGGTCCCCAGGCTGCATGCAGTTCATTTGCTGGCCTCTGCTTGTGACCTTACCCTGGTCAGGTGTAACTACTCCCCTCAGGTCCTCCTTTGTGGTTTCTGCCATACTGGGCAACAGGGGTCAGTAAGCTGCTGTGGGTGCCCCCAAAAGTAGAGCCTAGATCACCTCTTACTACCCACAGCCCCTGGGCCGGGGAGACCCCTGGGATATGTGACCCCTGGGATATGTGTTCACCTACTGCACCTGCATAGGGCTGGTTGTGGATAGATGAAGCTGAGTTGGAAGCACATTCCAGGCAGGGCAAACAGTGTGTGTGGAAGCTCAGGCCAAGGAGCACAGTGTGTAAACTCTTCACGTGTGTGTGTGTGTGTGTGTGTGTGTGTGTGTGTGTGTGTGTGTAGGGTTGGAAACAGAGAGTAGCTACAATCCCCAAACTTGTCCCAGGATCTGTGTTGCAGGTTGGGGAAGGAGAGGCTGGATGTGGAAAGCTTTGTCTGGGACAGGCAGGCAGCCTGGCCCTGGGTGGGGCATGGAGGACCAAAGGTGCCGAAGAGGCAGGATCCTTGTCCCTGGTGTGATGGGAGGAGGCAGCTCAGGCTGGCTCCTGGCTGGAGCAGATGGGAGGGCAAGACCCAGGTCTGGTGGTGGAGGAGGCTGAGGAGCCTGTGGGATATTCTGGGAGGTTCTATGTACCCTGTGTGTTCTGAGACTGGGTGGGGCCAGTGTGGGTAGCTGGGAGACACATGGTAGGACACGAGGACCTGAACACCCCATGGGCACCTGTATTAAAGGCTAACAGGTATGTCCAGGAGGAACATGGACTCTGAAAAACCATGGGGGTCCTAGGGTGATCTGCACCTATCACAGGCCTCAGGGTCCCCACAGCCACCACCACTGGAACTGAGGGGCTGTTGGGGATAAGGACATGAGGGCACTTACAGGGACCACAAGGCAGCCACTGTGTACAGGTGGGGGGAGCAGGGGGACAAAGCAAACATCTAGGGCCCAAGAAGTGACCCGCTTTATGGGCTCTCTGTCTGCATCGATGGGTTTTATTGGCCTCTGGGCTCCAGCGACTCCCAGGGTGACCTTGCTCAGGAAATCCGGTCTGTGGGGACAGGGATGGGAGACAGGAGGTATCTGTTTGCCTGGCAGGGCGGGGTGCAGATCGAGAAGGGAGGGTGACGGCAAAGCAGCCCCCACAGGTGTGTATACATGGAGGTGCTCTCCCCATACCTGTATTAAGGGGATCTGATGTGGCTCATTGGGGGGGCCGAACAATACTGTGCTAAGGGCCACAGTGGTAGTGGCTTCTTCCAGTAGCAGTACCAATGTCCCTGGCAGGTTCCTGAGAAAGGGCTTCCCTCCTTTAGGTGTCCTGGGGAGAAAGGAGGGCAGGTGGGGTGCTAGTGGGCATCAGGAAAAGATGATGGAGTGCTGATGGAGACACCATTGCTTCCCACCCAATTGGCCCCAAGAATGGAAGTCAGGGGAGACTGTGGGTTCCCAGGGTCCTGGGCTGGGGACATCTCTTCACTCCCCTGTGTCCTCACCTCCCGTGTGTTTTGGGCTCTCACCCCTGTCATGGGAACAGGTGTCGCTCAGCTAAGCAGTTTGAGGAGGACCTGATAAAAGGCCACTTGATGCTCTGGACCAGTGCCCTGGGATGATAGGGGGACAGGATCACCAGAACCCAGAGGTGGAGGGGCTGGCAGAGGCCACATGAGGTAACACAGACCTCTAGACAAGGAAAGTGACTGATACCCTCCCTCCCATGCCCTGATAGGTTCCCCATACCTAGACACAGCTAGAAGTTGTCACTGGGGTCCACTGGGATAAGCCATCAGCACAGGACAGAGGGAAGACAGAGATGAGGGTACAAGTCAGATATTCCAGCCCCTCTAAGTCGCTATTCCGATAATCATCTAGCCTGACTGGGTGTGACCAGAAGCTGCCCTTGTACCAGTCTAGAATCTGCCACTTACACCCCTCACCCTGCCTGACTGGTTGCTCTGGTTGCTGCCCCCGCCATGGGGCTCTGAGCTTTAGGAAGGAGCCCCAGCCATGCCTGAACCCTTAGAACTTCACACACTTACTCCTAACTCAGCCCTGAGGGTCATGATATAGGTGCCTAAGCGAAGTAGGGTCCTCCATTTGAGAGGGTTCTCACTCCCTCTCCTGCACTTCTGGCTGTGACTTCCTTTTCCCTAGCCTAGCAACTACTATGTCATTTTCTGACTGTGGGATTGACTTCTCAACAAGGGATTTTTTTTTGTTGTTGTTTCTTTGAGACAAGGTCCCGCTATGCAGTTCGGACTGGCCTTGAACTCACTGTGTAACCCAGGCTGATCTTGAACTCACAGTGATCCTCCTGCCTCAGTCTTCCGAATACAGGGATCATAGGTGTACACCATGACCTCTACAAGGGATCTTGTATGAGTGGGACACCAGTATTTGTCCTTTTGTGACTGTTTTATTTCAAAATGTTCTCAAGATTCATCCATGCTGTCACAGGTGTCAGAATTTCCTGAATAATACTTCACTGTAGCCAGGCATGGTGGTACATGCCTGTAATTCCATTTGCTCAGAAGGCTGAAGCAGGAAGACTACAAGTTTGAGCCTAGTCTGGGCAATATAATGAGATCCTGTTTCAAAATAAAAGTTTTTTAAATGACAAGGAATATAGCTTAGTGAATGTGCACCTGCTTAGCATGCTGGAAGTTCTAGGTTCTGTTCCCATACCACATAAAGAAATTCTTTCGTATCTGGGTACCACTGTCGTCATCAATGGATATTGGGTTGTGCCCACTGTCTCAGCCTATTTGTGCATTATACCAATTTATAAAGAATGAAAGTTATAAAGAATGGAAATGTATTGCTCTAGAATCCTTTTGCCTATCCATTCTTCCAGGATCCTTAACTTTTTACAAAGTTAAAAAATGGACCTTTTTCGCACAAATGTTCAAGTAGCATTATTCATAAAAGCTGGATGTTTATCAACAGATGATGAGTAAAATGTGCTCTGTCCATACAATGGAATACTCAGCTATAAAAGGAAGGAAGCTCCAAGAATGTGGAGCTCTGTACAATGTGGATGACCCTCAGAAAGCATGATGTTCAGAGAGAAGCCAGGCACAGAAGGACAGGCTCCATGTGACCTCCACTGACAGGAGATGGTCCAGGATATGCAGACAGCAGGGACAGGAGGCCAAACAGATCACCAAGGGTTAGGCTGCCAGGTGGGCACAGACTCCACATTCTAGCAAGACGGAAGTGGTAGCCACCACTTCCTTCAGGTTGTGAATGTACTGAAGGTTGCTCAGCTCTTCATCCTGAAAAAGTAAATGTTATGTTCTCTGAATTTCACCTAATTTTTAAAAATTGAGTTTTTATTGGAATTTTAGTGGACCAGAAAGCCAGTGTGGATGAAGCACTTCCCAGCAGGTCTCACCCCAATTTCACAAGGCTGCCCATGGATCTGGGAATTTCCCTAGTTCCTGCTGATCAAATCAGAACCCATCAGCCAGTGCCTTTGGTACTGCTGTCATGAGTTGCTCCCCCATCCTACATGCTGGGGTGCCATTGATTTTCCTACCTCCAGCCTCTGCCAAGAAGAAACTACCTCACTCCTGCCACGCTTTCTCTGTCCCTTGACCTTTTATCACTTAGCAAGAATCAAATCATCACTTTATCTCATACCTTTCCAATTTAAAAAAATAAATTACAAATAGGCAGCAGCATGGGAATTTGTAGGATGCAGCCCTGCCATCTTGGTCTGGGTCCTCACATGCCCCATTGAGTGAATGAGGCCTCCCCCATCCTGGACCTCTGAGAACTGGGATCGCCTGTGGAAACTGAACTTATTAGTCACCCTTTGCCTCCTGAGAGACTAAAGCCTCCTCCTCTGTCCACCCATGCT
Organism: Dasyprocta punctata; assembly: GCA_004363535.1. Lineage (NCBI taxonomy): Eukaryota > Metazoa > Chordata > Mammalia > Rodentia > Dasyproctidae > Dasyprocta > Dasyprocta punctata. Next base: position 169,223 of record RJWM01000184.1, on the reverse strand, counting down.
GCAGCCACTTTAACATCACTCATGCTGGTGTCCATGGGCAATGGTGACAGCCCTGGCCCTCCAAAAGGGCAGTGTAGCAGTAGGGATAGCTGTGGTCCCTTGTCCTCTTGGCTCTGCCTCTCCAACTTGGCCATGGGCATCTCTGGGTCTGAGGACTAAGGATGCTCCCTATGTGTCAGCTCAGAAGTGATGAAAGCTGCAGGCCCCACAGAGGCCAGTCCAGGGCTGAGCAAAGGAGCTGCTGCTTGGAATTTCTGGAAGCCCCTGCCTGGGACCTGGTGCAGGCAGCACCCTGTGAGTACAGACGTTCTGCTTGCTCTGAGATGCCAGGTCTCACATTTCCCTCCCATCAGAGGACCCTTCTTGCAGATGGAGGCTGCACTGCCTCTGCCATCCTGCTCGACCCCAGACCCTGGTGGAGCTGTGAGGCACAGCTGCTTTCATGCTGCAAGACTGGGAGAAAGCAGAGTGGCCACTGTGCTAGACTGGGGTCTGCAGCCTCCTCTGGGGCTTGGGAAAGGTTAGCCCTTGACCCTGCACTCCTAAGGCCTGAGCCCAACAGTTCTGGGGCCAGACAGAAGCTCTCTGCCTCACACTACTAAACAGGAAAGCTGAAGCCACATGGAGAGCTGAACATTACTGTCTGTGTCTGGAGCTTGCTGGACTGGGGCTGGGGCCTGGCTCTTGCTATGTGGGATTTACCATCTTTGACACCTGGGAAAGAGGCCAAGTTACCACTGTGTCCAGCCTAGGGGCCCATCTGGCTCCTGCGAGTGCCATCCATGCAGCCAGGTGCTTCAGAGGGGTCAGGGTCAGGTAACTGAGGATGCCCATCCAAGATCAGGGTGGCCCCTTTCCTGGCTTCTCCTGCCCAGACTGGCCATCCACACTGAGAAGGGAAGACCTGAACGGGAGGACCAAGGAAGGTTTAGAGTCATCCCGACTTCTGGGCTCTCCCCTTTTTATTGAACACCTTTATCTCCCCAGGGAGCCCTCTGCTGCCAGTTCTCCATTAGTGGTTGCTAAGTGCCCAGGGAGTGTCCATACTTAAGAGGATGCAGGCCAAAGGACAGCCGGAGACTCCCCTCCTCCGTGTCAGTGGAGCTGGATATCTGTAATGGAGATGGTCAGGGTGACTTGGTCTGGGCCCCTGCCCACCCACTGGGCCTGTGGTCCTCCTGACCCTGTCCTCAGAGGCCCCCTGTCACCAACAGAGTAGTGGCTTCTTCAGCTTAGGACACCCACCTGACCCCTCCTGTCTTTGTCTATAACAAGCTCCCAAGAGCCTGAGCTGTCCGCCAGAGACATACAAAGTAAGAATTGGAGGGAAGTCACTAGACTGTGTGGGCAGCAGCCTAAAAAACTCAGAGGACCCAGGATTGAGGACTCCAGAGGACCCAGAAGCTGCAGACTGGGGTCTGAAGATAGAAAAAGTCCCTACCCCTGAGACAGGCCTGCATGGACAGCAAATGGGTTTCCACCAGCTGCTCCCCTATTTGTCTGCCTGCTTCCTGAGGGCTGTCACTGCCTCTGTGTTGCTGAGGGCTGCTCTTGGGCCCCCAACCCTGTTGTCAGGAGAGTAACTTTAAGGACCACATATGCTTGGCCCTGGCTGAGCCTCAGTCTCCTGTCAAGTGGGGGTGCTTCCCAGGAGTCAGGCTGAGACAGCTCTGGCCTTGCGTCTCCATGAGGGAGTGATGTATTGCGTATCTGGATAGCAGTACCGGAATTGATCCTCTGTGGTCCTGTGCCCCACTCCTAGGCTCTCTCTGCCTTACTACCTCTGCCCTGGTCCTGGCTAAACATTGGTTGGAGTTTTGGACCTGTGCAGTAGCTGAGTATCCACTTCTCGATGACTCCGTGGTCACCCTGATTGCTGACTAGCTGCTGCTCAGGGACCCTTGCTCCAGGATCGATGTCCTCCTCTGACCCCTTCTTCCCCCTTACACCCAGTCAGCCCTAGTCTGTGCTGTTTTTGTTCATTTGTTTGTTTTTGTACTGGAACTCTAACTCAGGACCTTGCTCTTGCCAGGCAGGTGCTTACACTGCGGAGCTGTATCCCCAGCCCTGGTCTGTGCTTCTGAATCCTAGAACAATAAGCATGCACATCTGCATGGTGGGGTCCCTGAAGCAGCCCTTTATAAGCAGGACAAAAGGGATCAGCCACTCCAGGTGGGCTCCAGGATATGTGGCTAGATGTGGCCTCTTCATCTGTGGCAGGTCACATTTCTGTGTGGCTTCCATAACACTCCATGGCACTCAAACACTGCTGGCACCCTCCTATACTAGGTGAGTGGGTCTGCAGGAGGGAGGACCATCAGAAATCATGTGGCTAGGGCTTGGCAGCTGGTATGACCAGTTGGCCATGAGAGGTGTTGAAGAGGCCCCCCAGGCTCATCAAAGATAGCATTATCATGGTTGCAATGACACATGCACAGCCAGTAGGTGCTGCCTACAGCCAGTGGCAGCAGCAGACTCTAGGCCTGCATGAGTAGCACTTGCTGGGTTGGGTATACAGCGCAGCAGCAGGCCGGTTATTGATCATGATGTGGAGGTAGGCCTCGCTGGTTCCAGGTGTGTCTGTGCAGGCTCAGGAAGTAGATGCTGGCCACAGTGCAACAGAAGCAACTGAGCACCAGGTAGGAGAAACCATCCAGGTTCACCTGTAAGTGGCAGGGCTAGGAGCTGTCAGCACTCTATAGCTCCAAGAACTGACCCACTGAGAAGGCCAAGTAGGTACATGGGCCCAGGGCACCAAGAACCTTCCAAATCCTCCTTCCTGTTATATCCTCAGTGCTCTCTGGCTCTGGCCTCATCCTTCTTATCTGCAGGGAGGGAATGGAAGCCAGGCAGGGTGGTTCCGGCCTCTAGGGGCACAATGACTACAGCCTCCTCTCTCTCCAGACTCAGTTTTCTCATCTGTAGGATGGGTGCTAATCTTCTGCTCACATAGACAGTGGGAAGCCACTCCCCAAAGGTACAGTCATTCTGAGGCCTGTGATGAAGGTGGTTACTGTGGGAAGTGTGGAGACATTGCAAGATTGGGGTGGGGTCTGACCTGGGCTTTGCAGAGCAAGAGAGCCAGGAAATCCTTACTCAAGTCTAATTTAAGCACTGTGGTCCAGCCTCAGGACAATTTAGCCTCTATCCAGCAGTCTCAGACCAAGGGAACCTCTCACCTGCCCATGGTGGCTGCTGCTCTGGGGATCTCAGGGACCCTAGCCCCTCCCTCTCCAAGGTCCCCAGTGCCCCGCTTGTTCACAGCCAACCCTACCTCCTGGCAGCCTGCTTCATATCTGAGGGGCCAGGGCAAGGTATAGGTGTGGCCTCCAGGGGTGCTCACCTTTGAGGTCGGAGATGTTGATGGTGGACCGTAGTCCAGGCACCCCCAGCCACGGGTCCCCAGGAGTACCAGACAGGTCTTGTTACAGGGTGGAAGGAGTGCTCACGGGGCCTTGCAGGCAGCCTGGCCCTGCACACAGTACTGGTACCAGGAAAGTGAGGCTGGGGGCTGCCATTGTAGTAGGGTCTAGGGAACAGGAAGGACTCTGAGAAGGAGATGCTGCCAGAGCACCTAAGGCCCTCGGCAGCTCAGCTGTGCCCCTTGCTGGGAAACAATGGACAGAGCCAACCTGTGGGATAGATGACCAGAGGCCACGAGGAGAGTGGGAGTGTGAGGGGGGACACGGTGGGGCCTCCAGGGCCACTTGCATGGGCCTTGGCACTCTACTGAAGCTTGTGTCCTGACAGTCCAGAGTCAGGGAGCCTGAGGAACCAGATCTGGGAGACACAGTGGACAAAGCCTCCCCTCCAAACCTAGGTGCTGTCCCTGGAGGGCTTTCGGGTGCTTCAGGGTGGGACCAAGCCTCCCAAAGCTGACATAGGGTTGGTGGGGTGCAATCCTACATGGTCAGGTTGTCCCCAACCTAAGCCACCACAAAAGGCCCTTAGGAGCATATGGGAGGCTGCCCTGTGGCCTCCACACTAGGGTGGGGAAGTTCTTAGTTTCTCTGGTCCCTCAGATCTAAACCTGCTCCTGGCCCAGGAGCGTGTCCAGGAGTGGGGCAGCTGAGGTCAGCCAGGTCCACATGAACAAGCCAAGCTTCCTCCTGGCTTCCCCCAGTGAGCCTGGGACTCAGTTTCCTCTATGGAAACTGAGTCCCCACAGGCCATGTTTAGAAGCTGCCTGAGGTTCATATAGGGTTAAGTCATCATGTGGGTTATAGGTCCTGGAATTTCCCTGCACTTAGCTCTACAGGGCCAAAACCTATTCCTCCTCCTCCAGGAAGCTCTCAGGAACTTCAGACTGGGACAGCCCCACCTCTTCTGTGGTCTGACATATACACACTCCAGGTAGCCCTGGCAGCTATCTTCTCTGAGGCTCTGCAGAGCCTTGCACATCTAACCTCTCCTCAGCCTCTGCAGATTCAGCAAGACGGTCCTGGCTGCTTCCAGGTGTGTACATGGGGACAGCCCCGTGGGAAGACCTGCTCTGAGTTCCTGGTGTCTCTGTGCCTATCCTTGCCAAGCAGACACTCAACTAGGAGCTGCACCCACCAAGGGCACTGTGAAGATCGTCGCCCCCACCCCCAGCTCCCTGTTACCACATCTCACGGCTGCAAGGCTCTGCCCGGCTGGCTGGCTCCCACCCAGAGCGCCATCCCCAGTAACCAGTGAAAGAGACCTTTCACACCCCTGGCGCCTGTGGCTTTCCCTAGCCCATCCAAGACCAACAGGCCAGGCCATCTCCTCAGCAGGATACTCAAAGGGCCCCTTCACCCTCAGCCATCTGCAGGACCTGTATAGCCTGCCATGGGCCTCCAGGGTCCTCATGCCAGCCCTGTCTCACCCTGAAGTCCATGAAGTTCTGGTTTTGGGGTGCCTTAACTGGCTGGATTGGGGTAATGCCTCTGGCTTGTGTCTCTCCTCCAACAGAGAAACAGACCTGCTAGACTAGTGGGCTGGGTGGAGTCTGAAGGGGCTGGAATGCAGGGGCCTGCCCAGGGCCACTGTGATCCTTGGAGCTAGCTTGGTCCCCAGCTTACCTGCTGGTGCAGAGAACATCTGACAGACATTCGGAGCCTCCAAAAGCAGTGTTTGGTCAGGCTCACAGACACACATACACACACACTCTCTCTCTCCTGCCATGACAACCCTAGAGGTCTTAGCGCCATCTCAGCCTTTCAGGGTATCAGGACTGTGCCCTCAGCAGCATACAGCAGGAATGTCTCACCGTCCTGTCATAGTGGGAGCTGTGTCCACTGAGAGCAGGAGTCACGCCCACTCAGTATCCAGCCTCTTCCCTGCTCTGACCCTAGGTCCAAGGGGAGAGCTGAGTACCTTGGACCCGAACATAGGACACAGCAACTCCTAGGGGCCATTCACAGACATGACCAAGGAGCTGGGACAGCTTAGCCCATCGGCTGATGCAGTTTGGCCTGGGGTCTAGCTTGGCCCCTGGCATCCCCACCAGCCTGTCCCCCCAAGCCTCCAGCTCCCCCACTGGCCTGCCTCTTGCTGTTCACACTAATGACCAAGGGGGAGGGAATGCTAGGAGCCAGTCATAGGAGGAGGTAGATGCTGTGGGTCCTGTTGGCAGGCCAAGGGGAGAATAGAGGTTGGTAAGGGCTGGAGGCCAGGGCTGCCAGACTCAGGGGCCACCAGCTTACACCAGTCCTCAGTGCTCAGCAGGTCTGACAGTATCTACCTCCTCCTAGATGTCTTTGCCCAATGTTGGATGCGGTGGCATAGGCAGAGATCGGTGTGAAGATCAGGGTTCCTTCTGCCAACTCACCCAACCTTCAACTTGCAGCCCCAGCTGGATATAGACAGCAGGAGCTGGGTCTAAGGTCCTCATCGTGGCATTCCTGCAGGCCCTTGGAGGATAGGGGTAAGACTAGGGCTTCTCTGAGGCTGCCCTAGTATTGTTCCAGGGTTCTGGGGCTTCCAGAGAAAGATGGATTCCCAGGTCTGGACCTTAGCTGCCTCTGTGAGATGGATACCAGTGGCAGCTAGGAAGTGGCTGGGAGGTTCCCTTGCAGCAGGCAGGACAGTAGCATGCAGTTACAGGGACGTTCAAGGCCCAAGTCCCTCTCCCCAATGCCAGGAGAGCTGCCCTAGAGATCAGGGGCTCCCCTATGCATCCTCATGTGGGGCTAGCAAGGATTGCCCTCAAGGAGCAAGTGACTGACTCAGGAAGGAATGATGGGTCCCACAGGTCTGACGGCTCCTGTACCTTGTCTGTGAGCGTCTATCTAGGCAAGGGCTCATGGGGACAGTGCCCAAACCCTGTGGGTCAGCTCACAGAGGGTGACTCAGTGAGGACAGGATGATGAATCTCAGGACAGAAATGACTGGCTCAGATGTGACTTGTGGTGTCTCCTTGACAATGGGAGAATGTGACTTGGTATTGTGGCCCCTGTGGCTGGGAAGAAAGCTGAGGGCAACACTGGTATGCAGGGCAACCTATGTCTAGGCTCAGGTGGGCAATACTGTTGACAGGTGTCTCTTGGGGGGTCTAGTGGCACAGGGAGGGGTGACATACTGCAGTCAGGAGCAACCCTCCTTTCCAGCCCATCCTAATGAGAACACTAAGCCTTGGTGGCTTTCCAGGGTGACCACTGCATCTTCTGTCCTTGGGCTTCCTGTCGAAGAAGGCAGGGGTATGAGCCAGTGAGGGCAGATGTCCCAGGTGGATATCAACCCTTGTGCCCACTGTGGGGAGACCTGAATCATCCCCAACCATTCTCACTGCTCCTAGGACCCAGTGGCTGAGAGTCTTCTTGTACCTAGTTGTATCTAATCTCTGCAATAGATAGGGGCATAGAGGGGCCTCTGGATATATAGCAGCCACCTCTGCCCAGATGGCCACAGGGGTAAGGGGTTGGACAGTCTGAGAGTCAAGGGGTCATTCAGTAAGGGCAGGTGGCCACTGCTGGTCCAGCATCTGGCTCAGGGTCTGTTTAGCAGGAGAATCTCATCACCATCATCTGCAGGGCCAGGCCCCACAGACAAAGCTCACCTGTCCTCCTGTGTTGGAGTGCAGAGACATTCTGCCACCAGCAGAGGCGGGGCCTCCAGTTCACCTGCTGCTGTGGGAGGACAGCAGACCCAGGGACCCTCTGCACCTTGCCTTCCCCAGTTGTAAATTGCATGTAAAGTCCCACGTCAGTTGCCATACACCTAAGCAGTTAAAATATGCCACGTGCTTAGAATTACACCAACCATGGTGCCTCCACCAACCGTGCCACCCATCCAGCATCAAAGACAATGTGCTTCACTCAGGACCAGGGCCTGTGCATCCCCCTGCCAGTCAGCCTGCCACCCTCAAGGGCCATCAGCGCTGATGAGCACCGTGTGTGCCAGGAGGCAATAATGGGAGCTGAGCGGCAGAGTCATTATGGTCCAGCCTATTCTCTCTGGCTTCCCTGAGAGAGCCCTCGTGAGGAGCTGCAGCCCAGTAGGGGTGGGCGGGCACCTAAGGGCGGGGAGGGGGCCCTCCTGCAAGCACTTGCCACTGGCCCCTCACTATGGCCATCCAGGACGGAGGACAGGGATGGCATTCAACATTACCAGCCCTCCCCAGACAGGCAGTGAGGCTCTGGACATCCCCACCTCCCCCTTGGCGTGAGTCAGTCTGATGTGTCTGGAAGTGGAGCCCCTAGCTGCCTGTCCTGATGGATGTCCACCCTGAACAGGGGACAGACTACAGGGAATGACCAAGGGCAGTTGGTGGCCCTGGGCATGCCTGGTGGTACAAGGGCTTTGAGGAGCTGTGTGGACATGAGGTTAACTGCCCAAGGCCTACAGGGTGGTGTGGGCAGCTATGTGTCCTGCAGCCCCTGCTACTGATCTCCCATCACAGGGTGCAGAGGGCCAGGCCATGTGCTGCACAGGTCCCAAACCCTCTGCTAGCTCTGGGCCCTAGATTGTCCCACTGCTGGGCCTCATGGTGGCAGTATCAGGGGTGAATTTTAATGGCATTTCAAGAATAGGGGCAGGCTCAGGCTGTCGCTGTGGTGACCAATAGCTGTAACAAGCAGCATGGTTTCCGTGGGGACAGAGGTGACGTTTGCTCCAGAATAGTCTCATTGGAGGGTGGGATGGAAGCCTCTCACACTAGCTACCCCTGTAGAGGCTGGGGGTAGGTGTCACAGTTCAAGGGTAGGTGCCATAGGCTGGGGGCCTGGCAGCTTTAGGGGAGGAGCCTCTCTAGGCAGGAGGCTGGGGCTTCCTGAGAAACTCACACCCCAAGGAGGGCACTAGCCCTGACAAGACACCACCATACCCATGCTCTCAGGGTATGTCCAGGCTCTCTGCCTGGGTCTCATCTAGGGATGCCGGGGAGACCTCCCAGTGTCCTGGCCAATGTACCCTGTGAGTTTGGGCCCTGGTCAGGGAGATGGAGCTGGACTAAGAGTGGGCACCAGAGGTGTGGCCTGAAGGATCTCTCTAAGTAGGGTGCATCCAGGAGCAGAGGGACATCAGGTGGACCAAGAGGCCACCCTGAGGACACAAGAGCTGAGGCTGGGACTGGGGGTGCAAGAAAGAGGGACAATGTGGTGACCCATACTGATGCCCAAGACCCGAGATCACTGGTGATGGTACAGAGGAGCCAGCGTGGTTGGGAGGTAAGCTGGGCAGTCCTGCCTGGGGTCACATGTCAGCAACCAGTCAGGCTGGGCTAATGGGAGCTCCAGTCCTCATCTGTGCTCCTCATGTCCTCTGAGGCCTGGGGACTCTTAGCCTTCAGCTATGACCCCTCATCTCCCCTGGGTGGGTCAGTGGGGTCTGTTGCCTGTATAGGGGACTGAGACACCTGCCTGGGTGGACAGCAACTACAGCCTCCACCTGGATCACACACACAGACAGAAGCTAATGTGCTCTTTATTTGGGGTTAGAACAGTGCAGCAGTCCCCAGTCACTGGTAGCCGGCCAGCTGGAGGACAGTTGGGTATCGGGTGCGGTAGGCCATGCACTTCTGGCGATCGATGAAGAGGCTGTTGGTCTTGACAGCAATGTCCTTCTCCAGGCACATGCGGGTGTCCTCCAGGTTGTGCAGAGCCTGCTCGGCCTCCTGAAGCTTCTCTCGCAGCAGGGCAAGGGACAGGTTCAGCTCCTCCACCTCGTTCAGCAGCCTGTGGGTTGGAAGACAGCATGAACTTTGGAGGTTCAAGGAAGGGGAGCAGAGCAGAGCCTGAGACTGCCTGGGTTTTCAGGCAGGGAGGGATGAAACCTGGGATTCAAAGGAGGGAATCCTGTGGGCGGGCAGGAGGTCTTAGTCAAGATGCCACAAAAGGACCTCAAGAGTCCCACAGGGAAACCCACCAGAGAAGTGGCCCACAGCACTGTGGGTAAAGGAATGTGTGCCAGGCACGGTAGTGCACATCTGTAATCCCAACCCTTGGAAGGCTGAAGCAGGATGACTGCTGTGAGTTCGAGGCCAGCCGGGGACACAAAGTGAGTTCAAGGCCACCCTGAACTGCATAGTGAGATCCTGGCTCAAAAAAAGAAGAAGAAGGAGGAGGAGGAGGAGGAGGAG